>JAIUCV010000670.1:0-426011 GCA_026724425.1 Erythrophleum ivorense | reverse complement strand
AAATGAATCGCTTCAATTATTTTATGCCTTTGGAGAGAAGAGGATAAAGCACGTTATCAAAAAGGGCCATAAACTACGGAATCTCCAAAAGATTTTCTTATATGTATAAAACTCATTTTTAATATATTCGAGATTGATGTATAACATATTAGCTAATGAAATTAGTTGAACTTTTAAATTTCAATGGTTTTGTGGTTATAGTATTGTGGATGCCTTGAGGCGTATTATGAATTAAATTCTTACCTCTAGAAGTTTAATGGTACTTTTTTAACTTTCATAAATAAAATTAGAAAAAAATTACATAATTTTTTCTAAATTTTGTTTAAATTATATAAATCTCTTATTTAATTTTAAAATATACATACATTTTTTTAAAATAAAAAATAAATTACATATATCTCCTTTGAATTTATCTGAAATTGTATAGATTTCTTTTTCATTTTCTATATATACAAAAAAAATTTTAAAACAGAAAGTAAATTACATTTTTTTGAGTTTTTCTGAAATTAGATATACTTTCTCTCTATTTTTAAGAAAAATTTGTGTATATTTTAAAAATAGAAGAGATATTTGTATATTTTTAATAAAATGCAAGAGAGGCTTATATAATTTATTCTTTATTTAAGAGAAATTTGTGCATATTTTAAAAATTGAGAGGATACTTATATAATTTCCAAAAAAATTAAGAAAAATTTATATATTTTTTGAAAATAAAAAAAAATCTATATAATTTAAATAAAACTTAAATATATATATATAATTTATTCATAAAATTATAAATCAAGTATGGCATATTAAAATTTTTTTCACTTAATAGTATTAGAGTCATGTCATGCTGCGTTCAATCGGTGGGTACATGTATCTGGGTAATCTATCTAAAATTTTTTTAATAACGAAACAGACACAAAAGAAGGAAGGATGAAAAATAATGCACTGATTCTCTCTCTTTCATCTTACGGGTATATATTTTTGACATTGAAATGATGCCAAATCAACTAAACTATTTCAAATATACTTTTTGGTCCAAAAAAAAATCCAAATATGCTTTTTAAATCAGTTTTAGGTTTCAATTTATGGTTGAGATTTTGATTTAATGGGTAACTTTTCCATAGTTTTTTTCTTTTCTGTTTTTTCTTGTGTTTTGACAAAATTTTCTTGAAAGCATAGGTTCAGCTCCTGAGTACGACACTTTTCAGAGATAAGATGATTTTCCAAGGAATTTGTGCTTACGTAATAGCATTGATTTTTCAAATTGCAGGATTATCCCGTTTATATTTATAGCTAAAACTGCAATTTTTAACCAGTTTTTATCAATTGGCAATTTTCATCCAATATTAATTGATTACATTCAAAGTTTTTATTTTAAGAAGAATTAATACATATTTAAAAAGTTTATTTGCATTCTTAGATCTATGAGGTTTCATCACCCTTTCTAGAAATAAGTCTATTTACTTCAAAATACTAATATTTTTTAGTTTGGTAAGTGACCCTTGATCCTGCGTTCTTCAAGGCAAGAAAGAGCATAATGTAATTTTTTTTTAAAAAAAAAAAGGACCAAACTTAAATATAATTTTTAAGAATTTACTATCATATTTTTATAACTTAAATATAATTTTTAAGAATTTACTATCATATTTTTTAATAAAAATATGACTGAAAAAAAAAATATATATATATATATATATATTTAACAGGCCAAAGCTATGCGATTGGCTTGTTTTATCAAATTATTTGATAACAAACACCAAAAAGACTTCATGTCCATATGAAAATTGTCTGCCATTTGTCAAGGCAGAAATAGGCAAGACACTTATTGAACCTGTTTTGACAAAAATGCCTGAGAATTCGGTCCTTGCCACCTTGAGTCTCAAGCACCAACGCAACGTAGTCAATAATGGAGCTTATGAGATCACTGAACTTCTATGACTGTTATTTTCTTCTTTTTTTTCAGTCAAAAGTTGTTTATAATAAAAACTCGTTGCATATTAGCATATATTACAGCTCAGTCTGAGATATGCCTTGAAAAGTTCTTCACTGATCTCCATAGTAGGCCAAGATGTATAGTTCCCAGGGTTGAATCACTGATTTCTTCTTTGGATTTTCCTTCAATGTCGCTGAAAAACACAGTTACAAAATATCCTCAATAATCTTTTTTTTTTAATTTTTGGGTAAATCACAACTTAATTCTTGTAATTTAGTCTAAAATCAGTTTGTCTCCATGTAGTTAAAAGTATTTTGTTTAACACCTTTTTAATTCTTTCAATAACCACTTAATCATCCTATGACATTTACATTTAAACTTTAATGAAAATGATAATGCGAACGTTAACAATGTATAATTTTATGGTTAAATGTTCTATTCATTTATATTTTGAATATTTTTATAACGTTCTGAGATTGTCGTTGGGATTAAGTGGACAATTTCAATTTTGAAAAGAAAGTTGAACAAGAGACTTTAAATCATAGCGAGGCAAATTAATTGGGGATAAATTATACTTTGCCCTTGTGTTTATTTTCGTGATATTTTCCATAACTTTATATAATTCATAAGTATCTTGAAAAAAAGAACTATAACCAAAAAGTACAAATATTCTACCCAAAGAAGTTCACGAGTTTTCCATACTTGTGAAACCTGAGAAGTAGACAATCAATGATGTACTCTATCTTTTCTCTTAATTAAAAAAATAAATCACTCACTAAACAAGTGTTGTGTTCATAAACATAATAACTCTTTAAGGAAACTAATATAGCTTCTTTTGTAGAAGGTAAGGGCGAGGATATCAATGTCCACATCGAACAAGTTCAGAATAATCACACATCATATAAAACAATATTTACACTCTCTTTTTCCAACAAAACAACCAAAGCAAATAATGAAAAACCCTAACAATACATTGTACATGCAAGATTATATCCCTGATAATGGTTAAAGGGAATACAATTTGGTGAGGGTAAGGAAAGAAAAGGTAATAATGGCAATTGAAATCTGACATGGGAAAAACTATGACTGGCTAGCACATTTAAGCCATTAGCCAGCTTTCCAATCTTTCTACTAAAACTAAATGATAAAATTACAAATGAAAAAAGACTAGTCTTAAATGAATCGATCTCATTGGCTTATTTAGATAAGCACATTTTAAAATTATGAGAGTTAAACTAATGTTACTCTTCTTAAGTTTATCTAACTTACATCATTTATCACCATTGACTTCTAGCGATTAAAGATCCCATAAATCTTAGAGAGCAATGTTTAAATCCATACATAATGCTTTTAAAGGGGTGAAATACCCCAAGATATACACCCTCAATACTCATTCCATCTGTAGAAGGCCAACAAATTTCACTCATCTCAAGTTTCTATAACCATACTGCTATAACATGGTTAAAATGTACCTTTTTCATCCACTACCAAGTGTGAACCTTCAGCTCTTAAGTTGCCAAAAAGAGAAAAAAGTTGAGATAAGTCTTATCTAGAATGCCCCACTATCCATAGACATGCTCTGTCCTCTCTTTTCTGGAAAAGGCAAAATCTTGAGGGCTTCCATTGAAAATAATTTTTTGGATGCATTGCAAGAGTCAACTATTGATATTAGATATACCAACAACCAGAAGGATACATATGACACTAGCATACACAGCAATAACATATAATTGAATGTAAGGATATGGATTTCTCATGTTAAATTTCATACTTATAAGCTCATAACAAGCATTGGCACCTGAGTAAGATAGAATTCTGGTAAGAAGAGATAGTTTAATATTAGTAAACAATCTCTCTCAAGATTATAAAGCATGCATTAAACAGTAAAAAAAATTGGGCAAGTATCATACCATAATGGCATGAACTTTTCAAGTTATTTTATTTTCAAACAACAATAACAAAGCCTTTTCCCACTAAGTGAGGTTAGCTACATTGATCAATTGATATTATAAAGTCCTATCATAAATTATATTTTTAGACAAATTATTTAAATCTAAATCTTTCTTAATAATTTCTCTTTTAGTTTTTCTTGACCTCCCTCTACCTCTAACTATTAGACTACTCCCCATCTGATATATTCTCTTAATTGGACCTTCTATAGATCTTCTCCATACATGTACAAATCATTTAAGTCGCGATTCTACAATCTTTTTCCATAATAGGTGCGACCTCTACTTTCTCTTTAATACATTCATTTCTAATTCTATCTTATCTAATGTACCCACTCATCCAATGCAACATTCTCATCTCTGCAATATTAAGCGCATTCTCTTGTTGATTTTTTATTGCCCAATTCTCAATTCCATACAGCATTACAGGCTTCATAGTTATGCAGTAGAATTTACCCTTAAATTTGAGTAGTACTCTTTTATCATAAATAACACTTAAAGTACTCCTTCATTTCATCCACCCTGCCTAAATCTTATATTTTATATCTTTTTTTATTTCCTTGTCTTATTATATAATTAACCCAAAATATTTAAACCGTGTGACTTGTGGTATGGTATATTCTCTAATTTTTACTTTTGTATTAGAATTAGTATGTCTCTTACTAAACTTATATTCTATATACTCTATTTTATTTTGATTTAAACGAAATTTATGTGCTTTCAAAGTTAATCTCCACATCTCTAACTTCTCATTCATTTTCTCCCTTAATTCTCCAATTAGAACTATGTCATTTACAAAAAGCATGTATCGACTCTTAGATAAATTCAGTGAGCACATCCAAGACTAAAGTAAAAAGATAAAAATTTAAAATTAATCCTTGATGCAGGCTAATAGTTATCAAAAAATCTTCTATAGGTTCACATTTTGTTATAATACTAATCTATCATATATATATATATATATATCTTGAATTGTTTGAATATAAGATATATGAACTCTTTTTTTTTTTCAAAACCTTTCATAAAACCTCTCTTGATACCTTATTATTTGTTTTCTCCAAATGATGAACACCATGTGTAAATCTTTGATTCCTTTAATATCTCTTTATCAAATTTTGCCACAAGTATATCGTTTCTATAGTCGATCTTCTTGACATAAAACTAAATTGATTCTCCGGAATTTGAGTATCTTGTCTTAATCTTCACTCAATTATTCTCTTTCATAACTTTATAGTATGGTTCATTAGCTTAATTCTCCTATAATTTGTACAGTTTTATGTATCCTCCTTGTTCTTATAAATAAAGACTAAAGTACTTCTATTTCACTTGTCCAACATTCTCTTATACCTCATAATTTCGTTGAATAACTTTGTGAGTCAACTTATACCTTTCACTTCTAAACTCTTCCATACCTCAATGGGTATATTATCTGGTCTAACTGCTATTTCATTTTCTATTCGCTTTAATACTTCTTTTACCTCTAACTTTCGAATTCTATGATAAGAAGTATAATTTGAGTCATTCTCTTTAGTGTTTAGCCTATCTGAGTGTAATCAAATCTCATATCCTTTGCTTTTTAATCCTTAATCTCTTTGTCGATTGTTATTATTACTAAATCTAATAAGCAAATTTATTTCTCAAACTCGTTGACTATATTGTTGTCAAGGGTGGGACTTTTATATGAATATATTGTGCTTATGCTCATGCTAATATGTATACTAATGTGCAAAAAAGATTTTTTTTTCTTTTATTTCAATTATGTGTTCAAGAATTTATAGTTGATTTGATTATTGAATTAGTTGATCTCATGACAGATTATGTAGCAGCATACTGATGTGCAATTCAATTCCTACTTCACTTCGTGATCTCATTTAATTTAGGAGAATTTAACTTTTAAGCAATTTTAATCTCGACTTCATGTTTTCTTTGAGATTAATTTAGCTTTTAATTTCCTTTAGAATTAGCATTGACTTTACTTTTTCTAATCTTCTTGTATCTCTCTTTTACTTCTTTGTTTCATTGCATCCTTTTTTTTAATTACTTCCTAAAATTTTCATTTTCATTTGTGAGGAAATGTGCTAGTCACACTCTTGTGCTTATTGATATTAATACTTAATCGGATACTAAGAGGATGTTCATAGTACAAGGTATAAACTCGGAGCGTGTTCCATTTTTGAAATTACAATATAGTCATCAATATATTTTAGTTTGCAACCTCTTGGATTAATCAAGTCTAATTGGATGCATCTATTTGTCTTTATGAGCACTTCTCTATGTACGTTTTGGATATTAATTACTTTTAGTCAAAACTTATTCTAATGTAGGTTAAATTGAACAAATATTTGGGTTGAAAATCTATTTTATGTTCTCTTTATTTTTTTGATCTTATAAATTGATTTGCACTTCCAAATACATTGGTTGCTCCACTAAATTCTATGTGGTTATATATAGGGGGTTATAGAGTTTCCTATTCTAATAACACCGTTACTTTAACACCCAAGGTAGTCAATGATATCCATAAGCATGGGGGTACCATTCTTGGGACATCAATGATGTCTTGGCATGATACTGTCAAGATAGTTGACAGCATACAGGATCATGGAATTAATCAAGTTTATTATGTGTTAATCTTATTTAGATGAAGTTTCCTGAATGCTGAATGTTGAATGTTGAGAACATAAATTCAAAGTTTGTTATGTGTATTTAAACCTACACAAGTTATTGTCATGGTATACGCTGTCATGGATAAATCTATCTCCCAGCTTTTATGGTTGCTTTGAAATAACTTTAAATTGCCTTGGACGCTTGATTGCTTCCAATTTATAATATGCTAAATTTTTTTTCATTCTCTTCTTTAATTAATTGTCATCTCTCTCTTTTTTTGGGATTTACTTAAAAAAAAAACCACTAACCCAGCTTGACTTAGCTTGCCTTGGTCCAATAAAAAATTGGATTTGTTCAGGTCAAATCAAGTCATGCACATAAAAATAAGTTTAATATCTTAATCAAATTGAGCATTGAATTAACTAATGCTCAGCCTGATACTATTTATGTACACCTTTAATCACCATTAAAGATGTCAATTGCCACTGCTGTTGAAGTTGCCTAACTTTATGTACTTTTTTATATAATTGAAAAGATCATGTGACTGCTACATCAATATATAAAAATTAATGGACATTAATATCTTAAATTTTATTTTAAAAGATTTTTTTATAAGATGATTTGAAAACTTAAAGGATCATTTTGAAATATTTTAAATTTAAGAGATCATTTAAAAACAATAAATAAAATTATGGAACTAAGTCACTATTTTAACCTTAAAAAATTATTTATTCTCAATTTTTGATCATTTATGAGTCAACTGTTCTAATTTTCATGTAATTGCTAACTCTTTTGTTAAGAAAAATTTAAAGTATGCTGTTATCCCTTCTATAATAATGATAATATACATACTTTTCTAAAATCAAAAGGTGACTATAATACTGTCAAATTTCATAAAATTAATCTATCTTATAAATTGATTAAATGTATGATAATGTTTATGCTTATTAATATATACTTAATACACATGTTATTATTATTATAAATTATTATGTAAAAAAAAATTTTAATAATATTTTATTAAATTATTTGATAATTTTTAAATTTAAAAAATAATTATTTTATATTTATCAAATATATATTTAATACTTATTATATTAAAGAAGTAATAAAAAATTTATGATCAAAATAAGCATAATTGTAACTTTTTATATTACTATAAAAACTAGTATAACACAATGTTTTAATTTTAAGAGAGAAGAGTATAATATTGTCATAGCCTTTAAGTTTCTCCTTTTTAATTTAATTTATGAGTAAAGAAACAAAACAATATAAAAGAGCTCATATAATATTTTTTTCCTTCTTTCTCTTTAATTGTTCACATTTTGATGAAACTCTTTGTTTGGTTTTCAAAAGGCAACTCTTATTGGAAAAAAAACTTGAATATATAATTCTCTATAATTTTTTAATTATAAGTCTCCAATAATAATAAAATAAACATATTAATTTTTGTAAGTAATTATATGATATCTAATCAAACTATACAAACCCGAGAACAAAGCTATAGAGAAGTATATCAAAATCTAATCCATTCTTATTTCCCTCATCTTATAGCCAATTTACGAGGAGATCCGAAAAGGCTCTCAGGGAAAAAACACCTTACCATTCATTTCTTACATTTATTATCGCACATTCAAAAATTAAGGGATTGAATTAATCTTTTTATTATCATTACACAAATGTATCTCTCTGATGCATTATATCTACAATTAAACAATTAATAGTGCATATCATTGATCAATAACATAATAAAATTAGCTTTCTTTTATTTTTAACAAAACGTGCAAAATTTCATATAAACCAGAAGAACTGCCATGTTAAAAATATTTAGATAAACGGCATAAAATATTTACATGAAACATAATGTTAATGAAGAACAACAACTAACTCCAGCAGCAGAAAGCGGGAACTGGGAACAGAGCAGCAACAAATTCAGAAATTCCTATTGCCAAAGTCAGCATACCGAAATTAATAATGACTATAGGCCACCCAACGGGAAAAATTGCTTTCCGTAGTCCACATTCTTAGTTGAATCCATTTGCTAGACAGTATAACCAAAGGAAGCTTCCTTCACACCATCAAAATACAATTAGGTTGCTCCCAGCTGAAAAGGAAAGGCAGTTCAGTCCCAAGTTCCACCCACACTGTCACCTGCTCTACTTTAATCTTGATTGGTGCAGCAAATGGTTGTCACACACCCAATAAAAGACGGGATAAGCATCTGCTTCACAAAATATTACTGAATACCCTAAAAGAATAATCTCACATCGTGTACAACAAAATTCAAGATCTCCCTTTCCTACAGAACCACCAAAACAAAGAAAGCAAAACCCTAATGATACATCAAGCGTGCAAAATTACATCCTTGATCATGGTTATTTGGAATACATATTGGTAAGGGCAAACAAAAACAGGTATTACCCACAGAACCAAACATGCCTTTGAAAGCATTATGCAGGAATGTGGAAGGGCTCCTTTCCATATCATCTTTAAAATAGATCATGAAAAGCAGCCAGCATCTATAGGTAAGGTAGCCACCCTTCCCTCAAGGAGAAACCAAATCCAATTTACGGGTAATGACATTGTTATACCCAAAAAGAAAAAACCTCCAAACGCATCAAGATGATATGGGTTCGTAAGGGTATGACAACCATGGGTGCTTAAGGGCCTCAGATGCAGAAGGCCGCTTCTTTGGGTTGATCTCAAGCAAATGAGCAACAAAGTCAGTGAAGCCTTGGTCTCCCATTGGTAATCTATGCCTCAAAGATGTCTTTTTCGGAATCAGGTATTCTAACCTGTTAGTTTCCTGTAAAAAACAGTAGCTTTACTGTAAATTTATCTCAAGTAAAATGAAAAGGCAACAATTAGCAATTACAAAATGACACTGCAAGAACTAAAATATTGAGAGGATGACACTTCTAATCCATTAGTGAAAGTATTCCTTCTAAAACTGAATGAGAGAAATACAGATGAAAGAAAATAGCCAATGTAAGTAATTTTAGAAAGCTCTTCTTTCATTTCCTTCTTTTATAAGTGGAGGTGAAGGATCAAACGTGCAAATAAAAACACGAAATATTCTCAACTTTTGCTAGGGCTCAGGTGTTCAGAACAAAACCGATGTCATCCTGCTTCTATTTGGCAATCCCAATAAAAAATCTTAATGACCAAACATGATGTCATTCTCTTTGAAAAGCATCAGGCGTCTTTAAGAGGAACGCTAAGGTGATTCTTTATTACTTGGCTTGCTGTTCATCAATTCAACTCCAGTCAATGATGATATTGTCAAGAATGTACCTATTCCAGTGTACCAGTAAGACATTCAAGCCAAACAATGAAGGTGTTGACTAACCAAGTACCTATTCTTCTATTCTCTCGTGCAACCATAATTAAAACTTTATTTGTGGAAGTCTTCAAAGTTCAATTTCTTTACTGCAGATATCGAGCCACTCAACACACATTATAATGTGGACAGGTGGCAAATATATGGCATATCCATCCCACTGTATAAGTTACATATTTGAGAGGAAAAACAAAGTTAAAGTGTACTCACTCGGAGCACATCAATTGGATGTCCTCAAAAGGTGACTTTCCAGTTAACTGGTTTTGCATGAGTGTAACAGCAAATCTGCCACTCAGACCTTAGTGAATTCGTTTTTGGTAGGAAGTTTCAGACTCTCTAATTATCTTCTTTAAAATAAATCAAGTCTGATTCAACTGCACTGGCAGCAGGGATGGTCCACGAATAAATGAGGCAACAGATGCACGTGCATAACAGCAACCCTGTGCTTATACTAAGTATAATTAAAGATTATTCTGATAATCAGTTAGTTGGATTGTATGTGTATTTTCTGTTGTTTCTACCCTGGCTTGGTGAACAGTCACCTTCAGAGGAAGTTTTGGACTTTCATTTCACTAAATTAACATAAATCAAGTCCGATAGTTTCCACTGTCAAGTAGTTGGCGGCAAGAAGTGAGGGAATGGGATAAATGTGCATAACAGCATCCCTATGCTTATGTTTAGTATAGTCAGAGCTCCTCATACTCAGATCAGTTGAATATGTATCTTCTGTTATTTTCTACCCAGGTGGTGATGCCTACAGGCTTGTCAGCAAGGGTATTCTCACCGATTTCTTCAGAATGCACCAATTTTTTTTTTTTAAAGACCTTTAGTCTGGGCCAGATACCAAACATCTAATATATGATGCTGCATAATAGAAATCAGACAAGAATAATAAACACCAAGCTTCCAGATTGCTGGCCAGTCCATTTTGTTCACAAAGTAAATTGGAAATGCAATCCTTACCTCATTTCGTTCATAAAGCATATGATTTTTGGTAAAATACTTATATGTATCCTGTCCTTTTGCAAGCATATTTTGATCAATTGGACCAATGATGCCAATCACCCGAGCAAGTAACGTTGCAGGTGAATCATTTTGGAAGAGGACCTGAATAAACAAATATCAACATCAAGCCACTGCATAGAACGCCAATGTATCCTGATTGTATCATCATTCAACAGGGAAGACAACCCTAATAGGACCCCCCACTGCCCAAAAGAAAGAAACAAAACATTCTGGCCCATCAATGTCCCACATTCATATAATTAAAAGAATAATTTCCACAACAGTATAACTTTTATGATGGAATGCCATAATTGTCAATCACAATCGCATCTTTCATGGTCCAACATGAACTTTCAGAATCCGTGAAGATCATTAACCAAAGAAAATTAATATAACCCAATGCTAAAACACTATTCTCGGCCAAGAACTGTGGTATCAAGTCAATGCAGAGTGCAGACTGCAGAGTTAATCTAAGTTTATTTAACCATGAGAATTCAGTGTCTATAAGAATCGATTATCAAGGAGAAATAGATATCCTTGCTTAGAAAGGCTTAATCAGTGACCTTAACTTCAGAAAGGGAGTGGATAACATTTTAGACCTTTATCAAGGATTCAAGTGCTTCCTTCAGGTGAGAAATTTGATGGCTTAAGAGATAAATCATTGGTAATGAAAAATTCAAACAGTATATTAAACTCTATGCGATTTTGAAGTGCATTGGCCATCTATTATACTTACATTGCCAGTACAAAGTTCTGCCAAAATGCAGCCGAGTGACCAGATATCAATCTTCTTGTCATATGGAAGTCCCAAAATAACCTCAGGAGCACGATAGGACCTGGACTGGACATATGACCAAAGGTGATCGGTCTCATAACAACTACTCCCAAGATCAATGACCTTCACCTCACATCTACCATAGCTTTTTATCAAAATGTTCTCTGGCTTCAGGTCACAATGTATTAGTCCAAGGCTGTGCAAAAACTGCAGTGCTTCCAAACACTGAATTGTAATTGACTGCACAGAGATTCAGAAGAGTTTCAATAATAGCAGATAAGATGAAAATTAAGACATCATGAGGTAAATGGAACACCATAAACCTGCAATCTCGGCATTGTGAAGTATACTTCCCCCCCTGATTCTCTATTAAATTTATGAAACTCATATAAGTTGGCCTTAAGTAGTTCACATACTATTAACAAATGTTCCTACAGCATAACAGGACAAAAGAACAAGAGAGTAGTCAATCAGCTGACCAAAGAAAAAGTCCAACTATCAATAATATAGAAGATCAGCAAATAAATAAAAGCATACATATAAGACATACTACAAAGTCAGGTGACCAACAGTTAACATATATTTTTCCCCCCACAACATCATAGCTTAGATAATTCTTAGTCCTGATAATGTGATTGAATTTATTTTGAACTTAAGCAACAGTGTTGATACTTTATGGTTATACCATATGCAGGAATTTATGAAGCACTGATCTTTGAAAAAATAAGCCATGTCCACGTCTAACACATGTTGGACACATTAGAAGTAGGCTTTAATTGCAGCTGCCAGCACAAATAAATATAGAAGAAACAATAAGTAAATAGTGTAGCTGAGCATCCAACAGAACCTATGTCAATTTGGAGTTAAGTCTATAGATGAAGGTCCAGTAAATACAAATAGATATAGCTAAAATTCCATTCCAGGTATGCCAGGCAAATGTTTGCATCTTTCAATGGAATAATTTCAGCTACAGCTTAATTTCATATTCTACATTGTTCACTATCCTTCCACCCTGCATTATAATTTATAAATAGTAACCCAGCCAATGCCAAAACAAATTGATTGCTTAGTCAGGACAAAAAGTGGGCATCACCAACTCATCACCACAAAAGCTTTGGGCTAGAGAAAAAAAATCTGAGCTTTTAACTTTGAATAGATTATATTTTAATTAGTCAATACAGAAAATAATGCTATCTAACAAGTCAATGAAGAGTGGGACCCCATATCCAGATGATGGATGACACAGGAATAGAATACACACACACACCCACCTGAAACAATGATTAATTGATTGAAAGTAAAATTTAATTGTACAAAAAGATCAGCAGCATCTACAGCAATCACTTACTCGATAATAGAAATAATCATACAATCGAAGAATGTGATACTTGTCCGCAGGATCATGCTTATTGACATACTTGAGAAGCTTGATCTCATCAAGGCTTTGGTCAAAGAAGTCCTTGTTGTTCTTTATTATTTTAACACAAACATCCATGCCTGTATGCAGGTCATGAGCTTGTATAGCTTTGCTAAATGCAGCAGATCCTAGATACTCAGTAACATGATAGCGCCCAGCTATTACAGAATTTAAAACAACATGGAAATTCTTGTCCTCCTCCAAGCCAGTTCTGAGCAACAAAACAAGGGTTTAGATAGAATATCAAGGCCAAAAGGAGAGAGAACTCTAAAGAAGGAGAAGAAAAAAGAAACAAGAAAAGATCAAATCTCATTGAGCCTTTCAATGACCACAAAAAAAAATTCTTCAGACATCTGTATATACCTTTCCAATGGAGGGGAAAATCTCACTATTTCAACAGTATCTTTAAAGGAATTATCATGACAAATATGTGTATGCTATATTGTCTCACTACAGTTGATTCTTTATTTCTTGAGATGTTATGAAGAATAAAACCTACTTAACAAATGAAACAAATTTAGGAATTTACAAAAACCATCAACTAGTCGAGGGCAAAGGATTACTCCCAATCATATGACCAAGCATGTAATCAACTTAAAGTGATGACGATTTTCTAAACTAAAAAGAAACTAATTTATTTGCAGTCATTATCTTAGTTTCTATAACAAGTCCAAAAATTTGTCAAACGTTCTTTATGCTACTATAATTTCTCAATCAAGTGTCTAATGATTACAAAAATTACCGTTTTTATAAGCCAATATGCATGCAACCACAGATTATGGTTACTATATTTGGAACTCCGAAGTGAAGAGAGAAGATACAGTAAATCAAAAAAGATATTTTTTCTAAATATATAAATGCAAAACAGGAAGTCCAGCTGCAGAAATCAACAGTATTAAAAAAAAAAATCTTCAAACATACTAATTTCTTCAAGGAACTTTTAGATATATGTAAAATAGGAGGCATTGTTAATGGAGATGTATATCTTGACCTCAAAAGAACCTTGATCCATGATTAGTAATCTATAGCTCAGATCAGCATAAATATGAAGACATGCCTGTTTTTCCCGTGCACAATCTTTAGATTAAAGGTTTCAAATTCCTCTTCCTGGGCCTTTATTTGCCTTAATTGCTCTTGAACAGCAGCAGAATCTTCGTCCTCCAGTGATGGCCCTAGATCTTCTTGCCCTGCAATGCCAAACTTTTCATCTTCTTCTAGCTCAACATGTGCTCTTTCAGCATATCCATAATTTGAGACTGCTGGTGGAGAAGAGTTAGCGGATCTTACTGCATTAGCATTACTCTCATCCCTAGAACTTTTAATGGGTGAAGAATCACTGCTTTTCTGCCTCCATGAAGTAAGCACATCATCAGATTTCGCAAATGCATTAAGATGGTCATCATTTTCATCAGCATTGCAGCTATTTGACCACAGGGGCTTACTGGAGCCAGCTTGGATTATCTGGCTGTCTTTCAGAGATAGGGGAAATGAGAAACTTGCATCAGTACGAGCATTCATCTGCAAGAATGCACCTTTATCACCCCCAATGACATACTTATTTGACTCACTCTTGCCATTTTTCTTCTTATTCTTGTTTAATTTATTAATAGACTTCTTATCCAAATCATGCTGAGAATGTCTGGAACAACCAAGTCCTATGTCATGATCAAAGATATATTCTAAATCCCCTTCACTACTACCACCAACCAAACTTTCACGCACTTCACTGCCAATATCTGCAGCATCACTGTTGATTCCCACCCCAATTGACCTAACTGAACCATGGTGATCATCATCAATGCAGATATCATGAAGTTGTAATCTTTCTCTGTCATTCAGAATCTTCCCATCTCCTAGAAAGACGAGTTCATTTGTCTGAGGGATAAAGCCCTGCCAGACAGGTTTTGCACACATTAGATTCAGTTCTTCATCCATCAATTGTCCATCATATTGAGGCATTAATTCATTCTCATTAGTCCTTCCATACATTTCAGTCATCGTCAAACCAATTGGATCATCTGACGTTATGACTGATTCAACATTCTTTTGTTGAACATATTGCTCCCCAGAGAAGTAAGAATCTTCTTCACCAAAAGATTGATCACCATCTTCATCTTTGGCTGGACCTTTATCCTGAGGATCGGGAACACTTCCATGCCCAGTTGCCTTTTCATTGTCACTCGGATAATCAATTTCATGTGCCAAAAACCAGGCCTCATCCTCAATAGGTTGTCTCATGTACCCAACATCATCTTCATCATCATATTCATCAGAGTGCCAATATTCATTTGGATAGTCAACAGATTCACTCAACCCATCACCGACTGTAGCAAAACCAGATACAAGATCGGATGTATCTTCCATAATCCCTTGACTTACAGATAGCCAACTGCCCCCTGCAGCTCTCCTCATACCTAAAACACGTGTAAAAGTCAAAGCTAGTCTTCAGAATAGAGTGATCAACCAAATAACGCAGTGTGCTGTGTATAATTGATACAATAATCAGAAATAAATATATCAAAGGACTAAAGTCACTTATAAGCAAGAATCAAAGAAAGTTTTATTTACTCAGAAAGTTGACCAGATTTAAGATCAATTCTAGATGGAGGGCACAACACATGGCAAAAAGTTGCCTTTCAAATTAAATGAGCAAAACAATGGTACCATAACCATTGCATAGGACTTTTTTTTTTTTGGTATTTTGGGGGGGATAGCATTTTTTCTTCAAAATTATCCAGACTGCATTTCATGTCTTTTTTTTTGGTAATATTTTATGTCATTTTTTATTTTAATATAGATTAAACAGTAAGGCTGGCAGAAAGAACCAATCTTTGCTTATAGTTTTGTGTCACTGTTGAAAATCTGTTAGTGCATGCTTGGTAAGTGGGAATTGAGAGGGAGGAATGGGAATGGGAATTGGTTTACCATGTTTGAGTTTCTTTGGTAAGAAGGAATCTCATTCATGAGGTGTTGAAATTCCCATGTTTTGTCAGAATCGTATTCCCACAATATACTCATGGAATCAGCCGCATTCCTGGGAGTGAGAAGCAAAAAAGACAACACTGCCCTCATTTGCTCCATTGTGTTGTATAAACAATATTTTAATTTTGTACAAACACTAACATTTAAAAATATTTTGTACAAAATATATATATATAAAAATATTGTAATATATTTTTATTAAAATTATTTTAAAAATTTTTCAACAAATTACAACTGAAAAAAAATAAATATTTTAATATTTTTCTACACTAGGGGTATTATGGTCATTTATCCAACTTTCCTTTTCATTCCTGCATTGTTTTCATCCAACCAAACATGCAAATAAAATGATATTTTTATTCCTTTTTATGTCATACCAAACATAATTAAAGATATCTATTCTTTTCCATGTCATATCAAACATAATTAGAGCTATAGGATTTCATTAGATTCCTATTCTTATTTTCATTTATATTCCCATCAAAATCCCTTCCACGCACCAAACACAATAGGGTATGAAAGGCACAGGTAGAGACCAAAGAGAAGTTTGAAATTTTGCACCAAGTCCAGCAGAAACAATTGTTTCCTTAGAGTCTATTAGACCAAAAAAAAAAACTATTCATGGGTCTTCTCCTTTAACCTTTGGGGATGAAATGGTATTAAAGCCTTCATGACCAATTGATCAAAAATTCAGTCTTTGCTGCCACCATTCTCTTAATTACATTCATTCTAGCGCAAGGTATTACAGGCATGTACTTCATCCACACTTAGAGCAGAAAAGCTTTCACGTAAGAGAGCATGTTAGAGATATTAATAAACTTTCAACAGTCATCTCCTAAATTGTTATTCTAGGATGAAATAGCCCTTGATAGAGTCAAATGAAAAATTTTTCATAATCACCATATCACATATATATGTTTTGAGCTTTCGACACTTTTGCAAACCCCTCCAATGAGAAATTTATTACTCTATTCCTTCGTCTTATTAAATATGCCTAAGCAAAATTTACAAATTAGACAAAAGATGTTGAAAGACTTGTTGTAGGATAAGTCTTACAAACTAAGTGGGAGTGTTATAGGTTAGGATCTTATTAATTTAGGAGTCTATGAGTTATTTAGGCTAAAATACGCCTTTAATCCCTTAACTTTATCTTAAGTTTCACTTTTTTTCTTTAACTTCATTCTGTTCCAATTTCTCCTTGAACTTACTTCAAGTTTCACTATCATCCCTTAATTTTATTTTGTTCCAATATAGTACTTTAATTTTCCCTTAGGTTTCATTTTCATCCTTTAATTTTATTTTGATTTAATTTGCCTTTTTAACTTACAAAACTAATCAAATCTCTCATTATCTTATTAACACTACCAAGTTGTTTAATAGTAAGATTAATAGAATTCAAGTTATTAGGGAGCTATACAAGACCTTTCTGTTAAGTATTTTAATTTGATGAGGTTTGAGAATGAAACATATGACATGTATTTGAAAGTTGAGGCCAAATTGAAACCAAATGAAAAAGGACAAAAGTGAAATTTAAGATAAAGCTAAGGAACCAAATTGGAATTAAATGAAATTGAGAGTTGAATGGGAAACCTTAGATTAAAGCAAAGGACCAAAAGTGCATTTTTTTACCAGCTATTTGTTATCTAGGAGTCTTTTAGCTACCCCTTAGTTTTATCTCTAGGAATTTATTGTGTTTAAACTCTATTTTCAGATTATTATAAACATAGGAAGTTACAAGGTAAACATAGGAAGTTACAAGGGCTGAAGTGGTTTTTTTTTTTTCCAAGCCCTAAGTTTTGCTAACCATAATTTTGCTTTAACTCTAAATTTCAACACAAGACTTATCAGAATTTTATAATGTTTCATACCACTATAGCTTACTTTTAAGCATAGCCACCCCTTATCCCACAGCTATCGCTGTGAGTGAGAGGGTTGAAATCTCTTAATCACTTCACAACTTTGGAAACTTTGTTTCTCTAACCTAATATGCTTTCCTTGACCAAGAAAGAATTATAGAAGAGAAAGTACCAAAGTAAAGGATAAGAAAAAGACATCCTCCTATTACATAATAAATATGGAAAAAAAAAAAGATTAAAAATACACATCTAAGCAAGAAACCCCTCCATACCCTTTCAACATTAATCAGTAAAACTCCCTTGTAAACCTCAGTAATAAAGCACCCAATGGATGCCCCATAAGAGAAACTGCCACCCATATAAACTGCAGCAGCACAAAGTTGCCCTTCAATGTTGATTTCTCTCCAAACATATACATCACATAACAGCTATATTTGCATCTCCAAATAACCTTAGCTCCTTTTTTCTTCCGCCAAGAACTATAACCTGAAGCTCCTCCAAACTTCTGTGGCAATTCCTATTGTTTAACTTAACTACCAAAAAGAACATTACAAATAGTCCTAGACTCCTAGCAGCCATTTGATGCCAAAATAACCAGAACCAGTTACTAGTTTCAATATTTTTAAAGCATGTCACAAATATATCAGCAGATTGATAAAGCTTTATGAAGTTGTCAGATATCCCGAGAGATTGGTAGCTTTGCTAAATTTTCAACTACTATGTTTACAGTTTTTCCCCCTTTTCTTTTATCCCCTTGAGAGGATATCTTATCCTCATAACTAGTATGATTCTCTCCTTCTAATATACTCCCTCTGGTCTCATATATAAGAGGCTTTTCTAAGATTTGATTTGGTCTTATATATAAGAAACAAACTACCATATTAATTACAATATTCCAATTATACCCTTCATTAAATAAGTCATTCAAATTATGAGTAGTGGTGGTAATTAATTTCAAAAAGAAAGTGCACATATTACATAGGGGTATTTTTGGAAAATAATTTTTATTTGAGACAAAATTAAGAAGATTAATTGCTTTTAATTAACTTTCTTAATACTCGTGAATTAGTTATTTGTTTCTTATATATGAGACCGGAGGGAGTAGTTTCTTATTCTATAACAATAATAATAATGACCCTCACAACTTTTCTCTATACCTACTGGGAACCTAGGCCAAACAAAAGCATTGACCTTAGAGAGAGCCTTACTTTTTTTACACATAGTAGTTTGGCACTGAGGGAAGTTCTTCCAGTTGGGAAAAGATAAGGAATTAAGAGAAAGATTCACTTTGTTCCAATACCATATCCAAGAACTAATGACTACTAACAGAATCATAGAGCCAATTAATTGATTTCAGATATGACACGTAATGATATAAGAGTTCAAATCACATAAGCACAAGGGATTGTGAATAATAAAAAGGGCAATTTTATAGCATATATTGGAAAGTCAACATATGATAACTATAACCATGCTGAACTAAAGTTCTACTCTTTTTAACTTTAGACATACTGAAAATTACTAGTTCAACGAGATAAAAACAACATCAGTACCCAGGCAGGTATGTTGAACACCATTTAATATCTCAAAATGTCAAAATCCAATGCACTAAGCAGATTGAGATGAAGTAGTCTGTCAATTTCTCAAAAACACAAACTTACATCCAGAAAGAAAACCAGAAAGAAGCCAAATGAGTGGACCAATAATCAAAACATGAAGGATACAAGAACAAACCAAAAAAAGGACTAGTAACAACTAGGCCTCAAGTCTAGGAAGATGCCAAATTTTCATTGAGCACAGAAAATAACCTATCCTCATGACCAGCCAAGAAATGCAACTACTAATTTAGGCCCAAAGTAAAGACTGCTAATTGAAATGCAGAGAATAGTTGTAAGCATATGTAATGTAGTATAAGATAAAGAAATTATTACTTATTATTTTGATTTATGATATAATTATTAAATTGGGGATACCATTTGTAATTGGAAAATTGTGGTGACTTAGAGTTTATTTATCATTAAGGATTATAATAAAGGTGTTGGATCTAGGGATATGTATCATATGTTATCCACTTATCCTACAGTAGAGTTTTATCATGATTTTCCTATACCAGTTACAAACCCTAATCCCAATTAAACATCAAAATCCAAGAAAATTAATACTAATTTCTTCATCACATACTGAATTAGCATGATGCCATGAATAATATTTATTTGTAAGCTAACCTGCAGGGTTAATTTCTTGTCCAACAGGCACATCCACATAAGACCCTGTTAGTAAATTGCTGTCAGCAACAGCAACTTTTGAAGTCGAACCATCCTGCTCAAATTTCTCCTCCCAATTAACAGCCAAGAGTTTGTCCTCTGACCTGAGTTTAACAGGAGGAAGCCTAGGCAACTCTTCCTTCTGATTCTCAGGCGCAACAGGAAAATTTAAGCTGCCAATAATCTTCTGTTCAGAACTGCCTTGTGACTTGACTACATAAATAGCTCTCCCTACTTCATCCACCTGTGCTTTCATTGCTGCCCTGATATCAATTATTTCTGTCCTTTTTTCCTCTTTTCTTTCAGAGAAAGTTACACCATCATAACTTGTAGATATATCCCCCTTGGAGAAGGGAAAAACAGCCCTGACAGAACAATCTTTCCACAGGTCTGAAGATGAATTCTCATTCTCATCTGTTCTTGACCAGGGATTATCTGCGAAGTTCTCTTTACAAGATGAGTATTTTGATTTAGGTTGGCGATCAACTTCCCTAGGTTCTTTGGTTTGCATACCGTCATATCTTTGCTCCACAAAGGCTCTACTACTGCTTCCAGGCCATGAGAACTTTTTATCAGCAGGCACAGTATTTTCCTCTCCAGATTTTGTGTTATCGTTGGCCATATTGAGAGCTTCACTTGTTTGATGTTTTGATTGCTGAGAAACCAGGGCCTTCAAAGTGTTATTGGCACTACCACCACTATCATCTTGGTAAGGTTCCACAGGACCATTGCTAGAATTTAAATTCCTTGGTAGATCAAGCACGCTACCCTCTGAACTCTTAGGGAAAGTGAAGTTTTTGTCACTTGCCCCTACCACTTCATTAGATTTTTTCCATTCGCCAAAAGAAGAAGTACAATTACATTTGCTTTCTGTTGCATTTCTACCAGTCCCACACGCTATTTCCTTCACAATCAGTTCTTTAGAAACTTCAACATTGTCATGAAAATCCAATTCTTGATTATCTAGCACTGGTTTCCCCTTATCCTTTCCTAACGTGTCATGTAAGGCCTTTTCTTCCAGGGTAAGCTTCTCAAGGAAGCCACTGAAGTCATGACGATTAATGAGCTCACTGCGCAAAGCTGCCTCAGCTCTTGTGAACCGATTCCTCTTCAGAAAGTCCAAAATTACTCCAACTGAGTTTGTGTCTGCCATTTTCAAGCCCTGTGAACCTAAGTCAAACCAGGATGAGGCATGCACCAGACCTTAGAAAACCCACGAATAAAAGCTCATTCCAAATAAAGATGAAGAAGAAATATATACAAATTCTCGTCACACCATTCTTTACTGACACATTTAAACAGATGAAAGGATAAAAAAAAAAACTGAAAATGTAGGAAATCACCGGGTCATTTTAGCTCAAGGAAGTTCAAAAGCTTACCTCATATTAGGTATTACCAAATGGCGGCATTTTGTCCCCTTGTATCCTAATCAAACGGAAGATAAAAATAAAAGTCAGAAGTTCATGTGCTTGCTTCTTTTATAAACAAAATTTTCAGCAATCAACAACATCAAATTATTCAATCGTTTCTTGAAAATGACGGAACCTATGTTCCAAAATAGGCCCATAAGAGGCACCGGCCAAACTCTAAGAGTGAAAATCGCCTCTTTCCGGCATCGATCCGACACCGCTACAGAAATTGCAACTCTTAAATCCCCGGAATGCCAATCCAAGTAGCATAGCTTTTTCCCTTCCTATAAAGTTTTTCCAACGTGGGATTTATTTTTCCACAATACTCCCATTCTTCACGAAAGCGGGAACCCAAATTTCCATGGAAAATGGAAGAAAATCAAGATCTAGCATTAGGTGGAAGAGACGAAGAAGAGAGACATTTGGGTTCGAAAATGATCGTTTAGATTATTTTGAAAAGATTAATTAAACAAAAAACACAAACACGCGGAGGAACTAGAAAGAAAGAGGGAAAACAAACACCTGGTGGTAGTGGAGTGTCGCTGCTTGCTTGTAAAGGCTTTTAAGGTAGGGTCTCGTGCGGTCCCTTCTTCCTTCCGGTCTCGTGCGGTCCCTTCTTCCTTCCCTGCTTGCTCTACTGGACTTGGGGTGGCGGACCAAAGCTTGTGACATGCTTTGTGATATATTCGTTAACTCAATTATTTTAAGCCGTTGGAATAACCCACAATACAAGTTGGTGTAATTGAAAACAGCAATGGTACATAGAAACCGGACAAGAAAAGATTTGCCGTTTATAATTTGACATGGTTTTATCGTGATGAATTAAAATTGAAACGTTTTTCTGATAGACAATATATATATGTGTGTGTGTGTGTGTTATTTTATAATTAGATTACAGCATATATTATAAAATAATATTTAAAAACATAAAAAATAATTAAAACATTTTATATATAATAATAAATTTATATAAAATAGGAGATGTAGATTTCATAAAATATCATAAATTTTATTACAGAATGTTAAAATTTTATTGTAAACCAAAAAAATTAAAAATTAACTTTTAACCTATTCAATGTTAAATTAGTTAGTTTTTTTTATAGGGTCGGCTAATTTTGAAGCTCAAATGAACTGATTTTATAACTAATTCATCAACTTTTCAATTTAATTGATTAGTTCAATGATTTTTACACAAAAACAACATGCATTTTCTCATTAGGTAAAGTTAATTACATGGATCAAACAATGTTATAAAATTATATTATAAATTATATCTTTAAATAAATCATTTAAATCTAAATTTTTTTAAATAATTTTACTTATAATTTTTTTTAGTCTCCCTCTATCTCTAATTATTAAACTACTTTTTATTTGATCTATTCTCTTTATTGGGAATCCTATAGGTCTTCTCCACACATATCCAAATCATCTAAAACGTGATTTTAGAATTTTTGCCACATTCGATGCAATCCTAACTTTTTCTCTAGTATATTCATTTCTAATTCTATCTTATTTGGTATATTCACTCATCCAATGCAACATTTTCATCTCTGCAACATTGAACTTATTCTCCTATAGACTTTTTATTGTCCAACACTCACTTTCATACAAATTGCTAGTTTTATAGTTGTGCGATAAAATTTATCCTTAAACTTAAGTAGTATTCTTTTATTTGTAATAACATTCGAAATATTTTTCCATTTCATCTATCCAACTTGAATCTTATGATTTACATATTCTTTTATTTACCCCTTATGTTGTATGATAGACCTAATATTTAAATTGAGTGACTTGTGGTATGGTATGTTTCCTGATTTTCACTTCTACGTTAGAATTAGGGTGCCTCTTACTAAACTTAGATTCTATATACTTTGTTTTATTTTTATTTAAACGAAATTCATGTGCTTCCAAAGCTAGTTTCTATATCTCTAACTTCTCATTTATTTTCTCTCTCATCTCTCTAATTAGGACTATATCATTTGCAAAAAATATATATTGTAGCACCGACTCTTGAACATAGTGAATACATTCAAGATTTAAGTAAAAAGATAAGAATTCAAAGTTGACCTTTCGTGCAAGCCAATAGTTAAAGGAAAATTTTCTATGGATTCACCTTGTATTCTTACACTAATTGTAACTGCATTATACATATTTTGAATTATTCAAATATAAGCAATACAAACTATCTTTTTCTCCAGAACCTTCCATAAAACATCTCTTGGTATCCTAGCATATGCTTTTTCTAAATCGATGAATACCATATATAAATATTTTTTATTCTTTTAATATTTTTTTTATCAATCTTCGTAGCAAGTATATCACTTCTATAGTCGACCTTTTAAGTATAAAACTAAATTAATTTTCTATAATTTGAGTCTATTGCTTTAATTTTCACTTAATAACCATCTCCTACAACTTCATAGTGTGACTCATGAATTTAATTCTTTTATAATTTGCACAATTTTGTATGTCTCTATTGTTCTTATAAATAAGAATTAAAGTACTTCTCCTCTACTCGTTCGACATTCTCTTAAATCTTATAATCTTATTAAATAACTTTGTGAGCTAACTTATATTTTTCACTCTTAAACGTTTCCACACCTCAATAGGTATATTATCTGGTCCTAGTGTTTTGCCATTCTCCATCTTCTTTAAAGCTATTTTTACCTCTTACTCTCGAATCCACCAATAAAAGATATAATTTTGATCCCTTTCTGTAGTGTCTAATTTATCTGAGTGTAATGAAATCTCAGTCCAGTCTGATTTTTATAAGACCATAAAATAGAAGTTGTTTATATTAAGGCTTAATTTTTAAGAATTAAAGTGTTAACTTTTTTATAAATAAAGAATTAAATAATGAAAATTAAATACACCAATAAAAGCTTAGAAATAAGAATAAACTACAATTAATATCCTATTTATAATTCATTTGTAATCTATTCAAATGTTTTCAATTAAATGCTTTGTAACTTTCTGAATTAACATTAATTTTTGGATAAATGTTATGTGATTTTCTTTTCATTCTAATATTCATTTTTTTTTAGGCCAACTTCCAATATTCATTCACATGTCTTAATTTCACAACATTTCATCAAATATTTATTAACATTTTGCTATCTTATGTTAATTTTTTGTTAAAATTTGAACAAATTTTGCATGTAATTGTCGTGAGATCTTCTTTTCTATTCAAATACTCAATAGCCCTAAAATTTCTCCATCATATATGGAAGAAGAGTCAAAGGAAAGAAGGTAGTAGGAGGGAAAAAGAATCTTACTAAAGTGGATAAGGGGGTGATTAGGCCTTCTAAAATCGCAGCTGGGCAATCAAGTGGGCTACCTATTTCAGTGAACCCAAATTCTTTTGTAGTTTTGGGAAAGGCTCTAAACTCAGCAGATGGGATGAGAGAGAAGCCTATGGAGCTGGAAGCAAATGCTAATGAGATAAGACTAAATATTGTTACCTCAACCAAGTCAGATTTAGACGAAGTAAATGGTTTAGAATTAATGGTTATTCCAGAGTTTAATGGGGGCAATAAAGCTCGAAAGTTTCTTCCTCTCTACAATTATGAATTGCCTTTTCTAGAACAGTAGGGGGATAAGTGAAAAAATGTTCCCAAGACTGATTAGGAAGATTTCTGGGAAATTTAAAATTGATCTTTTGGTCATTTTAAAAACTTGTTCTAATGGTACAAAGGCTAGGAAAGTTGCCCAGTCTTTAGGTTTTCATCATTATGAGAGACTCTTTAGGATGATGACAAGTAGAGCATTCAATTACTAGATTCTTCATACCAACATATACATTTGGGTGTAGACAAAGGTACAGCAAAGGTGTTCATCAGTTATGTCTATGCTAGCCCGAATGTTGTGAAGAGAAGAATGCTTTGGTTGAAGCTCCAACATTTAAGTGCTACTATTGATGGTGCTTGGTGTATTGGTGGAGATTTCAATAGCACCTTATTTAGTCATGAAAGAAGATCTATGACTCGTATTGGAGCCTCCGTGGATTAGGAGTTCTTGAATTGTTTTGAAAACCTGGAGCTCATTGATTTGGAATGCCATGGCCCTTTTTACACTTGGAAGAAAGATGGTTGTGAGAGCATATTAGACAGAGTTTTGTGTAATATGCATTTCATGGAGGCCTTTCCCAATGCTACGGTTACCAATCTTTATTGGTATAAATCTGATCATAGGCTTGTGTTACTACGGCTTAGTCCATTTGAAGAGATCCAACATTGTGTTCGTCCCTTTCAAATCCTTGCTTCTTGGATTCTTCTCGAAGATTTTGGGAGACTTACTAGAGATTATTGGAATGTGGATCATAGCTGGATGGCTAATGTGAATAACTTCATTAAATAAGCGACCGTTTGGAAACATGAAGTCTATGGCACTTTGATAGACGAAAACGAAGGTTGTTGGCCAGAATTCAAGGAATTAATAGAGGTATTTGGACTAATAACAAAACTTCTTCAATTGAACAATTTCAAAAAAAGTTATAAGTGGAGCTTGAAGAAATTTGCTTCAAGAAGACTTAATGTGGGCTCAAAAGGTGAAACACAATTGGTATATGTTGGGTGATAAAAACTCCAAATATTTTCACTCACAAGTAAATGCTAGAAGGAAACTAAATAAAATTGTGGCCATGAAGAATGAGCAAGGGGAGTGGGCCTATGAAGTTGATGTTATTAAACAAATAGCAACTTCTTTCTTCATTAAACTTTTTAGTGATGATGATGAGGATGCTCCCATATTAGGAAGTAATGTTACTTATCCTTTTATAAATTCGAACATGCATAATCTTTTGGGAAGACCCATCACTGATGAGGAAATTAAAAATGCTATCTTTAGTATGGGAGGGCTTAAATCTCTAGGCCTAGATGGTTTCAATGCATTATTTTTTCAAAATCAATGGGATTATGTTGGTGGTTCTATAATAAATTTTGTGAAGCATGCTTTTGAGGAGCTGAAAAGTGTTAAAGAAGTGAACGACACTTTTATTGTTCTTATTCTTAAGAAGGATCATCTTGAGACTATTAAGGATTTTAAATCTATTAGTCTTTGCAATGTGATTTATAAAACAATCACAAAAGTTATTGCTAATAGGATCAAAGGGTTTCTTCCTTCCTATATAGCCCCTAATCAATGTGGTTTTGTTCCCGACCGCCTCAGCTCTAATAATATTATCATTGTCCAGGAAGTTATACACAGCATGAGGACTATGAAAGGGAAAAAAGGTTTTATGGCTATTAAAATTGATCTTAAGAACATATGGGACTTTATTGTGACTTGTCTCATTGAGTTGAATTTCCCGAATCATTTGATTGAATTAATAAGAATGTATTTCTTCTCAATCAATTCAGATTTTATGGAATGGTAGTAAGGCAGATGAGTTTATTCCTTTAAGAGGGATTAGACTAGGAGACCTATTATCTCCATATCTTTTTGTGATATGTGTAAAAAAATTAGTTCATTTGATTCAAAATGAGGTTAACCAAGGAGGTTGGAGACCTATAAGACTTAGGAAACAAGGCCCTCCTTTATCACATCTTTTTTTTTTTTGCAAATGACATTATTCTTTTTTTAGAGGCTAGCATTTCACAAGCTGAAATTATAAAGAATTGATTTGATAATTTTTGTGCGAGTTTGGGGCAGAGTGTGAGTCAAGCAAAGACAAGAATTTATTTTTCTAAAAAAGTTAACCGCAATGTTGCTACCCAAATCAGTAATCACATGGGTTTCTCCTTGACTGGAGACCTAGAAAAATATCTGGGGGTACCGCTGCAGCATGCAAGGGTGAGTAAAGCAACTTATCAGTTTGTGATAGATGAGAGAAAGAAGAGATTGAGTAACTGGAAGGCCAATTTCTTATCTTTTGCTAGGAGGAATATGCTCGTTTCTTCAGTTATCACAGCAATTCCAAACTACTCGATGCAGACAACAAATATTCCCCAGAGTTCCTGTGATGAGATTGACAAATATGCTCGAGATTTCTTATGGGGATCTTCCTCTGATAAACGGAGAATTCATTTAGTCTCATGGAAGACCATTTGTAAAGAAAAGAGGGCTGGTGGTCTTGGGATTCGTCATTCTAAATTACAGAATTAGGCTTTTCTAATAAAGGTGGGATGGGGTCTTGTTCATAATAGAGATGCTTTATGGGCACGAGTTCTACGGGGCAAATACAGATGTGGGAATGATCTTCTTCCTGAAATAAATAAGAAAAGGCAAGGATCGAGATTGTGGGGAGGAATCAAGGCCACTTAGGACCATGTCTCTCAGGGTCTGGAAATTAGCCAGCAATCTAATGATGAATGGGGAGTTAGGTGGAAATATGAAGGGCATGGTTTATTCTTTATTAAGTCTGCTTACCGTCAGTTGATGATGGATGAACAAAGTGTGAATCCCACTTGGCAAAAAATACGAAAACTAAAGGTTCCTCAGCATTGTAAGACATTCACTTGGCTTATGATGCATGGTAAGGTCCTAACTAATGAAGAGAAGCACAAGTGAGGGTTACATGACACAGGGGAATGTAGTATATGTTCAAACAAGGTGGAGTCCATTCTCCATGTTATTAGAGATTGCAGTAGGAGAGTTTGGGAGCTTCTAATAAAACCTGATCTTCACAATTTCTTTAGCAAGGATCTTTATGAATGGATGGTTATAAATTTGTTCAGCAATATTGGAGTTGGAGAGGAGTAATGGTGCGACCTCTTCTCTGTCCTTTGCTTGATATTATGGAAAAAAAGGAACGAGTGTGTCTTCGATGATATGCATTTGAGTGTAGATGTAGCTATTATGGAAGCAAGGGCCATTTTAAAATGCCTGACAAATGCCAACAAGAAGCTCGCCTCTGTGAACTTAAATGGAGGTAGGCCCCTTGCCCAGTCGATTGGTGAAGAGCAGCATGAAGATTCCATGGTTGTTCACGTTGATAGAGCTTTTTCTCATAGAGAACATCCCGTGGCTTGTGGAGGTTGTCTGCAAGGAAGTGATGGGCTGGTTAAGGAAGCTTTCATGATGAAGATTAATAAAGGAGATAATATCACTGCAGAACTTTAGGGATGTCTCATGGGTCTCAAAACGTGCTTGGGATAATGGAGCCAGGAAGGTGGTTTTGTGTTGTGATGCAATGGAAGCTCTTAGGTTGGTCCAAAACCCAATTTTGGAGATTCACAATGATAGAGATTTGGTCAGAGAGATTCAAGCCATGATGGACGGGGAGTGGTCAATGACGCTGGTGAGAATCAATCGAGATCGTAATGTTAAAGCGGACTTCCTTGCAAAGATGGCTTTGAACACTTTTCTAGGATTCCATCTTCTCTCAGCTGCTGGCTTTGAAGACCTTCTTCGTAGAGGGATGGTCACGTAGCTTCTGTTCTGCTTTGCTTTTTTTGGTTTTGTTTTGCTCTTTGTTTTTCTGTCTTATAAAAAAAAACATAGTCTAGTCTACCCAAAAAAATAATACAACATAATATTTGTCAAGTCCTTTATTTTATTTTCCTAATCCATTAGAAGTAGTAGTAAAGCGATAATGGTAGAGAAGAGGGTAGATATCCCTCCTTCTTAATTTTGCAATATATATATATATATATATAATATTGAATTGTGTTATCACATTCTTTAAAGTTTTAGATCCATTAGATTCAAGGAATTTATTGAACACGCATTTTTTTAATTATTTGACTTTTTAAATTGAACCCACTAAATCTTTACATATATTTTTTTATTCATCCTTTCCTTTAATTCATTGCATTTATTTTTCATTTTCCTATTTTATCCTTTTCTTTCCTCCTCTTTTTTATTTTCCCTCTCACTTTTTCCTCTTTTTTTAAGTTGCCCTTATATTGTTAAACTTTATATAGCAATTCTTCTCTCTCTCCCCCTATTATCTATTGTCTAATATTCTTTCTATTTTTCTTTTATATTTAATCAATGCATACATTTGATACATCTTTGTAATTAATAGTTCTACAATAATTAAATAAATGATAAAAAAATTCAAATGTCATAGATTGTTTTCAATTGGATCAATAATTGTCTATGAAACCAGTGCAAAACTTTTTGAAATATTATTAGATAAAATAGTTTTTATCGTTCTTTGTAAATGCATATTTTTGCAAGTTACAAGTCATAAATTTTTATGCTTTTTAGTAAACTTTTTTTTTGAAAATGCTATTATAAGCTATTCATGGATTTATTATGATATTATTAATGACAACATATTTTTAGTTTATCTTTATTTTGCATTACATGGGTACTGAATAAATATAGAACTACTTTCTCATACGTAAATAGTGAAATTGTTAATATTAATATGAAAAATAATTATTAATACATTGCTCATTTAAATTTAGAATTGTTTCAAGATTTAGGAGAAAAAGTTAGGATATTGCTAATAACTTAATCTCATTTAGCTTAATTCAAAGGTCTAAATGAAGTATTTTATTCAAACAATATACTATAAGAGAATACATTTTTAAATAGAATATAAAAAAATTCTATAAAAATTTGTTTTGCCCCCTTAAGCCAAAGTCCTGGCTCTGCCATTAATTATAAGTTTTGTGTGAAGTTTAAAACATAGGATTTACGACATTTTCTCACTTACAACTAAGAAGGAGTATTGCTGCAGTATTCAATTGCAAGTGCCACTACATCAATTTCAAGCTTTTCACCATTAAGAAGCTTCACTTCATTATTGCTAAGCATTTTGATTCTCAGTACAACTTTAATATCTTTAGATCAAATTTTCCTCAAAGGTGTCAATGTCAAAAATAGGGATCTTCTTGTAACCTTTCTACTTATTTTATATTTTAATTATGTTATGTGTAGTGAAAACTAAAATTTTGTATAACTTGTAGCACAATAGTAAAGAGATTACACACACATAAAGTCATTTCTGACATTCTTTACTATGATATTTAGTTTGTAATATTATGTGAGGTCTTCATATAGGTCACCTATTATATAGTTCGTACAGATTAGCTCTAAAGTCAAAACATTGTTTAGGCATGGAACTAATATTTACATAAATAAAAAAAGGCTCTGTGAAAACAATTTTGCCATTAAGTTACTACATCTATTCCCATACAGTTATCTCAAGTTAGAGGGGTTGAAGAAGGAAATGTCTGATAAACATCATAAGAAACAATTGTCATCATCTACTTTATATTTACCATAATTTGAACTAGACCTATACCAATAATATTAATGTAAATCCATTCATTTTCAATCACATATATGGTCACCAACATTTTTGCTATCTGAACACATTATCTAAAAGGGTGAGAATTCAAAAATTCTTAATAAGACATGATAAAATTTTGAAAACAAGTAATAGTCTAGTTGTTTTGTGTGCATAAAACTTTTTTTTTTCAAATTCATTCCTTATCTATCTAAGAATACCATCTCAAGCAAGATATCCAACAATTTAAGCATCAATTCATAAATATATGCAAGATAACCTAGTTAATAGCATAATATAGGATAATATCATGCTCAAGTCATACAACTTATATGCAAGATAATAATTTACATAAATTGTACAGCTCATAATAATCTCCAGCTTATATGTCATGGCAAAGTCATTAAACAAATCTTTTTAAGGAACTATAGTTAATCACATTTAAAAATGTTAGTTAATATATAAAAAGTTCCATATGCATTCTATCAAGCATCCCTTACTACTTGATACAAATCTAGGTTTTTAAATGCAAAGCCATCATATCAAGCATCCCATGCTACCTAATATAGAATCTAGATCTTTAACATTTTTAAAATTGAATAACTACCTTTATTATCTTTGCAAATCATGAAATTTATTAGTACAATCAACTAAATAATATGAATGTAGGCTAGGGTGTCCCACTTACTATAATAAACTAAAATCCATAAGGTACCTTCTTCCCCTAGGACTAACCTTTAAAATGTGATGCTATAGCAAGGGACTTTTTCCCTTAATTACATACTAATTTCATTTACATAATCATAACTTTTACTTTCATTTCTTGCATATCAAGTTTTAAAAAAAGCCATCTACATATATGATTCATAAAAGTGACAATATCAATTAACCATATTCAAGCTACATGTAATAGTTGTCAAATAAATATGTCAAGCAAATCATTATGATTATCAACAATTCTCATTGATTACACAAGAATTTAACTCAAGAAATAGCTTAAAAGTGCTAATTTCATATTTAGAGAGGTAACATAACCAATATGTATGCATGAGAGCAAAATCGATAGCTTAAAATATGCAAAATAATGGAACTACTAAAATTACATGGCCCTATACACTTTTGCACCGAGGTAGAAAGGGCGTGCAAATCTCGAGAGTGTAGGCTATGCTGCCTCACATGGCCTCTCCATATGTTTTTTTAGGTTTTGGTACAACTTGTGCTCTACAACACGAGGTGGCTGTGTCCAAACACCTTGTATCATGAAAGTAGATCATTTTTATTCTACAATTATTTTTTTCTTCAACCAAACCTTCCAAAATATTCAAACAACAATACAAGCAATTATATGCATGATCTAATAGCATACCCAATAATTTTTACCCCCTCAAAAACCTTATTCAACATCTTTTCTTATTATGGTTTTTTAAGCAAAATGAAAAAGATGACATTTATGCTTCTTAAACTCTCTGTGTTACAACTTCCATACTTCTAACAACCATGCTTTAAGATTTTACTATCAAGAATCATTAACTTTTTATATGAGAATAGAGAATAAGAAATAAGATAATGAAAAAAATGGAAAAGATGCAAGAAGATGCAAGAATCCTTAGTAAGACAAGGGTTTTGTCTTACCCCAATGTTGGTTTGAAGCTCTTGAACTTTCCTCCTTTTGCTTCTTCTTGCTCTTAAACTTTCTCGATTTCTCTCTAGCTTTCCACAATATGATGAAGCAAAGTTTTAGAATGTTTGTGTTGTGGAAAAGAAGGCAACAAAGGTTAAGAGTGTTTATGAGTATAGATGTGTTTTATAAAAGGAGGAAGTGCATTTCTTATAAGAGACAGAGGCAGCTTTCTATCTCTCTTCCTTCTGGACACGTCACTTGAAAAAGAAGAAAAAAATCTTCTTTTATTAAAGTATTTTTCTTATTTCTTCACACATTTCAATGCATAATATCTGCATATAGAGGGAGACTTAGAAAAAGTGATAATTATGGAAGTTGTTCCCCTAACTATAACGATCGATTTGAACTAATCCAATCATTCATAACTTGTCAAATTGCATTGGACTAAAATTACATTTTTTGACCCAAAAAATTATATTTTGGCCTAGCTAAAACTGTACTTTACCCTTAGTCAAAATTACTATTTTGAACACTAAACTTTTAATATCTATAGTTTGACCTTTAAATCTTATCTAAATATTTTTATTTTTAAAATATTTTTTCTTGCATTTTTATCACTTTAATGGCTTTGAAATTCCTTAAAATTTCATCTTCTAAGTCTGTATTCCTTAATTATTGGGCATTTACTAAATTACTTTTAATTTTAAATAAGTCATAAAAATTCAAAAAAGTCTCAATTAAATACCTAATGATTTTAGAAAATTCTTATTTCCTTTCCAAATGTTCCTAAGTTTCTTAATCCACCTATTATGGTCTTTTTTCCTTGATTTAAGGGTTCCTAATTTACTTTACTTAATTTAATTAGTCTAATTAAAATAATAAAAAATTCATTTTAAGGCAGATGTTACACTTCCTCTTTGTTTATCCTATGGAGCACAAACCATGTAAGAACCAATGATGGATCTAAGATTGTATTATTAGGGGACAAATATTAAAAAATTATAACTCACACTTTTATATTTTGCTCAATTAGTGCTTATTACTTATTAATCAATAGATCTATATAACTCACACTTTTATGGTCATGTGGTATAGAGAAAATAATAACACAATTCTTATTTAAATCATTCACATCAATTACATGTATATATCCTTGATTTATACTAATAGAATACAACTAGAAAGAACTAACAGACTAACATATTAATAACTAACATACCTCAAACTAATTATTAATGCCAACTAATATTAATTTCATATAACAGTACTCTCCCTGAATGTGATCATTTTCCTCACAGATTTATACAAGTTCAAAAATTCAGAAATTGTGAAAAAAAGATCCTTATTACTCTGAAACTAAATATATCTAGTGCAAGGCCACTTTGGAATCTTCTTTAAAATCATATTTCTCATATTCTTGTTATAAACATATGCTTTTATTAAATCCGCACGTGGAAAAAAATATACTTTTGAATGACCATATTCAAAAATGTGATTTCTTATTTAGAATTAATGTTTCTATCCGCCATCAAGGATTCACCATCAAAAATTATATATAACCCAAAAGGATTCTACAACCTGTAAGGCTTCTTGTGACCTTATTTTCAATCAAACATCTATTACTATGGCCAAGATGGATCTAGGATTAAATTAGTAGGAGTAAAAATTTAAAAAAGTTAATATGCTCATGTATATAAAAATTTTATGTTAAAAAGTATATATGTAACATACTTTTTTTCTACCATGCTTTTTTAAACATTTATAATTTCCTTTTAATAGTTTTGTTCTAAACCATTTATCATTACAGAATAATTTCTTTTAATAGCTTTACAACATGAGAAATAGAGGTCATTGGATATCAAGTTGTATGTAATGAGTTTAACAATGAACAGTCTGCCACTTAAAATAAAAGTTAGCCCTCATAATAATATAATTGATCAAATGATTTGATAGCCACCATACTAAATATAAAGCATTTAAATTTAATGAGTAAAACATGAAGATATTTAAGAATCACATATCAAGACATTATAAAATAGAACCGACTTTTAAAAAGCCAACTTTTTTAAAATTCTCAAGATCCCATTTTTCATAATAATTAAAAAAGCAAAAACAACTTGAAGAATTTTATAAAATAACAAATATTATATTTTCTTTTAGATTAGTCAATAACATTCCTAGTTTATTACTTCAAAGCTAAAAATTTTTCAAAATAAGTTAAAACAACCATCACTTCATATATACGATTTACACTCATTACATGTAACTTAGTATCTTAATTCATTTCAACCACTGTGGAAAGGGGAAGGAGGGGAAAGCACCTTCCAAGCCCCGCTTTGGATCTATCCATGTCTATAGCTCAATTTAGCATCAATTTTAACCTTCCTTCATTAATATTCTTTTTGACTTAATTCATAACTCCATGCACAAATCTCTTTACAACTTCCTAAGTCCAAGTAAACCACCATTCGTTGCTTCAAATCATTAAAATTGTAGACATCCTTCAGAGAACTCTGTAAGTGTGGAAACATATAAATTGGCAATTCTAACAATGCATTTTCCTCACCATCACACCCCTTAACTTGCGACCACATCTTTTACCAAATCAAGGTCACCATGAGGTTAAGAATCCTTTAAAATGCTTGAATGCATAATCTCATTGAGGTTGGAGACATAAGCTCATAAATAGTCAACAAGTGCTCCAACACAAAGGTTCTTAAGCTCATACAAGATCTCAAACCTAAATTGGATATAGTGAAGCCTAATAAGCTTGAGCTTAAAACACCAAAGCTCTTTCAATGATAAGAGTGGCTTTGGCCTAGAAGCTTCACCAACTTCTCTAGGTTCTAATCTCTAATTATAATTGCCATTTTGGCATAGACAAAGGCAATCCCTTTTAGCTTCAAGGTCGAATCACTTTCCAAGTGTTTGTCTAAGGTTGAATCAAGGCCTATTCTTGTAATGTCCTTTCCTTTGAAATCTCCCTCATCCACGTGTTTGACTTGATTCTTACCTATCACCAAGAACAAAACCCTTTAGAAGGACATAATCCAAACTTTCATGTTATCACTACTTTTAAGATTTACCAAAACAAGGACCTCCCTCTATAAGTTCACCACAGCTCATCCTTTTCTAGAGGAATTGTCTTTGCTACCACCAATAAATGGATAACTAGAAGCCAACATCAAATTTATCTTACCAAAGAATAAGTCATTCAAGTCAATATTGTTTTGGGAACTGAGGACTTTGTAATTAGAAATTAGTGACTGTGACTTCTTGAAGGAATATTCCCCAAATTGAAGCTTGAAATGAAGCATTAAAGTAGGATTCCCATGTCCCATGTCATTGATTAATGTCTTGTGAAATTAGCCATCAATTATTCCTTATACGATATACTCTTGTTGGTTAGCATATTATGGATTCAGCCAGAACATTTCTATCTTATGTCATATTCATCCTCATTGACTTCCTTATAATCATCTTTTTCTCCTTTGTATATGGCATCTCTTTATATCTTCTAGTCATTTTCTTGGTTCAGGATATTTTAGGATCCATCCTCTTCTTTAGTATTAGACTCAACTTTAAGCAAATTCTCCTCTTCTTGGACTAATATGGTTAAAGAATCTTCCTCTTCTTGCATATTTGCGACATAAAATATTGAAAATTGGTGATTTAAGTCTAGCTCTTAAGTTCACTTCCAATTTGAAAAGGTTTACCATAAGCTTTGTTAGTAGTTGCTTCATTCATGCTATAGAGTTTCGCAATTCAATAAACTCTATTCGCATTATCCTCATCTCTTGATTTAGTTTTTCAAAGTCATCATGCATTCCTGCTAAGATGCCTTGAATGTAGCTTTGATACCAATTAGTATAGAGAAAATGGTAGCATAATTCTTATTCAAATCATTCACACCAATTACATCTGTATGTCCCCTATTTATACCTTTCTCATAGAACTGACAAACTAACAAATTACTAACTAACATACTTTGAACTAGTTATTAATGCAACTAATACTAATTCCATGTGACATCATGTACATCACTAATTTATGCATTTTATTATTGAGAATAAGAGGTGAAGATATTTTTACTTGAAGTTTAAAACATGATCTTTGAAGAACAAGTATTAAGATAGTGAGAGCTTCCATTATGGAGAGTGAGCTATCAAACTTAAAGAGCATTGTAGACAAAGGAGAATGAAAGGAAGTGGTTCCCCCAACACCATAATAAGGTACAAATGTAGTGGTAAAAAGCTATGGGAATAGTAGTATAAGGTTGAGGAAGATGATGGTAAAGATAATGAGGAGTCCATAAGTAACCTCTAATTTCATTTTTTGTCTCTCTCCATATCTTATCCCCTTGACACAAGAAGATTAGTCACTTTAAATTAAGCAAAAGGAATGAATTCCATTCAAGCAATGCTAAGGTCATCAAAAGGGAAAAGGAAAGCACCTTTCTTGCCCCTTAGATTCATTAATGACAAGAACCATTGAAGATTTGGACTATTAAGATCTTAAGTTAAGCATTTAAAGAAAAAATAGCATTAAAACACTTAAAAAGGCAAACAGATTTGATTTTTGTAGGGAAATAACAACAGAGTAGCGAGGTTTAGTAAGGAATCTTTCACTAATAATCAAATATATGGCATAAAATGTAAAGAGATTAGTGAGAGATGTTCACTTGGCACTTAGAAAAGGATTCTAAATATAAGGGATGAACGAAGGTTCCCTCATTAATTGGCAATCCATTGGTGGTAAAGGACAAGTCCCTCACCATTCTTTTGTTATTCCCTTGCTAATTATGTTTAGCAAGGGGAAGGCCCTTGCTATATTTTTTCAATAATGTTAAAATTTTATATTGAATCATGATCATTTTTTAAAAAAATATTGCAATATATGAAAACAAACATTTCAAAATTTACATTACAACAAAAATCACTTATAAAAATAAAGAGAGTGTTAAAAATTAACTAAGTGATCAAGAAATTCATAACAAAAAGTATAAATCACTATATATAATTTAAATATATAATCTATTTATATAGAATTAATTTGGATCAATTGCATTTGAATTTAAAAAGTAAATAAATTATGTTGGTTTTGCAAAAATTCCATCCAATGAGATTAAAAGGCTAATTTTGGTCAATTTTAATTAGATTGGTTTGAATCGATTTAATTAATTGAGTTTCAACAATTTTCAATTACTTGAAAAGTTGAGAATTTAAATAAAAAGTTTCAAATTTATTCTGTAAAAGAAAGAAGAGTGACCTCTATCATGTCTTAGCTAGCCTTACAATGCAAGATGGAGAAAAAAGGCTATAGCTATGCATTTTCTCCTCTTTGAAAAAGATGAGGATGATATTGTGCATTTTGGAAAATGTGCAAATGACATTTACCCTTAAAGTTAGGTTAAATATCAAGTGGCTTAATAAATTTGACGTGTCACCTTTTTGTTATTAATTTAATGAATCTATTAACAATTGGTTTATTTGCCTAAAAAATAGAGTTTGAGGAATTTTTTATTAAGTTTTAAATATTAAAGGGATTTTATATACATCACTTGAAATTTAAAGGGGCCATGTGCATTTTAGCCTTAACCTAAACATTACCAAACTAGTGTATGTTTTAACTTTATAAAGTTAAGAGGGTAGAATAGATTTGTTTGGATTTTTTCTTATATTTGTCCTAACCAAATCTATTTTACTTTTCATAAGTGTTCTATTTCTTTTGGAAGTTATTTTTCCCTCTTTCTTAAAATTTTTTCTTATCTTCATATTAAGAGTTTATTTGTCATTTCTATGAATATTTTCAAGCTCACTTTTTTTTAAATGCCAACGACAATATTTTTTAGTATAGCATTCTTAGAAGAAAAAATGGTTTAGGTTTGTATCTTTTATATCTATTAATATATATATATATATATATATATATATATATATATATTCTATTTTTTTTAGTTCTTGAGATGTGTTAGATGCTTCTTATTTGATTTATGAAGGTGTGTACGTCTTACTTTATATGTTTTCTTTTTTAGAAAGAACAAGTAGCTTATGATTGATGCATTATTTGGTATATAAAAGAGAAAGAAAAAAAAAACAATACAAGAGAAAGGAAAAGAAAAAGAAAAAAAAATGAACAGGCTATCACTTACTTTGTTTGATATAATAGGAGGGCTATGTTTGGTTTCATCAAGGAAAAAAATTAAATACTTGTAAATAAAATTTCATATTATTTTATCATCCTCCTAATTAAATATATTTATTATGAACATTATATCTTATCTCTATTCATTTATATTAATATAAGCATGCATTTTTGTATTTTAATTTCTATATTTTTATTCTTTATTCATAATTACTACTTATTTTTTATTTTTTAAAAAATTTTATATAATTCTTATCTTCAGTATACTTATTCCTACAACTCATTGTATAATTTTCATGTGTGGGTTCCATAATTCATTATATAATTCTCATCTTCCCTCACTTTCCTTTCCATCCTTGGATTGTTGCATATGTAGGTCTTATATTTATTTTTCCCTTTTCAATCCTTTCTTTCCTTCCTAATTATGTCAATCAAATTGAGAAAAGATAAAATCCATCCACCATTTCCTCTCATTTCCTTCCTAATTATTGATCCCTCTTACCAAACAAGTCATAAGTTATACCTTATTGATGTTTTTATAATCTTCAAACTTTGTTTTGTAAAAAAATTATAAAATTCTCAAATCTAAACATGTATGAAAACAACAAATCAATTACATGAAATTTTAAAACACCAAATATAAAACTACACAAATATTAGCTAACTTTTCTATGCCTTCTTATTCATATCTAGAAAACAGTAGGCTAACTCTTCCTCTTTATGACCTTTTGCTTGATAGCCGCTTTTAATGAGGCAAGCACGTAGATTAGAGTTAAAAATGAAATCTAGCCTTACTTTAAATAATGTTTTACTAAGCTTTTCTATCATAGATTTTAATAAAACTTAATATCCTACACTTTTAATCACTAACCAAGCTTAATTAAGAATGTTATGTTAAACCCAATAATTGTATGATCATAAAAAAATTAATTTAGGTCTATAATATCTCAATGGATTATAAGTCAACTTGTATTTAGAAAGCAAAAAATTTACAATTAATATGGGCCAATAATTAGAAAATTTTAACATTCTACTACTTAGGCCATGCTAAAGGAATTTATTTTATTTTGTAAAATGATTCTTAGGTTGACAATAAAAACTCGATGTGCATATATTTTTTAAAAATAGTCCAAAGAGAACACAACAAACATAATTTGGTTCCACATAATCATAAATATGGGATAATGAATTATATGCCCTTTATTTGCATACTTTCAATCTATAGTCACATGTACCAACAATTATACTAATATGGATTGTAAGTTTGGAAGTGTGATGAGAAGTAGTCTTCAAAATGTGATCAACAATATACTATTTCTTATCAATCCTTTGATTTCGTAATATCATTTATATTCAATTGACATGAGAAATTACTTAACTTAAAAGAAGCCTATATATCTCAAATAACTTTTTCTCGATAATACTATATAGTGTCAATAGAGAGATACTATAACAAATATAACAATCATACTTGAAATAGACACTATGCTATAAGATAAATATTGTATTTAATATATAATAATGATTATCAATAAATACATCAAATAAATGTATCAACTAATTACATTAATTATATATAATAAAGATGAGTGATATCCATAAAATCATTTTATAAATACAAAACATATATATAATTCCCACTAACTTAGGAGATTAAGAGACCCTAAGACATCCATGCATTTAACATGGCTTAAATTATATGGGTCTTAAACTTTTAGTTAAGGAATCAACTTTTAGTTAGTGAAATTGTAAATTTTATGCCAAAACTCATAACCTTATATATTATGAGGCATACCTATCCTATAAATGAGCTAGAAAAGATCTTGTAATAAAAACACTCAGTTAGCAAATTTGCGAACATATAGTTTATAAAAACAATCTAATATCACTTTAGCGCTCAATAACTTTATCTCTCTACTACAAATATTCATGAGAGAAGTATACATGTAATAGTATGATATTATACCATGCTGAAATTTTCAAATTTTAGGCATAGATTGACTAAACTTAAGACCTTATCAAATATCATATTTTATATGAAAACTAGTTATAAGTGTCAAGTTGACAACTTTAACCATTACACGTAAAACATCTATAAATGAATGATTTTGTAGCTAAAACAAACTAATCTTTAATGAGTTTAATACGCTTAGTAATTCACAAGCAGCACAAGGTTTTCTTTACAAATTTTAACAATTTACTCTAGGATTGCTCATATATCCATACTTGTTGACAATGTGGGTAAAATGCCAATTGACCACAAATAAGTTTAAAAAAACAATGAAAATAACATGGCCCATTTTAGCAAAAATTGAGAGCCTTAAACATATTGGTTTTTATTACCTTATACATATGAAACAAGCTAAAATATGTCAAGTATAGTCACAATGAATTTTACATCCTTGTTCATACAAGATGAATTGCACTCTCACTTATCTTTGATAACAAATATTCAATGACATTTATTAAGCCATATTAACATATATTAAGGCAATGAGAAACTATTGTTTTATCACACTAGAAGATCTTAATAATTTCTAAATAAGGTTCACTAGTATACAAAATTTAGGTAATAGCTTGTTTTTCACAGTCTCACAAGCTTTTAATATGTTTAAATCAATTGTATCAAAAGGTTATCAACCAAGATGTTCATCTTGAACTCAACTAACTTAGTTCTCACTATTAGGCCCAAGATATTAATAACAAAATAAGAAAATGGAGGAACTAACATTGATTTACTCAATACACATAAACAATTTCCTTATCATTCAACTAGTTTGGCTATTAATTAGATTTAAGCCTTTAATTAGTAAAATTTATGCATAATAATTCTCACTAACTAAAAATTTCAAAAGAATTTGAAATGCTTATAATCATCACAACATACTTATGACAAATTATAGGTTTACAACCAATTGTCAAAAATCACAATCATTGGTTCAAAGAAATTTTTTGAATCTTTATGAAGAAGTCACTTTAAGAAAAAAAATCATATTAACCCATCAAATAATCTCATACCAAGATTTCACATTGCTTAAATATTACTTAGATTGCTAAAGCAAAACATATAGTGGCATTCAAGTGACATAAATTATATTTTACATATATGACAAACTTTCCTTAAACTAGGTAGTCAATTTTGGCCAAATATAGTTCCAAGAATTTCTTAATAATATTCTCTAAAATTAGATATATAACTTAGAAGTTCAAATGACATGTTAATAAATTAAATTCATTGTGTATTTATGACAAAAAAAGTCCTTACTTGATTAGTAATTTTCTTTCACTATATATGAAAAATTAAACAATAAATGTGATCTTGAACAAGTAACACTTAAGTCAATAAGTAACACCTAAATCATTATATTCGATATGAACATGTCTACTCTTAATGTGGAATTCTCTTCACTCATACTTGAATTCCAATAATCCTCCCCTCCAAATGAGTTTATCACATAAATACTAGCCCCCTTAATTGATGAGTCCAAGGCGACTAAAAGAATTAGGAAATCTTTCTTCATTGAGCCTTATGGAGAAACCAAAATTGATGGTCATAACACCACAGCCTTACCTAAAATTTAAGATATTATGTCAAATCCATTACTACTTAAAGGAGGTTTATACGAAATTAAATTACCATAAAAATGTGTTTATTTCCTTTATATTAAACACCACACAATAATGCCAAATGTACATCTTACCAAGAGATATCACTAATCATAGAGGTACCCAAATTAAGAATTTTCCCATGCCAATTATTTCTTATATCTTTTGCCATACAATATAAATGAAAAAGACCCATTAATATCTACACATGTTATTTCCAAAAGGTTCTTACTTTGAGTTGTATTGTTATTCTTAGTTTTGGTAAACTTTTCTTTGAAAAGTTAGTATATGTCCATATATTCTAAAATTAGGAAATGGGTATAATTAACTTTTTCACTTAAATATGATTTAAATGTTTATGACATAATAAAAAAATCTCCTTAGGCATAAGTTTCAAAGTCACATAATTCTTATTATTAAAAGATAAATATTTATTATTGACTATTAAACACAATTAAAAATAGGATATAATCTATAAAATATATTTTCAATAAAGATAACTAATGTATCTCTCCCAAAATTTCACAATTCCTTTATAAATTAAAATAGTGTGAGACACACTTATCACAATTTATATGGAAATTTGCATTATTATCATTCACAAATATTTCACAAAATGCACATGAACACTTTAACCAAATAGGTTAAAATATCCTTTTACATATATCAAAAGTTCACAATATAGGAAATATGATTAAAGTCTTTGGTTGTAAAATTCAAAAAATTCTACAAATAATTTTATTTTTATTTTCATTGCATCTACTATCAATAAGACTCTCACATATATAGTTAATTTGAAAATTTAGGTTGTATATTAATATTAGAAGACCAAATATTCTTATATAGGTACAAAATTATTTTCATTTATCACTTATTATGTTTCACCAAAAAACAAGTCACAACAATAATTTACTTATATATACATAAAAAAATGAGTGTATAATAACAACCTTTATGTTTTGCTTCTATTCTCAATAATTGGAACTTATCAGGACTTTTTTAATTGTAGCATCATTGTTATTCATAACAAGGGAGATTGATTCATAAAATTACAATATGGTTAGTATAATAAGTAATTTTAGATTAGTTCAAATCCTGAACAAACTACTATAAAAGTACTAGACACATCATTACAAATTCCCCTTTAGACAAAGAATATGACATGCAATTGTTTCCTTTTTCACATGAAGCTGAATAAAATAGAAAACGATATACAATGTTAAAGGAATTTATTCATTTTGGATAGATAAACTCTCTAAACCATATATCTTAACTAACAAAAAAGAATATACAGAGAATATACAACATAGAAAAATTCATCCCCTTTAGACAAATGGATCTTATCAATTGCATTCCTCCGCCTACAAGCTCTATGCAATACCTGAATTAATACATCTAATGATCCCCCTTTGTGATTATATATAATAATTCAAATAATTCCATTAATAAAGGAAGTGAATAATTTTATAAATTTTGAAGGGTAAATTGCTTTGGTGATAAACATCCACCATAATTCACAAAATAATATTCTTAGATTAGGATAAAATGATTGCCTTACCCCTTATTAATAAAGTGATTAAATGATTTTGTTAAACTTTGATGAATCAATCATTTTGGCAATAAATATTCACAACAGTTTATAAATTAAAATTCTTAAATTAAAAGAAAATGGGATCATGCTCTATTGCTTATCGACAAAAGAATTAAATATATTTGTAAAATTTTAATAGATGAATCACTTTTGTGATAAACATCTATAATAATTTTACAAAATAAAAGTTCCTAGGCTAGGAAAATTTGCATATGATTAAATAAATAAGATACATTACCAAATATATCTCATTATTTATCACAATTGTTGCAATTAGAACATGAATAATTACTTCTTGTTACAAATTAAAATTTAAGTAGCATAACCCTAGTTCTTTAAATTGAAGACTTGTGGCATATAAGGTATATGCCTAATGCTACAACATTGGGCTTAAGATCAAACTTATGCAAATTTTATGTGTATGCAAATTCAACATTCCAAAATCCTTAACTCATTTAAAGTAAGGCATATTCTAAACCATCCTATAAGATACAACATGAAATAGATGGTTAAATATAGTAGGCAATGTGTATCAATAAAGGCAATAGCCAAATAATAAAAATTAATTTGTTTAAAAAACATATCATTTCTAACCTAATCATTGATAAAAAAATTTATCAAATTGCTTCAATGCATATTAAAAGCTCAATAAAATGTATTGAGTTGCTCAAAATAGGGCATAATTTAAATGATTCTTGTATTAATTTTCACCCCCAAATATAGAGGTCATATTAATGGAATTTTTATAGTGTTTTATCTCACTCGTAAAAGCTTAAATGGAAAGTCTATAGGATCTCCATTAAGCCACAATTACTTGGCTTATATTCACAAGTTAATGGCTTCTAAGCCTTAAAAACGTTGGGTCATAAAACAAAGTTAATAGCTGTCACACCATATTACATAAAGTAGCAAGGAAATTCCAAGACTTTTGCATTAAAATCATGACTTGATGGCGTTATGTCAGGGTGAGGATTCAAATTTCGATCTGTGAACCCCCAGAAACTTACTAACAACATCTTCTAATTATTTTCCATTCCTACAAGTCATAAACATCTTAAAACTTCACATGAATCATGGATCAAGAACCAAAAATCACTAATTCTCACGTTTTGCCTCGGGTCTTAAGGTGGCAGATTTTGAAGCAACTTTGAAAAATCATAACTAAATGTAGAAAAATAGAAATGAGCAAATGATAGCTTGCCAGAAAGCTCTGTCTGTCTACTACAAGGTAAAAATAATTCCAGGTATGAAACACCCAGATGGACTACGTTTGACAACCGAAAAGTATGAAAGGTCCGGCTGCTCTTGAGTTCTGCTACAGCTTACTGATATGGATTTCAAAAATTCATAAATAATTTCAAAAAAATCCAAATTAAGTAAACTATACCAATATAGAAAGCTACGGATGTCTACATTAAGGGAAAAATAGCTCCAAACCCAGAGAATGAAAATAAGCTAGAGAAAATAGATGGAACAGTGTTGAGGGTCCTGCTACATCACTGACAGGGAGTTATAACTTCAAAAATTCATTTCTCTCTCTCTAGACCTCCAAATGAGGTACTTCTAGTTGCTATAGCTCACTGTGCATGTCTAGTTTTTCCGTGTAAAATTTCAGGACCATTGGACCTCATTTGTCCCATGTTTGCTACAGATGCATTTTCGGACCAAAGCTACAGTACACTGACCTAAATCAGAAAAAGTCCTAACTTCAAAAATTCACCAAATATTTTCTAAATCTCCAAAAATTCTGCACTTTAGCTTCCCAAAAATCTCTAGATGATCTCTACATGCATGCCAAATTTCATGAGGAAATTTGTCTATTTGATCAGTTTGTGACATAGGGTTGCAAAATTCCCTTTTTAAGCTTCATATGAGGTCTCAAGGGGTCTATTTTTGCTTCTTCTCATTCTATGGCCACATGAGCACGTGGGAAAGTATTAAAATACTCTATCAAACATGTCTCAAAGGGCTAATAACCCAGATTCCATAATCTCACCCATCCACACCAAGATATACACAAGAGCCATACTATATAACTTGGCATATCCAAGTCAAATTCATGAAATATCCTTCACATGGGTCTAGTTCTCATACATATATAATATACCCATACTTTTACAAATATTCATAAGCTCATACATCATATACATTATGGAGACACATCATGTGACAACCATATGGTTATAATACAAATATTTTACAACTCCATTGCTAATCTTCTTGCTTCCAAGTGTGGTGGCTCCCATTTCCTTGCTCTTTTGATCCACCTAGGCATATTAAGTAATGGGGAGAGAAGAGTGAGATTCTAGGAATCCCAATAGCACATCTCTCATTCAATCATGCATAAAGAATATAATACAAGTCTTAAGGATGCATGTATGGCATATCAATATAGAAAATGGTGTAAAATACATTCTTGGCATTTACACAAAGTACATATAACATACTTAGATTTGCCAAATGAATGGATTAGCCTCACCCACTTTCTTCAAGGTTCTTGGACTTGCCTTACCCTTTTTCTCAAAGGCTTTGAACTAAGCCTTACTCTTGGGAGACTTTCTCTTGGTCTCAACCACTTCTAAGGGTTCTTGGCTCATCCTCACCAAAGATAAAAGGTTCTTGGCCTCTCCATATTCAAGCAAACCAATGCAACATTTATAGGCATTATTTGATTACATAGAGCAATATTATGGTTCCATGGAACATAGGCATCATACTAAAATACAATTCATAGTTTAAAATACTAATACACATATTCAAAAACAATGTAGACATTCATTCATGTATGGGAGAAAAGAGAGAGATCTACCTTACTTGCATTCACACACTTTTTTCTTAAGCCTTGAGTCCTATCCCTTAACCTCACACACCCAAGAAGGTGGAGATCATTTCTCTTAGCCTAGACACACCAAAAGAAACATGAATTACTCATGGGAACAAGCCTTGACATTATACACACTTTACATGATGCTACTTTGGTTTATGGCTCCATTATGCTTCCATAAGGTACTTAATAAAACAACTACAAAAATTCATTATCTTAGCTCCCTTCTCTCCTTCAATCTATGATTCTTGACTCCATTTAAACTCCTTGGAGTCATCACACAATTATTTTAAGGAGCCTAGCTAGGAGTTGCTTTATTATGCTACATTACGGAGCCTACACTTTCATCTCACTATCTATGGCTTCTAAAATTTTTTCAAGGCTTCCTCTCATCTTCTTCCAACCTACATGACTTAAAAATAAGTTTGAAACAAATTAAAACTCCCCCTTGGTACTCTTTCTAGCCTAGGCTAACATTATGGAAGCATTTGGGTTTCAAGGGGTTTTCAATTTTTCCTTGATGGGAGAGTCACTTGGGAGGCTTCCTAAGGGTCTTAGGAACTCAAACAAACACTCACATATGCTAGAGAATATATGAATCAAATCAGTTTTTACAATGTGTTCAAGACTTCTTCACTTTCCTAACTTAAATTTTACTTGCTTTTCTTCCCATTTCTTTGTAATTCTTAGGTGCCCATATACTAAATCAATGGATTCTTGCTTGTTTTTGGACAAAAACTCCTCCCCCATAATGGTTCTGTTTTTGGCCATGACTCTCACATACAAGAAGCAAGAAGAAGAAGCAAAGTTACAAGGATATCTACCTTGAATCCAAGCTTCCATCAAGAGTCTCTTCCTTTGGTCTTGGTCCCTTTTTGAAACTCTAATCCTTCCCCTCTGGTTCAAGGCCAAAAAAGAACTATTTCATCCACCAAAACTATGGAAAGATGAAGTAAGAAGAGAAGAACAACTTTAAAAAAGAAAAAGCCATGAAATTCCTTGAATTTACCTCTCTTTCTTGGCTTTCTTCTCCCTTCTCTTGTGCTTCCCTTTGTGTGCCTCTTTCCAATCTGTTTCAGACCAAAAAGATATCGGTGGAGAGGAAGGAAAAGGGCTGGACGTGTTTTTAAAAGTAAAAGAGTAAAGTTAACATACTTTTTAACTTTTTATTTTAGTCCATAATCCATGATTTGTCCGTTTGGTCTCATTTCAACTCCTTTTCAAAATCTGTCTTCCCCATCATATTCCTTAGACTCTTAATCATAAGAATTGCCTTTGGAATCACTAAAAAATGATCTAAAATTATTTCGAACTGTTCGGTCAAAGTTTCGGTTAACTGACGGTTGAAGTCGCTCACCGGAGAGGTTTCAACTGTTCTAGGGGTTCCTATGGTATTTGGGACCTCTGAGAATCCCAGAAAGCTCAAATTTTTCATTTAAAAAGCCCTCTTGTGAGTTTTCAAAATTTTTCAAAAATTACAAAAATACCCCTACTTTCTTTGGCAAATTTTCTGAGTTCTTCTGGCTCTGGTTTTTAGCATCTTAAATCTCAAATCCTCATTTTCTAATATTTAGAATTTTATTCTAATTTTAGTTGACCATAATTCCTTTTATTTCGAAGACTTTCTTTTATATTTGGCCCATTTCTAATATTTACAGATAAACCGAATATCGCGTTTCTCACGTTTACGGAGAGACTGGATGTTACAATAACCACTAATACTTTTAATTCTCTTGAATTTTTTTAAGACCATTTACACGTCATCATAAAAGACATCTCAAAGATGCCCTTCAGCCATAAACCCATCATTATATTGCTCTTATGAAAAAAGACATTAAAATCTGGCGCATTCATACTTCATAGACAATTGTTAATGGCCTCTAAAAACCTTTCACCGATTGCAAATGTTGGGTATAAAAAAAACTGAGTAGTTATGACTACAAAAATTTCATGGAACATTTACACGATTATGTTTTTTTGACCCCCAAAATAATTTTAAATTTCATCAATATATCAACAACGTCTTTATGAGCATAAATGCAATATTTCAATGGCCATGAAAAATTTTTAAGCAAAAAACTTATATATCTTTTTATAACAATATTGCTATAAAAATAATATACAATATTTTCCAAGGCAACTCGATGCATATAGATAGCCAAAATATATGACCATTATTGCTCATTATTACACGCCTAACCCATTATTGCTCTGAAAGGAAAAATTGTGGCCAATTACTTTGGCGTTTCTTGAAAACTACCTTTCATTAGTCTTTTAAACTCATAAATGATCTCTTAAAGTTTTTCCAAACCTTATGTAACTTTGTATACAAGAAATATTTTTATAATAATACCTTAATGCAAAATTTAAAAATAAATTCTACAATTTTTCCCTTTGAGCAATAATTGATTCTAAGTCACTATAAAATCAATAGCTCACAAAATTTGTAAGTTATAAAATATAATTCCACATAATGATTATCCAACTTACTGCATTAAAATTGTATGCAACAGGTTTTTATTCTATATGAAGAACACCCAAATGATAATCATATTAGTGTGATCCGCCAAACAATTTTCTGTCTGGCAGTAAGAATATGCTAAGAAATATGCACTTTTAGAGCCTGACAAAAATGTCACAAGGGCCACTTCACTGGTTGATTCAGCATATCAAGATAGAGAGAGAAGACTCTTATTTTGCAGATTTTTATTCATACAGAACGAATTACATAGGCCAATTGGTAGATAATAATTTCTAGAGCATACAATACATTAGAATGAAGCTTATAATTAGAGTAACAAAACCCACCAAACCATACGCACAGTCAGTGAGCAATGCAACAGAAGATAGAACTCGAAATTGAGCAATCTAGCTACACTACTTTTACCAATAAACAATAAAATATTTAGATTTTGAAATGATGTAATTACGCTCTCATATCACATATAGAAAATCATGCAAATCTCATATCTAAATATATATAAAAACAAGACATTGGTTATATGAAATTTTAAAACATTAAATAAAAAACTAGATATTGCCTGACTTTTTCACACTTTCAGATTCATATATCTAGAATTTCGTGGGCTAACTCTTTCTTTTTATGACTTTTTTGCTCAATAGTGATTTTTAATGGAGTATATATATATATATATATATTAAAATTAGAGGGAAGACCTAACCTTATCTTAAATAATATTTTAATGGATTTTTTTATTGCGGGTTTCAATAAAACCTAATGACTCACATTTTCAATTATTAATTAGACTTAATTAAAAATGTTTTGTTAAGTTTAATAATTATATGATCACAAAAAATGAATTTAGATTATAATGTTTTAATGGACTATAAATCAACTCGTATTTAAAAAAAAAGTATATAATTAATATAAACCAATAATTAAAAAATTCCAACATGTTTATCTAATAAAATTTTGTGTGTATTGTCCATAATTCTTTTTAATCAAAGCTTTGTCCATAAAATTAGTTAAAGTAGTTAACTAATTTTATAACATAAGAAAGGTAAGGGTCTTTAATTTTTTGGATCTATTTTTTAAAAGGACCAGCCTAACTTATCTTAATATGACTTGCATCAACCTTATAAACTTCAGTAAGAAATTCACTGTAAGATCAAAATCTCTTCCTTCCTTATTTGAGAATTGACTCTCTTATCTTGTAACAAAAATTCCATATTGACTTTGTCACTTGCAAAGAGATATCCAAAAACATATTAGATGAGCACCTCTTTTCAAGAAGCATTGCGATTCTCTACTACTTTGGTCAAAGAAGCAAAGCGTGTTGCTTGCTCTATCTGGTCTGTTTGCATCATCCAAAGGACGAGAGTCTGCCATTCAAAACCACTCAAAACGCACCGCTTTATCTTTTTCAAACTAAAAGTCCTTTGTTTTACCAAGAGTCTCTGTAGTGAATGAACTCTAAGAATTCGTAAATTTGGGGCTCAGCTTCTTCCATTAAAGTTCTACCATATTAACCCCCTAAATCTTTACCACTCTTATTTCTCTCAGCAGAATTAAAAGTATCAGTTTACCTTTGGCATCAAATTTTTTTGGTGCAAACTGTCCCCATCCTGATAGGGTGAATGGCAGAAACTTCATATTGCTTATGCATGGCTGAGCAAGAAAAATGTAGTCCTCATTTTTCTTCCAGATGCTTCCCAAATCTTCCCTCTGAGTGGCTATTATTGAGTGATTTAACCATAGTGACTCCAAATGCAACATATTCTTCATAATCCCCACTGCCTATCGAAAACCATAGGCAATGTGTAAATAAGAAAACATTTAACAACAAAAAAGATTGGAAAAAGTGGCTTAACACTTTTTTTTTTTAATTATTGGACATACGTAACCAGCAATTAAAACAACAATTAGTACAGCAATTTTAGCATTTTCACAATATCTAGGCAACACCTGTTGCTCTTCCTTTTCAATTTCTTGAGTTCTACTAAACCCATCTTGTGGAATTGCTATTAAAACCTAGTTAAGGGAAATCATAGCCAAGACCACAGACAAATCGTCATCAAATTATTAAATTGCATACTAAGTAGCACAAGAATTCACCAAACTTGCATAATTAAGGTATTAAAAAAAGGGAGAAAAAAGAAGAAAAAGCAAGAGATACAAGGGAAGTAGAGCTTATTGAAGGGAACAAACTTGAGACGATGTCAAGTTGGAAGAAGCGATCGCGCAACTGAAGAAGCAAAATTCGAACTATGATATGTTGAACGCTCAACCGGAGGATGAGGAGATGGAGCATTAGCAGATGTCGTCGTATTTGCAGGATGACGAAACAAAAGCTTCAAGAGGCTCTAGACCTTGCCGTCGGATTGTAACTTCTGGTCAGAAACCGCCACGCCTTTCTTCTTCGTCTTTGGTCATCGACAAAGACACAAAGCATTTTGTTCAAAACGCACCATTTCACTTTAACTTGAAATGGTGCATTGAGTGGTTTTGAAACATGGCGGACTCTCATCCCTTGGATGACGTGGACCGATTGAATCAAGCTAGCAACATGCTGTGCTTCTTTGACCAAAGCAAAGAAGAATCGCAACGCTTTCAAGAAGCCAGCCTCCATGCATAAGTACCATATATATTTGATTGGTTAATTGTCCCATAATTCTTTCCTACCATCTTCTTCATTTCTTTTCCTTCATTTTATATCAGTTCCGAAAAGAAATAAAGACAAAGCGTGTAAAACTCATCTTTCAATGGTGAGTTTGGTTAGGTGTTATAAAAGTGAAGAGAACGCGTTCAACGGCGAATCAAACGGAGCTTAAATGTGTCTGACACATGCAAATAGGATTCATTATTTAGGTAGATTTCATATATTTTGTATCTATTCTTTTTCAAAATAAAAAAAAATAAAAATAAATAGAGAGATCTAAATCTCCCATGCACTCCATGCAAAGTTTGGACACATTGCTAACCCTTCTACGTACCCGGCTTCACACCCTTGCAAGAAGTTGTCACATTTGCAAGAAGCTTTGTTCGTCGTCTTTCTGTCTCTTCCTTTGCAATATCTTCGGTTTGCGTGCGCGTGAGCTCGTGTTCGTTCTTGGCAAGTAATGCCTTGTATTTGTTATCATTTTCTTAAAAATCCAGGATGCTTTTGCGTGATTGCTTGTGACTTATCTTGTTACGAAGATCCACTGATGTACTTCTTTTCTCTAATATAATTAGTCCTGCACCAACGCTATACATGGAATATTTAAAAATTTAAATTAATAATATTATAAAAATTATATATATATATATATTTAAATTATGCATTTAATTTAATTAAAGTTTAAACAATATATTATTATATCTAAATAATTAATGGTCGTAGATATATAATTTTCTCTTTGAATTAGTTAGTAGTATAAAATAAAGTTCTTTCAAACATATAAAATATAAGGTCTATTTTTGTGATTTAATAAGCTGACAACAATTTTTTAAAACTATTAAGGATAAATTATTCTCTTTCTTAAGAAATATTTAAAATACATGAATTTTTTTATTTATTTTAAAAAATCACACTCTCTTTTATTGAAATTAAAAGAATGTTACACTAACCTCTCTGCAATAAAAAATAAATTACATTTACAAATATTTTGAACAAAACAACATTATATTTATTATTGAAATAAAATACAAAATAAATAATGTTGAATTAAAAGTTTAAGAAGTACATTTTCTAATAAGTTATTTTTTTAAAATAAAAGAAATCAATATTATTTTTAAAGGCAATTTAATTATTTTTTGCTTTAAAAGAAATTTGTGAACATTTTCATATAAAATATAAGAAAAGACTATATGCAATTTAGATTTTTTTAGGTGAGAAAATATAATTTACCCAATTAAAGAACAAGTGTTTTTTACTTTGTTTAAACAAGACAATATGCACAACCTCTATAACCTTTGAGAAATGACCACATTTTCGAACGAACCCTAACAATGCTTGAATTTACTTGCCATCTTTTCCAGAAGAAATGTGCCTTAAGATAATCTAACGCAGTTTATTACTTAAATTATGTTATATTATATAATATATTTAATTTATTTTATCCAAAGAAAGATTATAACTATTAATTATACATTTTAGAAATAGTTATATTATAATATTTTTTAATGATGATGTGTTCTTATATAGACTATTGAATTATTTTCAATCAATTATTTTAATTACAATAAATTATTCTTATAGAATATACCAGGAAAGAGAATATGCCGCATATCATTCTCACAGGAATTTAGTTTTACTTGTTCACTGTACTTACGATACAAAAGCTTTTGAAAAATCACAATATTTTTAAATGAAACTTAAGAATGCTTTAATTCATTTGCCGTATTTTTTAAAATATGCTTTAAGGAAATTTAACTCAATTATGAATTAAATTATGCCATAATATATTTTATTTCATTAAAAATAATAATAAAATTTGATTAATTTTTTAAAAATATTTATATTATAGAAAGTTGTCATGATTTTATTTCCTTATATAGATTTTATTTTTTGTTTCTTTCATAACAAATGAAATTGTTTTTTGAGGAAAAAATTGTAGGATGGCATGACAAGGGGCTTTTGTTTTAGTTTATTATATATATTTATAAAATTTGTAATAATCTATATAAAATACTTTTTCAAAACAAAAAAGGATTTTTTTCCATAATAAAGAAAACTTTTTTCATAAAAAAATTGAGTTTTTGAGGAAAAGTTGCATAACATGGCATGGCAAGTAATTGTTATTTTAGTATATTATATAGATATAGATAAATCTATGAAATTTTTAATATTTTATATAAAATAATGTTTGTCTCAAACTTTTTTTTTTGATCGAAAGGAAAATCATTATTGGAGAGAAAAAATGTATTTTTTTAATATAATATATAGACAGTTTTTGTTTTAACATAATGAGAATTTGTCTGTGGGCCTATTTAACAATGATAAATTTTTCTAAGGTACTTATGTTTTTTTTAATACATAATAAAATTACAGATATACAAAAAATTTATTCACTGAGGATTCATTTAGAAATATTGTGACTTTTCCAGAGTTGTCATACTACAAGGAATATGACAAAATTGTTGTTTAGAGAGTAATAATAATGTTAAAAAAATAATTTGAAAGTCACTTTTAAAAACATAATTAATTAATAAATTATTTGATAATAATTTTCATTAGCTGATGTGAATGTGTAGAATAATAATAATAATGGATATAAGTTAGAATATTTTTTTTGCAATATTAAAAATAAAAAAATTTATATCAAATTACTAAAATAACATAAATTAGTAGAAAGTTAAATTGAAATAAAAAGATAAATGTTGAGGGACTTATCAAGTTAACGATTATACAATTATAAATAAAAATTAAGTTAAAAAAATATAATCTTATGAATGGAAGAAGTATATGAAATTTATATATCTAATATTTGTTGATGACAAGTTGTGTTTTAGTAAAAAACCTAATAAAAATATAAAAAAGAAATATGTAAGTGTAAACTTAATAATAACAAGTTTAGGATATAGAGTAATTTTAAAATTTAGTCAAAATATATTTTTTTAAACATCTCAAATTTATAATAACCATGACAAATGCAGTAACAATCCAAGATGTGATCTAAATATATTCACTTTCAAAGGCACTCAATTTCTCTAAACAGCATTTTTAAAAAGAATAACACGTTATTTTTATGCCTAGATATGAATGTTTAAATTTAATTTAGATAATTTAAATTTAAATTTTTTATTTTTTAAATTAATAATTAAAAGATTATTATTATTTTTTATGTTTTTAAATAAAAAATATTTTAATTTAAAAACACTAAAATCCAGTCCAAGATATCAGCTGTACCTTCTTAGACTTACGTTTTATTATTATTATTATTATTATTATTATTATTATTATTATTTTTTAATGAAAGCGAGGGCAGGGAGAAACGGCAAACAAATTTCGATGAGTTGTCGTACAAAGTGCCCCGCCAGCTCGGGAGGAGGATGACCAAGGAGTCCCAAACAAGTCATGGCCGCTGCCCGCCAAGACGTCAGCAGATCGATCAATTTCGCAGAAGGCATGGTTGACATGTACAGCCCAGTTTCTTCGAAGCATGATTTGGATGATCCACGCTGTTTTGAATGAGATGCGCAGCCATTGGAGAGTCCAAATCTAAGATGAGTTAACGAAGCCACGATAAGTCTTCTTCGCCTTGGACTGTTTCGGGTGCAAAGTATCGAAGAGAATGGTCAGCAAGGAGTCACTCAGATTACTAAGGTTGGGACCCAACATTGACTCTCAAGGCAAGTTTGATTATAGACTCTTTGAATAAAATAATCTCACTTAATGGTCAGCAATTTTCTCATTCATTAACGATTTCATTCCCTTCTTCTTCTTCTTCCCCTTCCGTTTATTAACCCCTTTAATTCGTTTTGTGGCCTCTGCTCAGACCTCTTTCATATCTTCCCTTATCTCACTTTCCCAGTGCTTCTTCTGGAAGGGAAAGGGGGTGGTGAACAATGGGGAAGGTGGTGACCATATTATTCATCGCCTCCGTTGTTTTTTGTGGCATCAGCCATGTGAGATCGGATGCGTCGGATCATCGTTACAAAGAAGGAGATCTGGTCCCCCTTTATGTTACCAAGGTTGGGCCATTTCGTAATCCCAGGTAATTAATTAATTTGGCTTGCTGCCATACACCAGTTCTTTCTCGTCTCGAGGTTTCCAGATTTGATATCTGGAAACTGTAAATTGGGGTGAGTATATCGAGTGTTCGAGAGGTGAGTTCTTCATCGTTTCATTGTCTTTTGAGGCCTTTGCGAATATGCCTGAGGCAGAAATCATGGGGCATATATCTCGGATCTTGTTGCTGAACTTGAATGTGGTTTCTGATCTAGTGACTTGTGTAATGAGATGTATCTGGTCCGCAGCAGTTAACCCTTTGATATTTGATGTATTCTGATTTCTGAATTATTGATAAACACTTGATAATTAATCAGCCAATTATAATTATTTGAAAATTTGACACTAGTTGGTCTTTTTGTATATATCTCCTGCTGACAGGAGGTATAATCATGTTGAACAGTTAATTACTGTTTGAGTTTATTTGAGTTTTATGTATAATTTATTTATCTATAATAAACACCTTCTTTTTCTTACCAGTGAAACCTATCGCTATTTTGATCTCCCATTCTGTAAACCAGGTTGGTTTCAGTCTTTTACCATTCATCCTTTTTCATTCATTTTCCATCTTTGTGAGTACAGTCATTTTATTCGTTTGATCTTGATTGCAGATCATGTGAAAGAAAAAAAGGAAGCTCTTGGTGAAGTCTTATCTGGGGATCGATTGTTTAGTGCTCCTTACCAACTTGAATTCCAACGGGATAAAAATTCTGAAGTAGTTTGCAAAAAGACACTCAAGAAGGAAGAAGTGGCCCAGTTTCGATCTGCTGTCTACAAGGACTACTTCTTTCAAATGTATTATGATGACTTACCTATCTGGGGTTTCATAGGAAAAGTTGATAAGGAAGGAAAGGACCCAAGTGACTATAAGTACCACCTGTACAAGCATATTCACTTTAACGTCTTTTACAACAAGGACCGTGTTATTGAAATCAATGTACGGACAGATCCACAAGCCCTTGTGGACCTTCCAGAGGATAATGAAATTGATGTGGAATTTCTGTATACTGCAAAATGGCAAAAAACTGACACTCCTTTTGAGAAGCGGATGGACAAGTACCTTAGATCATTCTCATCGCCTCATTGGTTCTCAATCATAAATTCATGCGTGCCAATTCTCCTTCTAACTGGGTTTCTTGCAACTATTTTGATGCGGGTCCTTAAGAATGATTTTGTTAAGTAAGAACCTTTCTAGTTTCTGCCATATCTGTTTCAGGGTCGACCTCTTGACTTTAACTATGCTAAGGAATTTCTATTTGGCTAAAGTATAGATGTTACACTTGTTTGTCTTCAAAATAGGTATGCCCATGATGAGGAATGTGCTGAGGACCAGGAAGAGACCGGTTGGAAGTATCTCCATGGAGATGTATTTAGGTTTCCCAAGTATAAGTGTCTATTTGCAGCTGCCCTTGGATCTGGCACCCACCTGTTTACTCTGTAAGTTTCTTCTGAGTTCTGAACCCTTCCAATGTCTTAATCACAAAACTTATTTCAGGACAGTTATATATATATATATATATATATTCTTTATTGTTATGTCTCAAGAAATTGTACTTATGCATAATATGCAGCACGGTGTTCATATTAATTTTGGCACTCATTGGTGTATTTTATCCATACAATCGAGGCGCTCTATTCACTGCACTTGTTGTCATATATGCACTAACGTCAGGGATTGCTGGCTATGCTGCAACCACATTTTATTGTCAGCTAGAGGGAACAAACTGGGTATGCACTTATGAGTGTTTTCTGCAATTAGGTCTAGTACCCACTGAGCTTGCTTTGGTTTTCATTTTCAATCATTGGTCATTGCATACTTGTCCTTGCTTATGACAGGTTAGGAATCTACTATTGACTGGATGCCTTTTCTGTGGACCTCTATTTCTCACATTTTTCTTTCTGAATACTGTTGCAATAGCTTACAATGCCACTGCTGCCCTTCCATTTGGTACAGTTATGGTGATAGTTTTCATATGGACTTTTGTAACATTGCCTTCACTTGTGTTGGGTGGGATTGCTGGGAACAAGAACAAGGCTGAATTCCAAGCTCCTTGCCGCACAACCAAATATCCCAGGGACATTCCGGCTTTGCCTTGGTATCGCAGGGCAATTTCTCAGATTGCAATGGCAGGGTTTTTGCCTTTTAGTGTGATAAGCATGGAACTTTACTACATATTTGCCAGTGTTTGGGGTCACAGGATTTATACCACGTACAGCATCCTGTTCATTGTCTTCATCATTCTCTTGATTGTTACTGCTACCATTACTGTGGCATTGACATACTTCCAGCTTGCTGCTGAGGACTATGAGTGGTGGTGGAGGTATATTAAGTCACTGTGTATCACTAATTTTTTATGCTAAATTAGGCCTTGAATTGATGGCTAAATGAATATTGCTTATTGGTTTAACTTACATATCATATGCATTTTATGTATATATGTTATGCTGATTAGAGAGGAATGTTATCTCTTATGGTATATGCTTTTAACTTGAACCCTTTAGCTTGTGCTTTCAATATTGAAAGCTCTTTGCAAAATATTGCTTTGTAGTTTGTACCTGTTTTCCTTTTGGATATGGAGCTGTAAAACCGTTATTTATATTGTTATATTCTATGTGTTGCTTCTTTTGGTCAAGAACTGAGGTAGCTTGGCTGTCTGCTGGGTCTTGTCTCTCTGCTTCCATCTGTGGTGTATCTAATCCTAGTGGTGTGATTTCCTCTGAATTCTCAGTTAGCTGTCTTTTAGTCGCTATAGCCGCTATTTATTAAAGGATAAATATGAATAATAGTTTTTTGTCCTTTTATAAAACATAATATAGTAGATATAATTGTTTTTATAATGAAAAATGAGCTTTTATGATATAGATCAAGCTGCAAACAATTTTGAATTCAAAATCTTTGCAATGGTATTATAAACTTTGGGGACTTAATGACTGAATTGGTGCTTTGCCTGTCAAATGTTAATTGGTTTCTCTGTGGTTATTTTATAAACAAGCATAAATAAATCTTTGTATAAAGAAGCACACATTCTTGTAGTAAATATTACCCTCAACTGCCACTACCCCTTGGGGAAAAGAGTCTCAAGAATGCACGCTTTGCTGATATATTGATGCATTTCAATATTCATTATCATTTTCTTTTGACCTTTTGCATTGTTGCTTTGATTTTTGCGGTATCTTCTGTTCATGTTGAGGTTAGCATGGTTTATTCATTTCACGCATATATTTTAGCGTTGATTGTAAAAGTTCTCACTTAAATTGAGTTACATTACGTGAAGTTCCACAAGACTTCTTGTTAAAGAGAAATTTATTATGTGTTCACAGGGTTTGACCTATGTGTTTTCTTTTCGTGCAGATCATTCCTCTATGGTGGATCAGCAGGCTTATATATCTATGCCTATTGTTTGTACTACTACTATGCACGCTCTGATATGTCTGGATTCTTGCAGACCTCATTTTTCTTTGGATACATGGCCTGTATATGCTATGGTTTCTTTTTGATGCTCGGAACTATCGGATTTTGTGCAGCTTTGCTCTTTGTTCGTCACATGTATGGATTCATCAAGTGTGAGTAGGCGTTTGTCCTTGTTGTGAGATATAAGAGCAGCTAGTTTAGTTAGTCCTGTTATGTTTCGGTTACAACTGCGAAGCTATTGTAAGCTAAACACATGCTATGTCTTTTCATGGTATCAAAGCTGAATTAGATAACGGAAAATTCTTCTTCATCTGCAATTCTCCTGAATTCGGAAAAGCACGACATTGTATTATTGATTCACCCGATTTTAATCAAACTCGACGAGAATAATTGCTTGCTATCAAAACAAGTACTGGCTGCTATATGTGGATATGATTTGGAAAGATCCATAGAAGGCATTGGTCAAATACCAGAGAGGTTCACCTCTCAAGGAAATCGAGAAGCTAAAAAAGTCAAATCTAGAGTTCCTCTGATGGAGTTGACAGGATCAGTTCCAACTATGCTCGCTATTATCCTCCATGGCAGAAAGTATGTTAAGATTGGTTGGTTGCAATTACTCTTGCCAATCTGGGAACAAATCCAACTGTTCTTTGCATCTTAGACAAGGGCCAAGATCAAGCAATATAAGGGCCTGTTTGAAGGGCCTGTTTGAAACTATTCTATAAAATAATTTTTTTGTTTTCAAGAACAAAAAAATAAAAAAACTTGTTTGATAATGTGTTTTTAATGAAGTATTTTGGAAAACAAAAAAATAAAATTTTGTTTTCAAAAACAAAAAACTCAAAACACTTTTTAAGTGTTTTGTAATTTTTATTCTGCAAAATCAAGTAAAAAACAGAAAACAATTACTTTTCAAAATAATGATTCAAACAAATTTTTTAATTTTTTTGTTCTCAAAAATTTGTTCTTAAAAACATATGTTTTGAAAACATTAAAACAAAAACAGTTTCAAACAGGCTCGAAATTGTTTTTGTTTTAATGTTTTCAAAATATATGTTTTCAAGAACAAGTTTTTGAGAACAAAAAAATTAAAAAATCTGTTTGAATCATTATTTTGAAAAATAATTATTTTCTGTTTTTTATTTGATTCTATAGAACAAAAATTACAGAACACTTAAAAAGTGTTGAGTTTTTTGTTTTTGAAAACAAAATTTTGTTTTTTTGTATTACAAAACACTTCATTAAAAATATATTATCAAATAGGTTTTTTTGTTTTTTTGTTCTTGAAAACAAAAAAAATTATTCTGCAAAATCAAATCAAACAGGCCCTAAGTTGCTGTTGAGAAGCACCAAGAAAGGAGCGATGTCCATAAATGAGTGCCTCTTGAAAATCAAGACTGCTGTTGACTCGCTGATCTTGATTAGATGCCCAATGTTAGTGAATGATCACATTGAAGACATCTTTGAAGGCTTACCAGAAGAGTATGATCCCTTTATAACCATAGTCACCTCAAGAATGGAGCCATATACCATCAATGAAATTGGGTCCTTACTACTTGCTTAAGAATGTAGACTTGAGATATATGCAAAAGCAATTGACACCGTCTTAGCATTCATGCCACAAGGACCTAAAAAGGACAATGTAAATGGTAGTGGTAGGATAGGAACCATAGGGCTTCTTTGCAAATAGAGCCAATAAAGGCAATGGAAAATTCAGCAGAGGAAAAGGAGACAAAATCTCTAACAGGTCCCAAATCATTTGCCAACTATCTAACAAGGTTGGTCATTTAACTAGGAACTACTACCATAGATTTGATCAAATATTTCAATAGAACAATAGTAGCTAGCCAAACCATCAGCCCTTCAAGCCCTAAGGCAACATGGCAGCAATGCCAGCAACAATAGAATCTATCTATGATCCAATGTGGATCCAAACTCGATTGCCACAAATCTTATCCCAACTAATTCACAAAACTTGATGCACAAGACACCATACAATGGATAGGAACAAATTCACATGGGCAATGGAGCTGGCGTGACTATCAAACACATTGATTCTTCTATCATTACCTCTCCTCTTACATCCTTTCCCATCTATCTTTAAAACCTTATGCCCCTTCAATGAAAGAGAATCTTTTTGTCAGTTTCAAAATCTGCACATGACAATTCTATATACTTTGAATTCTACTTTCATTCTTGTTTTGTCAAAGCACAGGGTTCGAACAAAATCCTCTTGCAAAGACAACTCAAAGATTGACTGTATTGCCTTAACAACTTACAACTTAAGTACTTATCCAAGACTACATTTGTCAAGCCACCTTGGTGTCGGACTCCAGGCAAGAGTGGAATGATAGATGATTTATTCAAAAAAGTACGTATTTGATAAATCCCCCATTATGGCACTTCTGGACCAGAGTAGCAAAGAGGTATTTGAGTCTATTACAACCTCCTAAAATTAACTACCAATAATGATTATGTACAATACTAACTTTGCTATCTATTGACTTATACTATTGGTTGCCCCTTACTAATGATATGTAACAATATTCCTCTTTTAGTGTACCAAATCCTTGACATCAAGTATCAGTAGGCATGTCTCTGGTGTTAAATTCTAAAAATTGTTGTTGTATTGTGACTAAGTCTTCCCAACTAGCGTCTTCAGCTCCTACATTCCTTCATTGAATTAGGACTTGAGTGATAGGCAAGTGGCCCCTTTTTACAATCTTCTTAGCCAAGGTTTTCTCTGGTTCCATCATGAAGTGGCTATCAGCATCTAGGTTAGGAAGTGTGGTAAAGATGTTAAAATGTTCACCCTTGTGTCGTTTGAGCATAGATACATACATGATGAATTCTAGTATTTGGAGGTAGGTCTAACTTATAAGCTACCTTTCTAATCTTTTGGAGTATCTTATAAGGCCCATAGAATTTGGCTACCAATTTATGTAGTAAAAAATTGTTCAAAAGTTTTGTTCTGAATGGCTAAAGCTTGAGCTACACCAAGTCTCCTTCATAGGACTCTTTTTCTATTCTATGTCTATTGGTAGCCTGTAACATTTGATTCTAGGCTTTTTGCAAATTCTTTTTAAGGATCAGAATTGTAAGTTCTTTCTTAATGGAGCTCTTGTTAATCAATTCATTGATGAAGTCACCTACAAGATATGGCATGTGAACCAGTGATTTGATACTAAACAATATTTTCAAATGGTATCATACCAATAGCTGAGTGGCAGGAGATGTTATACCAATACTCAGTTAAAGAGAGCCACTTTGCCCATTGCTTCGGTTGCTCACTTGTCATGCAACCTAGGTAGTAATTGAGGCAATGATTTAAAACCTCAGTTTGTCCATCTGTTTAAGGATGGAAAGCTGAAGAATACAATAATTGAACCTTATGAAGTTTAAAAACCTCTCTCCAAAATTTGCCATAGAATATAGGGTCTCGGTATGTGACAATGGTTTTGGGGATGCCATGTAATTTTACCACATTATCCATAAAAATTTAGGCTACCTCTAGTACTGAATAAAAGTGCTTTAAGGCCATAAAATGGATAGCCTATTTTAATTGTGTTGCTTGTTGTGGTTGCAACTGGTAGCCTCATAATTACAAATCTGTTTATTGGTTTAAAAAGTGCTTAGATACTTACAGTATGAAGGATGTACTTTTGAGCAATCCCTTGTTATGTCATATTCATTTGAAATCAAATCATAGGTCTATTGTTCCATGTGCATTTCAAATTATTTCCCATTCAATTGAAAAATCATCACTTTAGCTTATAAGTCAATTATAGATCTTCTTATAGTTGTTAGTCATTGCCTACCTAATACTAAGTCATAATCCCCAAGCTTTATAACAAGAAAGTCTGCACGAAATGCTTCCCCTTACATTCTCCATGGTAGCTGCACACACTTTGTGTTAACATGGATTTCTTTATCATTAGCTACTGCTACCCCAACACCATTTATGTATTAAGTCTTCAACTCAAGCTTATTTACCAATGACAAGTTGAGGAAGTTATGGGTACTTCTTGTGTCTATAAATAGTAGAACAAGATGCTTTTTAATAAGCCACTACACCTTTATGGTAGAATATTCCTCTTTCCCTTTGATAGAATTTAAAGAAGCCATCAGTGACACTTTTGGTTTAGCCACACAATCCTGATAAGTTTCCTTTTCCTCTTCGTCTGTTTCTTAGGCTATTATCATAAAAAGTTGAGAATTTGTGTATTTGTGCTACTAAGAGTACTTCTACGAACACTAATAGCATAAGCTCTTCCTCTTTTTTTTCATCAATCTCTTTTTGTCAACTATTTAACATGTTGGTACTGGTCAATATGGGTCTTGGTGGCCATGGCCAAATTAGGGGAAGTGGTGGTTTGGATTTTAGTGAAAGAGCTAGGTGGGTTTGTTAAAGATGAAGAATAAGAAATTTTATGATTAGAATTCAATGTGGGCTGGTGCTAATTTGAGAATGATTTTTTATATGTATACGAATTCTAATATTGGATAGTAGGAGTATAGGAAAAGACTTCTTGTAACCTTGTAAGATACAGTGCATTAGTAAGGCTAGATGGTCTGAACATTCTAATGGGTGCTTCAATTTCAGGCTTTAATCCTCCTAAGAAATAGCTGATTGTTACTACCTTAGGAATATCTACCTCCACCAGCAATTCCTTGAACTCCTTCTAATATTCCAACATTGATCTTTCTTATTTTAGTTGATTTAATTCTACCATAGGATCTACCTTTAGAACATCATCAAATCTTTTTGCCATTTCTTCCATGTTTTCTCCCCACTTCACTTCTCCTTATTTCTTCCTTCTCAAGAACGCTTGGTGCCATTGCAAAGTTTTTCTCTCCAAGTGAATACTAATCAATTTGATCCTTTGGTCTAATGGAGTATCATCTACTTTAAAGAATTGATGGCCCCTAAATGCCTAGCCCTTAAAATCAATACCATCGAACCTGGGAAATTCTATCCTAGTGTTCTTGGTAGGAAATGTATAATTGGCCATTATCATTGCCGGGAATGAGCGAAGCTAAGGATATGTAGTAGGTACCCTGTTTTATACACCTACAGTTGGTAAGGAGTCTAATGTTACCTAACTTCCCAACTTATTCCCATTCATCTCGGGTCCACTTGAAATTTCAAGCATATTTGGGGCACCTTGCCCACTTAGAGCTTTCATTTTGGTCAAATTTAGTCTCATCATCTTCAAGACCTTATCCAACATCACACTTGTCTGCAACAACTTTGAGATGAGGTCTATGATGTTCTACTCTAAATGAGACAATGTGTTCCCCTACTGCATAATTGGACTCTGAAGGTTCAAGACATCTATCTTCATTTACTCGACCTTATGTCACAACTGTATAATCTCCAGTTTAAGCTCTTTAAAGTGATTAGCACTCCTTATCTCTTTTGCCATCTTCCTTTAGGGCCGAAGCGACTTTGATACCAATTTGGTTCGAGATTCCAAATAAGAGTGGAATGATAGATGATTTATTTACAAAAGTATATATTTGATAAATCCCCCATTGTGACACTTTTAAATGCTTATACCAGTGTAGCAAGGAGGTATTTAAGTCTGTTACAACTTCCTATAACTAACGACCAATAACAATTTCATATAATATCGACTTTGCTACCTATTGACTTATACTACTGACTACTCCTTGCTAATGACATGTAACACAACTACTAGCCAATGACTTCACAAACATCTATTGCTTACAAATTCTTTTGTATTTCAACTTACTATTATGTCTAATACTCCTCCTTGGATATGATTGTAATAGCTCTCAAAATGCACAAACCCACAATTCTTGTTACAATCTATGGCATTAAAGGTGAAGGCACCCTTCCCAAAAAGTTGTATAAGTTGTATTATAGCAATGTAGCATAAAATTACCAACAAAAGTTCATTTGAATTCTGCAAGGCTACTTGTCTAGGAAAAACACAAAAAGCCACCTCTTCCTCCTTCTAACAACACATATTCCAGACCTCTTGAACTCATTCATACAATCCTATGGGGGCCTTACATAATTTAATCCTCAAATGGCCACACCTATTACATGCACTTTATTAATGCATACTCCAAATTTACTTAGATATATATGTTGACAAAGAAGACTAATGCATTCTTTACCTGTGTTCGGTTTAAAAACTTAATAGAACTTTAGATTGGACAACAAATCAAAGCAGTACAATCATATTAGGTTAAAAAATATAGAGCTCTGTCTAATTTTCTTCTCACACATGATACCACTCACAGATTGAGCTATCCACACATATAAAAAAAATGGCACAGCAGAATGCAAGCATAGACATATCATTGAAATTGGTTTCACTCTCACGGCACTAGCATCCCTTCCTTTAACATTTTAGGAAGAAGCCTTCCTAACAACTACATTCCTCATCAACAGGTAATCAACACCAAACTTAAAATGGCCTATCCTTTCTAAAGAAACTCTTCCAATTGAAATCAGAATACTTCCTCCTTAAAGTGTTTTAATGTGCCTAATACCCTTTACTAAGACTATACAACTAACATAAACTAGCTTATAGGTCTAGTGAGTGTGTTTTTCTTGGATATAGTCCACCTCACAGAGGTTAATAATCCATGCTAGACTTCAATGATAGGAGGTTCACAATTGGCTCATATGTCATTCTAGGATCAAACCTTGTGTTTTGATCCTCAAAGAAGCAAGTTGTGGCTCAAGATCAATAACTAAAGCTGAGTATATGAGCCTAGCTATTACGGTGGCTGAAACAACATGGTTGAAATCCCTACTCCATGAACTGCACATATTATTGCCATCACCACTTGTGACAACAACTTCAGCATAGTGATGATGACTACAAACCTAATATTTCATGCTAAAACCAAACACATTGAGTTGGATCTCTTCTTTGTAAGAAAGAAAGTGCAAAGGAAAGAGATTAAGGTGGAGCATATGCCATCCTGCAGTCAAACTGCAAATATCCTCACCAAAGCCCTTGGCAAGTCTAGGTTTGACATCCTGGAGACAAGCTCCAAGTCAAAGACCTTAGTTATTTGAATGCGCTAGAAAGTGTTCCAAAACTAGTAACATGACAGGGACAAGGACCCCTCATATTACAAGAAAATGTTGAAAGATATTGGACCAACTAATTTAGTTAGTATTGTTATGATTTTGTTACAACTGTCATACTATTATAAACTAAACACATGCTATGTATTCTTGTATATAAACCAAAACACATTGATCAATTTAATACAATGTGTTATACTGATTTCATCTCAATTCCCTCTCAACTCCTTCTATCTTCTTCTCTCTGGATCCCTTCACTCATAAGTCCAAAGCTATTCTCTTCAATTCGTATACATTGAATAGTGAATTATAGTAATTTTGTAGGCTATGTACTTTAAGAGGAAGCTGGATCCAGTTGTGTCTAACTTCTAGAGCAACATGTTAGATCACAAAATGGATGCTTGGGAGAACTTCTATACTACCATTTCTATGCTTTTTTCCCTCCTTCATCACAACATTCTCTTTGGTTGTCTTAAACATTGGAGCTAATAGAAATTACAACAGAACAAAAAATTCCCAATTGGTTGTGACTATATAAAATGAAGTGATGTGATGCTCATTCCTAAACTTTGAGTCATTTGTAAAGAGTCTCCTTTAAATTTAAAATTAGGTCCTTCGACTTCTATATTTCATGAGATATGTCATTCTATCTATTTTTTTTCCTTAATAAGGTTAATTCAAACGCTATATCAATTTTTTTTTTATAATTGATGTGGCAAGTTTCTATTTATTCTCATAATAGCCATGCTAGTATTATTAAGTTAGAAATAACAAATGAGCTAACCACATTAAGAGAAATGATAGATAAAAGTACTTATTTTTTGAGTATGAAAATTAAATGACTTAATTTTTAGTTTTAAAAGATTAGATATTTATTTGTAATTCAAAATCCAAGAGATTTTGTATCTTTTTTTTCAAATTTTTATATATAGTCCCTAAAAATGATATGCTAGTGAAGAGAACAAATAATTCCAAGAAGAATTTTTTTAATTATAATTTTTATTAGAATTAATTTCAAAGAAACTTAAAAAAATACTAAGTAACGCAAATATGATACGTCTATTCCCTTTGGTTGCAACAAAGGAAGAAATTAAAATGTGTAGCATGTCTAGAAATACTTTTATTTGCTTTTTTTTTTAAACATGAATAAGATATGCATGTCCTCATCCTTTGAATATTTTTCTCTTTTTATATTTTAAATAAAATTTAGAATAAATTATATTTTTTATTATAATTTTTTTTTAATTTTATCCTAAAAAATATAAAGCTCTTAATTTTATCATTCAATAATTTTTTCTCTATTAATTCAATCTTTTTCTTGATTAAGCTGATTTTTGTTATCCTAGTTAATACATAACATCTTAAATTGTAAAGAATAAAATTTATATATTCTGTATCATATATTTTGTTTTTCAATTAACTAAATATAAATGTTTTAAAAATCAAATTAGGCAATTAATTGGTAAAAATACTAATTCACAGTTTATTGATATGATTGCGAACAAATTATGATTAAATTGATGATAATTAAATATATATTTTTTAATTTTATATATTAAAAATATAATATAATATATAATTTTATATATTAAAAAAATATAGATACACAACTACTTTTAATAAATATGGGCTTTAATCATTCTTTAGTGGTTCTTTACTTTTTTTAATTTTTATTTCGCTTGGTCTTTATTTTTCTTGACTTCTTAGTGATTAAAAAAAAAAAAAGGTGTTTGATTGGTTTAGCCCATTTTTTAACAAGCCGTATTTATCAAATTTTGACCAATTTTACTAATTTTTTTATAGCTTAATTTTGAAGGCCAGTCGAATTGGTCCCATACTGATCAAATTTTTCATTCTATATTAATTATATTGACCGTGAAGGCAAGTTTGATTATACTTGATTGAATATAAATAATCTCACTTAATTATCAGCCAACTTTCTCATTTTATTTTTTGTTTTTATCTACATGATCCAAGGTAACATGTGTCATACTGTAAGTGCCCTATCGAAATCGGACCTGGATTGAAGACACGTTATGATCAGCCCAAGGAGTAGACTACCATGTCCGATTCGATCTCACACTCTCACAAACATCGACCTTGATATGGGCCAGTAAAAGACAAAAAAAAAAATCAAGGCGATTACCCAAAAAAAAAAAGTGAACAATCAACCTAAACCACACTCAGGATATTAAAAAGGTTGGCAATCATAATTTTTTTTAAGTAGTTTAGTTTATTTAATAAGTTAATTAAGTTAACAATATAAATTTACTAAATAATCTAATAAAACAAATAGTCTTTTAATAATATTTGTATATTTAATTTATTTTTAATGAATTAAATCAATTGTATTGACACTAATACCTCCATGGCTAAGCCAAATTGTAACTTAAATAAATACCTATATAAGAAATAATATTAATTGCTGTTATGATAAGAAAATAATGTTAATTGCTGTTATGATGTAGTTTAAAATATATTTTTTGGTAATGTACAATATATAAGTATTTAACTGATCACTTAGGAGAATATACTTATTTAATTAATATTTTAATCTAAAATAATTTGAAAATTTAGGATATTTCAAAATTTTTTATAATTTTTTTCAGTAAATTTTGATTTTGAACTTTTAGAAAAGAAAATTAAAAGTTTATAAAGATTGCAAAATTTTGAAAATTAATCCAGTCAATTCAACAAATAAATTCTAATTAGAAACTCAATTAATTAAAGGAGAAAAGCTAGGTATAATTTCTATATTTTTGCCATTAACTTCTTTAATAAAAATATGTCAAGTGCAAAATTCTTATATATAAATATATGATTTTTATAATTCATTGTTGAATATGTTATATTTTTATTGAATAATCTCATAATAAAGGCATAAGAAATTGTATCTAAATTTAATTTTTAATTAAAACACTATTTTTTCTTAATGGACAACATTACTTAAATTTGATTAGTTACAACTTAATTATAGTATAATATTCTTTTCTGTCTTGAGACAATAGGTAGAAAAATTTAGGCAAAAATATATTTTTGGTCATTAACTTCACTTTAAATTTTATTTTCATCCTTTAGCTTCTTTTAGTTTTAATTTAATTTTTATATTTTACTTTTATCCTTTAACTTCATTTGATTCTTTGACTTTATGTTAAGTCTTACTTTTATTCCTTAATTTTATTTTATTCCAATTTAGTCATCTAATTTTATTTTATGTTTCACTCTCATTCTTAATTTCATTTAATTTTAATTTGGTTTTTAATATTAAAAAACTGCTCAAATATTTTTAATGTGAAATTTAACTACTTTTTGAAATATATAAATAATGAAAATGTTTGATTAGTTTGTGAAAATTAAGAGTTAAATTGAAACAAAATAATATTAAAGAATAGAAGTGAAATTTAAGATAAAATTAAGTGATTAAATTAGAATTAAATAAAATTAATAAATAAAAGTGAAACTTAAAGTAAAATTAAAGGATCAAATTAAAGCAAAATAAAGTTAAGAGATGCAAGTGAAATTTAAGGTAAAATTAAGGAACTAAATTGGAACTAAATAAAGTTAAGGAATAAAAGTAAAATTTTAAATAAAATTAAGGGACTAAAATTTTTTTGCCAAAAATTTATTTAAAATATTTTGACTAAATTATACAAAACTCCCTTAAATTTTGTAAATTACCCTTTTAATCTTTAAAAACTTGACAATAAATCATTTAAAATTTTTAAATTTATATAAATAACCAAACTCTTATTATTTAGTTTGTTATTTTACTGATGAAACTAAAACATTAGTGACAATAATCTCTTTTAAATTTTTTTTATACAAATAATTTTTAAAATTTTGTATTATGTGTAAATAAATCTTTTAAACTTTAAGTAATATGCAAGTACCTCATCCACATGTCATGCTTATTAATGAAATAATCAACTAATAACAGGATGTTAATTTTATAAATTTAAAAATTTAAAAAGTTTATTATCAAATTTTAAAATTTAAAAGTTATTCATATATTACTCAAAATTTAGAAATCGCATGTAATTTAACCAATTTTTTGTTTACTCAATAATAATAATAATAATAACTCAAGCATTATCTGCCATAAACATGAAAGCAACAGCGACCTCGTCCAGTAGGGTGAAACATCAAACGTTTCAGTGAGGCGCTGAGTCTGTGTCATTGTCAGACCGGTAGAAATTCACAATTTCACACCATTCTTCTTCATCTTCTTCATATTGATCCCTTCCGCTTCCCGGCATTTGCTCAGACCTCTTTCATTCTTCTCCTTATTTTCTTCCCTTCTTTCTCCTTCTCACTCTTTCCGTGTGCTTCTTCTGGAAGGGAAGGGTGGTGGTGAACAATGGGGAAGGTGGTGGCCATCTTGTTCATCGCCTTCGTTTCTCTCTGTGGTGTCGGCCGTGTGAGGTCGGATGCATCGGATCATCGTTACAAAGAAGGAGATCCGGTCCCCCTTTATGCTAATAAGGTTGGCCCTTTCCATAATCCCAGGTAATTTCGCTAGCTGCTGCATACGCCAGCTCTTTCTCAAGGTTTTCAATTTGATATCCGGAAAGTGTAAACTTATTTCGATGAATTGATTGTTGAATTCAGTATAAGTTTTGCGCAATTTGTCTTTTGTTTTTTTAATTTTCCAGCTGGATCTAATTTTATTCCAAGCTAGTAATGTTGAATGAGAATTTTGGTCAACTGGTTTTCCTTTCTTTCCCATCAAAATTGCAAGAAATGTGAATTACCCAAATTCTTCAGTCTAATTTGTCTGTGTGATGAATTTTTGAAGCGAGTATATAACGCAAAGTAAAGCACTTTTCTCAATCCAGATAGTTGCATTTGGCTGAGCTGAGAAATTTACTTATCAATTATGCTTGAGTAGAGTGCCAGATGCAAATGTCTGAGTTTTTTTTTTCCTTTTTCCCTTTCGGTTGGGTCTTTGCTAGTATGCCTGACGTAGAAATCATGGGGCGTATATCTCAGATCTTGTTGCTGAACTTGGACGTGGTTTCTGATCTAGTGACTTGTGTAATGAGATGTATCTGAGTCCGCAGCTGTTACCAGTTCGATTGTTTGAACTATTCTGATTTCTGAATCATTGATAACCACTTGATGATTGATCAACCTATTACAATTGTTTGCAAATTGACAATAGTTGGTGTGTGTGTGTGTGTGTCCTTCTGACTGGAGGTATAATCATGTTCAACCGTTAAATTACTGTTTGAATTTGTTGGAGCATTACGAATAATTTTGTTCATCTGTGATAAACCCTTCTTTTTCCTTTCAGTGAAACCTATCGCTATTTTGATCTCCCATTCTGTGGACAAGGTTCGTTTCAGTCTTTTATCATTCATCCCTTTTCCTTGATTTTCCATCTTTGTGAGTACTGTCATTTTATTCATTTGATCTTGATTGCAGATCATGTAAAAGAAAAAAAGGAGGCTCTTGGTGAAGTCTTAAATGGAGATCGATTGGTTAGTGCTCCTTACCAACTTGAATTTCAACGGGATAAAAATTCTGAAGTAGTTTGCAAAAAGACACTCAAGAAGGAAGAAGTGGCTCAGTTTCGATCTGCAGTCCACAAGGACTACTACTTTCAAATGTATTATGATGATTTACCGATCTGGGGTTTCATAGGAAAAGTTGATAAGGAAGGAAAAGACCCAAGTGACTATAAGTACTACCTGTACAAGCATATTCACTTTGACATCTTCTTCAACAAGGACCGTGTTATTGAAATCAATGTACGGACAGATCAAAATGCCCTTGTGGACCTTACAGAGGATAATGAAGTAGATGTGGAATTTCTGTATACTGCAAAATGGAAGGAGACTAACACTCCTTTTGAGAAGCGGATGGACAAGTACTCTCATTCATCCTCATTGCCCCATCATTTGGAAATCCATTGGTTCTCAATCATAAATTCATGTGTGACCGTCCTCCTTCTAACTGGGTTTCTTGCAACTATTTTGATGCGGGTCCTTAAAAATGATTTTGTCAAGTAAGAACTTTTCTAGCTTCTGCTATATCTGTTTTAAGGTCAACCTGTTGACTTCAACTATGCTAGGGAATTTCTATACTTTTGCTGAAATATAGATGTCACACTTGTTTGTCTTTGAAATAGGTATGCCCATGATGAGGAATCTGCTGAGGACCAGGAAGAGACTGGTTGGAAGTATCTCCATGGAGATGTGTTTAGGTTTCCCAAGTATAAGTCTCTATTTGCAGCCGCCCTTGGATCTGGTACCCAGCTGTTTACTCTGTAAGTTTCTTTTGTGTTCTGACCCCTTCCTATTTCTTAACCACAAAACTCATTTCAGGGCAGTTACTCTATATCTCTTTTATTTTTATTTTTATTTATTTTGGGGAGGGGAATGGAAATCCTATATATGTTATTTATTGTTCTGTCTCACAAAATTATATATATGCATGATATGCAGCACGGTGTTCATATTTGTTCTGGCACTTGTTGGTGTATTTTATCCGTACAATCGAGGGGCTTTATTCACTGCACTTGTTGTAATATATGCGCTCACTTCAGGGATTGCTGGTTATACTGCAACCTCATTTTATTGTCAGCTGGAAGGAACCAACTGGGTATGCACTTATGAGCTTTTGCTACAATTAAGGTCCAGTTCTCGTTGAGCTTGCTTTGGTTTTCATTTTCAACCATTGATCGTTATTTACTTGTCCTTGGACATGACAGGTTAGGAATCTACTATTGACTGGATGCCTTTTCTGTGGACCTCTGTTTCTCACATTTTTATTTCTGAATACTGTTGCAATTGCTTACAATGCCACTGCTGCCCTTCCATTTGGTACTATTATGGTGATAGTTCTCATATGGACTCTTGTAACATCACCTTTACTTGTGTTGGGTGGGATTGCTGGGAAGAATAACAAGGCAGAATTCCAAGCTCCCTGCCGCACAACCAAATATCCCAGAGAGATTCCACCCTTGCCCTGGTATCGCGGATCAATTCCTCAGATGGCAATGGCAGGGTTTTTGCCTTTTAGCGCGATATACATTGAACTTTACTACATATTTGCCAGTGTTTGGGGTCACAGGATTTATACCATCTACAGCATCCTGTTCATTGTCTTCATCATTCTCTTGATTGTTACTGCTTTTATTACTGTGGCATTGACATACTTCCAGCTTGCCGCTGAGGACCATGAGTGGTGGTGGAGGTATGAAGTCACTATGTATCACAAATTTTCATGCTAACTTAGGCATTGAATTGATGGCTAAATGAGTATTGCTTGTTGGTTTAATTGACACGTCATATGCTTTTAGGTATATTATATTGATTAGAAAGAAATGTTATCTGTTATGGTATATGCCTTTAGCTTGAACCTTTTAGCTTGTGCTTTTCAACGCTGAAAGCTCTTTGCAAAATATTGCTTATCACCTTTTTTCCTTTTGGATATGGAGCTGTAAGATCTTTTGTTATTTATATGTTGGAAGTTTGTTGCTTTTTCTGGTCAAGAACTGAGGTAGCTTGGCTGTCTGGGTGTCATCTCCTTGCTTTCATCTGTGGTGTTTCTAATCCTAGTGCTGTGACTTCCAGTGAATTCTCAGTTAACTGTCTTTTAGATGATATAGCTTTTTTAAAGGGACAAGATTTTTTTTTTCGTTTTTTAAAAATTAATATAGTAGATATAATTCTTTTCTTATGAAATATGAGCTTTTTGTAATAGATCGAAGTGTGGACATTTTCTAATTCAAATTATTGGCCAAGGTGTTTTGAGTAAGTCACTTTAAACTTCGGAGACTTCATGAATGAATTGGTGTTGTGCTTGTCAAGCGTTAATCAATTTTATGTGGTTATTGTATAACAAAGCACAAATAAATCTTTTTATAAACATGTATAAATTAATTGAGTTTCAACTGCCCCTAACCTTTGGGAAAAAGTGTCTCAAGAGTGCATGCTGTCTTTATTTATTGATGCATTTATCATTTTCTTTTGAGCTTTTGCATTGTTCCTTTGATTTCTGGGGTATGTTCCGTCAATGTTGAGTTTAGCATGGTTTATTCATTACACGCATTTAGCATCAATTATAAAAATTCTCACTTGAATTGAGTTACATTACTTGACGTTCAATGAGAATTGTTAAAATAGAAATTTATTATGTGCTGATGGACGCCAATCCCACTTCTCAAGGTTTATTCTAGACGACCCAGGAAGGAAGGTAGAGGGCAGGTGGGTTGTGGGAGTGGGTTATGTAATGGTTTTCAGGTTTTGGGGCAGCAGAGTTGGGCAGGACACGCGTTGCTCTTAGAAATGGGTGGGTCTAAGCAATTCTGTTGTGAAGGAGGCTTATAAAGAGTGAAGAGAGAGTGGGGAGAAGGCGTGGATGAATTCTAAAGTGGTTTCGTAGGAGATAGAAGGCCTAGCAGAATCATTTATTTTCTGCATATGATCCCTGTTCTGGTTTTGATATTTTCTGTATTTTGCTGCTGTCTTGGTTGTACCGTTGTGAGTTTTCCGTGTTTTCATTATTTGGCTTGGTCCCCATCATGTGCTTACTGGCTTTGCCCTATGTGTTTTCTTTTTGTGCAGATCATTCCTCTGTGGTGGATCAACTGGCTTATTTATCTATGCCTATTGTTTGTACTACTACTATGCACGCTCCGATATGTCTGGTTTCATGCAGACCTCGTTTTTCTTTGGATACATGGCCTGTATATGCTATGGTTTCTTTTTGATGCTCGGAGCCATTGGATTTCGTGCAGCTTTGCTCTTTGTTCGTCACATATATCGTTCCATTAAGTGTGAGTAGGCATTTTGTCCTCACAAATCTACAGCTATTGTCTTCACTCCATAGGCATTGTGTAGAGAATTATAGTAATTTCGTAGTTCTGTGTACTTTAAGGGGAAGCTGGATCCAGTAGGTAACTAGCTTCCGGAGCAACAAGTCAGGTCACAAAATGGGTGCTTTTGGGGAGTACTTTTGTATAACCATCCATCTCTTTAACGAAAATCTTCAATACTTTTTCCCCTAATCTTTGTGCTTCCTTCATCACAATATTCTCTCTGGTTGTCCCAAACACTTATATTAATAGAAATTACAGCAAAACAGAAAATTCCCAATTGATTTTGACTACATAGAAAGAGCTGATGTGTTATGTGATGTTCATTCCTGAAATTTAAATCTCATCCCTGCAATGAAGGGGCAATAGGTAGGAGATTCCAATAGAGATTAATTCTTTTACATTACAGAATATTTATGATGTATTTTGAAAAGAAACTTTTAGCAATTTCAAATGTTCCGTTATTATCGTTATATCCCAAGATTTATGGGACAGCTGAACTTAAAAATTTCTTGCAGATGATCGACTTTCTTCCTTAGTATAGAATATATACCAAATTAGTACTTGGGTCACTTAAGCTTGAAATATGCTAAAATGGCCCTTAAACTTTCATTTCATCCTATAATAGTCCTTTTGTAATGAATTTCGTCAACTGAGTAAATGGTGTTACTAATGATACTGATTATGATCCATGTGTGCTGTGATTTTATCCATAAAGAAATGACCCAGACAGAGTAAACGAAACATATATGTGTGTGTGCGCGCTGTGATTTTATCCATAAAGAAATGACCCAGACAAAGAGTAAACAAAACATATATGTGTGTATGTGCGCGCGCGCGCTTTGGTCGTTTGCTGAAGAAACAATCCAAACAGAAGTATACGACAAAGTACCAATCTCCTACGCTATCGTTGCCTTCCACCATCAGCCGAAGTGGCTTCACCTTGTTGTAGGTACCTTCTGTTAAGGTTTCTTAGATTGCCTTCTTCTTCTTTTCGTGTCCTAAAGTGAACGGAAATGTTAGATTTTGGAGGAAACGTCCTCACAACTCGATTAGGCTGATGTTTCTTTTCTTTTCTTTTTTCAGAGAATAACTGGGTATACTACATAAGCAATAAAAAAGCAAGAAAAATTTGAGACTCCAAGCAGCAATGTTATAGATTAACGTTTAGTAATTTAACTGAATTTATAAAAGAAGGTTCTTATAACACAGTTTAAAACTTGTAGGACTATTTTGGAATGTTTTAAATTTAAGGAATCTATTTAAAGTTTTAAATAAAGTTAAGAACCAAAATACTCATTTAACTTGGAATTTAATAGTTCTACAAATTATGTAAAGCATAATTATTGGTTAAATACACTTTGTCCCTCCTAATTTATACCAATAAATAACATACCAATTTTTGTAAATGACATATTGCCTTTTTGTAGCGTTGAGTTTAACACACACTCCCATACACGTGCACGTACACGCACAACAAGTCATTCAAAAATAAAAGAATATAAATTTTGCTGGCAATGTTATTTGCTTCAAGTGCTATAATGATTTTTTCCCATATGACACCCAATTTTTGTTTTCTTTTTTCAATTTGTAACTTTAATACCAAGCCGTAACCCTAAACTTTAAAACAAAACTTCAACTCCCAAATTCTCTAACCCAAAAATTGTGAACCCCAATATGCTAATAAATTAAAATAAAAAGAAATATATGTACAATATGAGGTTTGGGAGTAATATGTTTGAAATTTCACAAACATAACACAAAAAAAAAACCTTTCTATTTCCTATTTTTGAATGTAACCTTCTTCTAATCTCTTTGGTCACTTATGCACCAGCTATTGTTGTTCATTTTCTTCTTCCTATGGGTCAATTCCATTAGCATATAGTGAAAAATTCAAATCTTATTGAGGAGATAGAAGTGCAAGAATTAGCTAATTTTGTGTCATGAACCCTTGCTGTTAGTCATGCGACAATCTCTCATTTAAAAAAATCAATTGTTATACTTAGTACTAAATATTGATAGATCAAAAAATAGTGTTGTGAATGACTTAAAGTCATACTGCATCTATGGCATTGGTGTATAAAAGGATGCCTCAAAAATTCTAAAGGGAGACTATAGCGGTTGTAACATGTAATAAAAAGGATTGTCACCTTTAAAGTTTATATATGGCAATGCTAGCATAAAACAATATGGACTAGCACCTCCAAAGCCTTTGTTGTGCTTGTGCTAGGACATAGGAAGAAAATGTGACATCTCTAAATGGCTTAAATGAACTGTCGCATCAATGGTGTCATGATCTTCATTAATGTCCTTTACAATGGCTACCCTAGCTAACTTGAAGCCATGAACTTTCTTTTCCAACCTCCTCTTCAGAATTGTTAGCCTCAATAGACAATGTGCCGATGGAGCAAGGTAGGAGACCATGGAATCTCAATGTTTGCAGAGGACATAAAGTGTGGTTCTAAAATCTTGGCTAATAGTCCCGCTAAAATTAGGTGATTGATGAGTTCTTAAAAGTATTCATTTTTAAAGATAATTTGAGGGACTTATCAAAGGTTTTTCAATGGCTTTTAACTCTTTTGCACCACTTTTCATTAAATTTGTATTTGTGTTTGATTTTGGTGTAAATTACCATTATTTGTTAAAAAGCCTATAAAAAGGACTAAATTGACTAGAATTTTAAAAAATAACTTTTACTTGTAAATTAGTTTTGTGGCAATTCATAATTTTCTAAGAAAGCCAATAGTATATTCTTGTAAATAATTAGTTTAATTTTGATTTTATTGTTTTCAATATTACATTTGATTTTTTAAATTGTTTTGTAAAGACTAGGTTGTAAATAAATAAATTCTGTGCATTATGGAAGCAATTTAGAGGGGTTAAGGGATTGTAGTATGAATAATTTCAAAATTTCTTGCTAGCCTTTCTCATCGTAACAAGAAATAACTGCTCATTGCAATGATAATAACTAAATCCATATTTGATAATGAGATTTCATCATCATGATGAGGCATGTTTTCTTATTGCAACGACCATTTTAAACCCTTTTTTTTATATATAAATTTCCTTTAATGTAAGAAAATCAACCTTCTTTAGCCATTTTTTTTATTTTCCTTTCAAATTTCAAAGAGCATTTTTTTTTTCACTTTTCAACATTCTAGGAGCATCTAAGGGTGAAACTTGGTGATTAATCGTTTTTAAAGGTATAATTCTTTGCTTCTAATGTAGACTTGTGATGTATTTCTTTTTATTTTGTAATCTATGATGACTAATTCTAATTTCCTTTATATTTTCATTTGTCTTTTATGTTTCTTACTTAATTTCATCGATTAAATTTTGAGTTATGTTGATTGATTACTAGATGTCATGATTTTGTTTCAATCAATATATGGTTCATGGTGTGATTATATATGATCAATGCTCCAAGTGACATCCTTTGTATTTAGTTCATTGATTAGTTCTTAGATAACATGAAAATAGATTTAAAAGTTCATTAATAAGATGAAAATGTTTATAGGGTTGACTAAGAGTGATGAGTGTTAAAAAAACAACAATATTTTGATGCTCATTAGTCTACACATAATACAATTATTAGTTCAAGTACATGATGTGTTAATGAATTCAGGCCCAGAAAATTAGTATGGGAGGCAATGGTGGTTACACGAGATGAAAATTTACATATAATTTTAGAAGCTTTTGAATGTTTTAAAAATAAAAGAGAAATTTGTATAATTTCAATAAAATTTAAATGAAATCTATATAATTTACTGTCAAAATAATATATAGGCCATAACATTGGATAAAGGTACACAAGTATTGGTTGAACTCATTTTTTACTCAGCTCGAGCCCTAGTATGATTTTGGTATTGGGTCTGTTTTTATAGGCATAGTTCGGATTCAATTTGTGACCAAGTAAGATTAGGGTAGGTCACGTTTAGTTGAGTCCTCATTTTTTTTTTTTATCTTTTTTATTTTTTTTGCTTTTAATTAGAACAAATAGAATGAGATTTCTAACTAAATGCACGAGATACATGTTCCTTCATTTCAACGAGTTAGTTAATCCATATCAAAAAAAAAAAAAAGAAAAAGGAAAGGAAAAGACTAACTAATTCCACTATATATAAAAGATAACTTATAATTTATAAGGCCGGACCAGGTGTATAGCCCCAAAAAAAACCCAGCTCGGCCGGAATCCGAGTTCACCTTCATTGATCTAATTTTGGGCCAAATTGCATTAAAATTTGATCCAACTCGGCCCAAATGATTGAGCCGGTCCGAGTTGGCGGGGGCCTTCTTCTACCCTGATTGTAGGATTTTTAAAGGGAAGTGAGAATTGGTTAGTGCAAGGCTGATAGCTTCGGCTTCTGGTGGAGCAGATGACTTCTGCTACTGCTCTGGCGCCAAACCTCTCCGTCTCCTTCCTTTCCTCCACTTCCAAACTCTCCTACCCAGTAAACTTCTTCGCTTTCTCATTATTCTATACAAGTTTTCGCATTTGTGTGTGTGTTTTTTTTAAATTCTTTGTTTCCTCGGAAAATTAAAGAAAAGAAACGGAACAGAAAATGCTATTTCTGGATTTAGTTCACTGAACTAAACTGAATTATCGTTATGCGTCAAAATTATTATGAGACAAGTGAAAAGTAAAGAATGATGTGATCAATGTGAAATCTAAATTACACATTAAACTTGTTGTTATTGTTCTTCAGATTTTTGTTTTACCTGCGCGTATAAATGGTCGGAGGCTGAAAATTTGTGCTCAAGCTGCAATTTCAAGAGATAGGCGAGGTGGCTCGCTTTTCCTATTCTTCTATTTTGTTGTGCCTCACATGGGTTTCTTGAATTTCATTTTGAGGTGTTATGGTGAACTGATCAAGTTTACAGGTGCATATGATCCGGAGCTCCGCTCGGTACTTGAACTCGCCACAGACTCCGAGTTGTATGAGCTTGAAACAATCCTTTTTGGCCCAAGGTGGATGTAATCTTCTATAATTGTGAAAATTTTATTTTAATTTCCTGCAGAGTTATGTGTGGGGTCATAATTTTCGTAATTCTAAGTTTCTGTATAGTGATGAATGCTGTTTTACATGTATCAGCTACTTCAGCCCTTTGCTAAAATCAATCACGAGTAGAGCTGAGGTTGACCGGGCAATGATTGGAGTGGACCTTCAAGAACGAGAAGAATTTATAGCTGCACTTGAGTCGCGATTTTTATTCCTTGCAGCTGATGCCAGGTCTACGTTAAGGTTATTGCATGCAAGATTTTCTTGTTATATATATATATATATATATATTAACAACTCTGCGGAATCTTTAGTTAAGAATTAATCATACAGCATTCATTTTGTTGCCTAACTTATGAAGGAATACCCAGTTGTGCTATTATTGATTAAATTGCCTGCTAAAGTTCTGATCATCACATTTGGTAGTTTTGCTAAGCAATGATTGGATATATAGTTGAGATACTTGATTTGGGTAAATTGTTCTGTTTGGTTACTTCTCCATAGGGGTTGGAGGCCATCTTATAGAAATGTTTTGCTTGAAGTGAGGAAAAGGTTAAACATTCCTTGCTCCAGCAAATTGTCAACTGAAGACCTTGAAGTAGAAGTTTTCCTCCACTTACTGCAGGATAACTCAAGGTTCAATTCTTTCTACCCAATCTACGTATGTATATTTTTTGGGATTAAATGACACTCAGTTTATGACTTGGCTCTACAACTGATTTGAAGGAAAATATGAAAGGTTTGTCATGATTGACATTTGAAAAGATGTTATAATAAAATGTCACAGAATTATTTCATTTTTGCTAAATTCATTTAAGAATAAGATGCAGAATTTTAGAATGGTTTGCATTATTAAGTTTGATTATTATCTTAGATTTTGTGGCAATTTTTTTTTTGATTGAAAGATCTTTGGACAACTGGTAATGTAGTAGGAGTGATTAAGATGGCAGAGAAACATTCCTTATATATAGAAATTTATAATTGTTCCTTCACTTTTTTGAATAACTTAGGATGTCAGATGTTGCATCTATCTCAGTTTTGCACCTTTAGTGAATCAGTGGAAGGGTTGCCCACGGGTTGACTTGGAATTTTAATGTAGCTTCTATTGTGAGAGAGAAAGAGAAAAAGGGTCTATGGCACTCTAGGGTGACTTTGTATTGAGATCTCCATTTGTGCAGGCAGTGGGAGAAATGATAAATGGTGTGGGTGACGTGGTAAAGACATAAGAGGCTTTTTAACTTTAAAGATAAAAATCCAACGTCAGCAATAGAAACCATGCCATGTTGTATGGTTCTAAAAGCTGACCACCTGTTCAATTCCATTGACCATCGCTCGTTATCTTTATTGAAAATTGAAGTCAACCTGGCCCACTGCCCATGCCTTGGCAGCCAAATCTTGTCTAGTAATCATGAGTGGCCTACAGAAACTCTAAGATGACCATGGTTTTAGAATTAGTTTATAACAATCAAATATTATTGGTTGAACCCAAGAGGGAGCTTTTATACTAATTGTACAAGGCACACAGCTTTGAAGAGAAGTTTTTAGTTTATTTTCTCCCACAATTTTTTCTTTTAAATTTATGAGCAATGGGAAGCTCCTTTTCAGTGGAATGCTGGCATTCTTCTTTTCTCCTGTGCTCCTTGCATAGAACAGAGGCATGTTTAACTTTATGGCAGGGATTTGTGAGTTTCTTGAGATGAATTTTAAAATAGCTTAGTAATTAAAGCTGCTAGGGTTAGCCAATTCCTTTTGACACTTGATATGAGACTATTCAATTCAAGTTTGGTTAGATGGTGCACTTAATTTTTTTTTTTAAATGGCAACCCAATTAATGCTGCATGGATTCTGCACCAGCAAGATGTTTTCCATTTTATGCGGACAGTATTAGGCAGTAATTTATCTTTTTTAATAGTCATATGTTTACAATGCTTCATTGAATACACATTTGTTTTCTTTTTTAGTTGTACAGTGATGATCTAAATCGTGCATATTTCTGTAGTGAAGAATCAGGAACTTTCCTAGGCTTACTGGACCTTGGCACAGCATCTAATGTTCAGGGTGGCCAAGAACTTGGATTCAGTCAATGGAAAGCTCAAGTTCTTGCGGCTTTAGAAGTTGGGGCGGGAGAGCTTCGATCAATGATTTTGAAGGTACCTTAAATTGTAAATGAAAATACTTCAGATGAGACCTTTTAAAAAAAAAAAATTCATAATGATTTGGTTTAATTTAAGGTGATATATCTCTTATAATTTTTTATTTTTCCTTGTCTTCCTAAGGGTGGTGGTATATATACGTTCACAAAAGTATATCATTTGGTAAGAAAATGATATCTTTGTTTTATCTTTATCTTAAATGAGTCTCCAATAGAAAGCATTTGGTCTTTGGTTTCTTTTAATGACTAGATGATGTCTTGTAGTTAACAAGACAATTATCTGGGAAAGTTCTTGTAGAAGCCGCTAACTACCAGATTAAGAAAGAGTTAATGAAGAAGGTATGTATTGGTACTGGCTGGGGTTTGATAACATGAAAAACTGTTTCTCCTGAATACCATTGACATGCACTTTGTTTTCCATGATTTCCAGGGTGGACAGTTAGCTGTTATTAATCTAGAATCCAGGGCAGCCTTGCTTGCGGCAAAACAGGTGACTGAGATTGGCCATTTATACATCTACAATTTAAAATTTTATTTGATTTATTATAGGAATGCATTTAAGTGATCCCTGAAGGAACTTGTTAATATATTACTATAATTACTATAATGAATTATGTTTGAAAAACCTAGATTTTTTTGGTTAAAAAAAAAAGCCTAGATTTTGAAATATGTGAACACATATTCTGTATGATTCCTTTTGCTTATGTATTACCCTGTAATAATACTTTGTAACTTTGTCTTATGCTTCAATTTTATAACCAAATATGCAATTCCCTGGTTCAGCCAGTTCATATATACATTTCTGAAATAGCTTGAGCATAATGCTATTACTGGAATTTTTTTATTTGGGCTTTAATATAAACAATTTAAATATTAAAATGAGAATTGATAATTTTCTTTGATATTTTTTTTTGGTTGTTAAATCAGAGAAATAAGTCATGTAGTTGCATCTCTTTTGCATGCATAGATTTGGTGCAAAAAAGATGTTGGATTCAATTTTGGAATTTTATTATTATCGTTTCTCATCTGAAATTTGAACTATTCCAGGGTTTTCTTGGTGCTGCATCAAGATATGTGGGTATTAGAAGCATGATGACGCTACTTGGACCTGTGTATCTTCTGCACCTTATCTCATCTTATAACTAAAATTTCTTGAAGCTTTTTATTTTTGTTATAACTTGCTTTCCTGAATTTCATCTTAAATATATATTTATATTAAAAAATAAAATTTGAAAAACTTTTCTATATGGTAAAAATTGTGGTTAATAATAAAAGATCTATCCACATATTGATATCAGCTTCACAGTTTTCTTACATTCTGAGATGGAGTAATCTCTTGAAGTGAGACGTTTATTAGAACTTTTCAGTCATTAGCAGCTTCCTTGTTGATGTTTGGCCATGGTGGTCTCTTAGTTGAGAAAGATTATTGTCCCCTCAGATATTTATACGAAGTCTGTGCTTGCAGGAATTTGATAATTTCCCCTAAATTTCTATATGGCATATTAATGCTCCCTTTGTGACAACTTTTTCTTCCTCTCTCTTACTAACTCTTTCGGGCAATGAAAGATGAGATTCTAATTGTTGGAAATCTGAGGAAAAATTTAAGGGTTAGTGGTCATAGCGCTGTGGGAAATAAATTATATACTTAACTGTATTGTTACATTGTGCCTGTGAGTGACATTGTTTGATACATAGAAAGGGGCTTGGAATGTGGCAAATGGCATTTCTTTATCTCATTTGAGAAAAAAGGGGGGGGGGGTGTTTGTTCTGTTGCAAAACCCAAAGTCTAATTGGATATACCTGATTGAAGAGACAGACAACTTTTCCAAAGTGGTCATGGTCTTTTGTGGGTAATTAAACTGCCTATTCAGGCTCTCTGTTCTTCCTTTTTGCTGTCTTTTATTTGGTCAATTCTTCCTTTTGGCTAGGGTGTGTGTATATATTTCCCTAGCATTAGACTCAAATACATTCTAGATTAAACAGCTTTGTATCTGCTCAGTATTGATAACTATAACGTTGTTGATGATCTCAATGATTACAGGTTTCTTTCACCTCTTTGCTTTCAAATTTTGTTTTTTCTAAGGAACAGTTTGTGCTTGGTGCTGACAATTTCATGGCTAATGTTGCATTGAGCAGGCTTTGGGGAACCTTCCTGGCGGATCTTGTCATTCAAATGCTTGGAACTGATTATGCTAGAATCTTGCGAGCAATTTATTCTTTTGCACAGGTAATATATATGCTTTTATTCTTCCATTTTAGGCTAGTAACTTCACCACATCCCAGGTTAACCTTCCTGCCCATCTTGATATGATTTGTTTGCTTAACCCTGTACTTATTCAGCAATTTATAATTAAGTGGACCCGTTGTGGTCTTCAATTTATTCCAGTTTGTAGTTTTGCCACTGAAACATAAGATTAATGTTGGGCATCAGAGAACAAGATATAACATAAAATTTGTTCACTGTTCGGAGTTACATTAGGATCATAATGCATCTCGTACAGTGTAAGTGCCTGTAATACATGGATAATCTGTTGTTTTATAGTATTTTGTGGATAATTTAATATTGTTAGTGATGTACCTTTATCGAGTTTCATCTAGGTTTATACAATTGATATTTTGATGATTGACATCATAATGTATCCCACAGAGTAAGTGCTATGGTACATGGACGGTCTGTTGTGTTATAAAATTTTGTGCATAATTTCATGTTGTTGTACCTCTATTGAGTTTTCATCTTGGTTTATACGAGTGATATTTTCATGGAAGTTAAAGAAGTTGTTATTTTTATGAAGCATTAACCTATAGTTTTCTTACTTTGTTGCTTTTGCTTCAGATTCGAGTCACCCGAACATATAAGCTACCATCTGATGTTTCTGAAGAGTAGTACGTGATGCTTATTTCTCTAACTTACGGTTAGAGATTCCATTGGATTTTGAGCCCCATTAAAGCCGTGAAGGGATGTCATGTTCTGGTGAATAGTTTCAAATTAAGACAAGCCATGCTCAAAATAATTTTGTAAATAACAGATCTTTGTCTTTGTATATATGTAAGCTTTTACACTTCAACTACTGGATTCCCCTCATTTTGGCTGTAGAAGATAATTCGAACTTGAAGGAACTAATCAATTTTGTAGCGCATAATACTATAGTTTTCTTCTTGTTTCGACCAAAACTTTATTTTTAGACAAGCCATTGCTTCGTTGCATCATCTGTATGAAACTTATCTTTTCATATTTCATGGTTATTCTGGAAAACTTGTAAAGGCATAACCATCATATAACATCTTCAGATTTCCCTATCACTTGGAAGTTTCCGAGAACGGATAATGGCTTGAACCACTACTAATCCTTTGGAAACACCATCCATGTATTTGGCTCACCTAAAGTGACCATCAAATATAATTCGTGTATCTTAGTGATTGTCTAGCAAATAACTCTGGATGCTTTGCAGATGTTGTACTTTTGGTGTTATTTGTATTGCCATTTTAGTGATCCTGGGTATCAAATTGTCGTCATGTGTATCATTTAGGGTACTCGTTTCTTTGTCCTCTTCTACTTGCACAGACATGAATGACTTAAAGGGGAAGCATCTCTTCCAGTTCATTGGTTGTGTGAGGATTGCTCATTTGTTTTGGATGATCATGTAGAAGCCAAAAAGTGCCAATTGAGGATAGAAAGAAATGGGAGAACATATTGAAAGAGGCTTCAAGGATTAGTTTGAGTGGTTGTTGCAGCTGAGTGTCGGTGTTTCCTTAACCGATTTCATACATCCTTTTTATTTGTCTCTAATTTATACTTTGGGTTCTTGAGGACCCTGTTCGATTTCAAAAATTAGGGTAGGGGATACTGGGTGGAACGTACTGCATATGGTTGTAGCCTCCTTATCTTTCCTAGAGATTTTTAGTTGATGATAGGTTCTAAGTATTTATGAGACTGTACTTATTAGCTTTCAAGTTTCAGGTTATATATATATATATATATATATATATATATATCAGCTAAAATGGTTGGCCACAGTGTATGTCGTATTTGAGCAAAGATTGATGTTTCGCCTCGGGGAGCTTAAAATAGAGCAGCATACATTCATTTGAATGATATTTTGTTGCTAGAAATAATTTCAGGTGTTGCCATCCCATTGTTTGTTCAAGGAGTTGTAAGGCCCATTTTCAGATGGATATGCTTCTGCCCTGCACGACTACGTTGTGGAATCTGTTTAAACTTCTCTGATTACTTCTGGCTTGGCTCCCAATCAAATCCTTTCCTTGTTAAAGCTTTTCATAATGGCACTTGCCCCTTTTCCGTTTATCCATCTTAGTGCTATCTGCATGACAATGACAATGCCCATGAATTTGATGATGAATTATTCTTATGTCTTATTTATGAAACACTAACATTTCAAGAAAGCTATTCTGTCCATATCAGACATGTATTCATAATAAAACATTATATCATTTTTATACTTCTGTTATTTAATGTTGGGGAAAAAAGTGAAAATCTTCTATGGTCGATATTTCTTAAGCATGTTGGTTCTATGTATTTTTATACATATTAGATTTTAAGTATAAGTTGTATATGAACTTAATATTTTTTACACTTATGTGTTGATAATTATATAATTATATACTTTATAAATGATTATGTTTATGCCCGTGTATGTATGCTTCATACATCTTTGGTTAAATACCAGTGTAACAGTTTCGAAATTGGAGAGATCATACTCGTGTGAATTTTTATCTGAACCACTTTCAGATATTGGGGGTAGACTAATAATTTAGGTTAAAATACAATTTGTTACCTTCCGACATCATTCCATTAACTTTTTAATGAAATTTGTTAAAATTTGTCTTAAATTTCTAATTTTCTTATAAAATCTCTAATTTGTTATATATTGAAGATCAAAATTCCTTCATTGACAAATTAGAATCCCAAATTCAACATGCACAAGATAATATCTACTAAATTTTGCCCATAAATAGAATCCCTAATTTTGTCTTCAATTTTGTCCTTATTTTCTTATTTCCTATACAAAACCCCTAATTCCCTATACATTGAAAATTGAAATTCCTCCATTGGCCAATTGAAATTCCAAATTTTACACATAATACAACATATTTCCCAAAATTTGCTCCCAAAATGGAATCTTTAATTTTATTCCTAATTTTGCTTTAAATTCTTAATTTTCTTATGAAATCTCTAATTTCCTTTGGAGTGAAGACCAAAGTTCCTTCCATGGCCATTAAATCTCAAATTTGACACACACAACTCAATGTCTTCTTCGAATTTTACCCTTAAACAAAATTCTTGTAGAAATCTAGGAGTTTCTAGAATTCATGAAAACTCATGGTTTTGATATTCTATTTCATTTCATATTCAAGTAAGATTGATACATTAGCTTAAATAGGAAGAGAAACCCCATAATTATGTGATTTCAAATCCTTAATACAAGCATGATAGAGTCAATTAATAAAAACTTATAAATGACATGAAGATAATAAAAAATCAAGGACCTCAGACAGAAAGAAAGAATACATAATAAAACACAATCATCTCAGAAATCATGCACCACAGTTACATGGATACCAACATTCTCTCTCAAATTAATGAATAAATATTATTCATTCTCAACTTGTCATTTAAGTCTTCAAATTTCACTTTAGATAAAAGCCTTGGTCAAAATGTCAACCACTTGGAATTGTGTGGGAGTATAAATAAGATTGATGATTTCAAAGTCAAGTTTCTCCTTAATAAAGTTTCAGTCAAGCACCCCATATTTGGTCTTATCATAATGTATATAATTCTTTACATTGTTTATAGTAGTCATATTATCATATAAAACCTTCACAGGATCCGTCATTGAAATTTTAATCTCATCAAAAGGATGTTTAATTCATAGACCCTTACAAATGCCATGAAATAAAGTTTGATATTTAGCTTCTACACTGCTAGCCTACTTTTTGCTTTTCCATAGAACCTAATTTTCCTATACATGAGTGCAATACCTTGTTTCTTATCTTTTATCGGTTATAGAGTCAGCCCAATTAGTATCAGTATGTATCTCAATACCTCTCATTTCCTTTCTTGAAATATATACCTTTGCAAGGAGTCATCTTAGGTAGCATTTGGTACTTGAGAAAGAAGATTGAGGGAATGGAAATAAAAGGAAAAAAAAAAAAGAATAGGTGAGATAGAAAATGACATTTGTGTCTTTACTTTAAAAAAGGTAATAAAAAGAGACAAGTACTATTGAGTAATGATGACAATAGTATAATCAATATTTCATTAAAATGTCTAAACCATGCTACAAATTCTACCTAGGGTACCTAAGAATCTTGTAGATAGCTTTCATATGTTTCTCAGTAGGCTTATTCATATACTAGCTAACCACACTAACTATGAAGCATATGTTAGATCTAGTGTGAGATAAGTATATCAATTTGCTAACTTACCTTTGATATCTTCCAATGTCAATAGGCAGACTATCTTCCTTGAACCCTAATTTCAAAGTGGTTTCCATGGGTGTTTCAATAGGTTTACATCCAAGCATATCAGTTTCTTCCAAATATCCAAAGTATACTTCTTTTAAGAAACAACAATACCTTTCTTTAATCTAGCAACTTCCATGTCCAAGGAGTATTTCATCTCACCAAGGATTTTAATTTCAAATTCCTTGGTTAATGTACCTTTTAGTAATTTGATCTCTTCTTCAAAATCATTTGTGACAATTATGTCACCAACATAAATGATTAAGATAGCTATCCTTCCATTAGTGGAGAACTTCATGAATAAAGTATAATATGCCTGGCCTTGATTATACCTATATTTTTTATCAATTTGGTAAACCTATCAAACCAAGTTTTAACTGATTATTTGAGACCATATAAAGATTTATGAATCCTATACACTTTATTCTTTCTATACTCAACTTCAATCTTTAGAGGTATTTTCATGTAAACTTCTTCATCTAAGTCATCATTCAAAAATGCATTTTTCATATCAAATTAATGAAAAGGCTAGTTAAGGTTAGTAGTTAGTGATAAGATAGCCTTGATGGTATTAAATTCAACAACAGGAGTGAGGGCTTCTTGATCATCAGTCTTATAAAGTTAGGTAAAACCTTTAACCACTAACTTGGCCACAAGTAGTTTATACTTCCATCTAGGTTGTATTTTATGATAAAAATCTACTTGTATCTTACAAGCTTCTTCCCTTTAGGTAAGTCAATGATCACCCAGGTTCCACTTCTTTCTTAGGCACTAATTTCCTCTTAGATAACCACTCTTCACTTGGGCTTCTCCAATGTCTCATAAACATTATGTAGAATTTTCTTGTGAGCAATATTAGCAATAAAAGTATAGTACTCAATAGACAATTTGTCATAAGCAATAAAACACGCAAAAGGGTGAAGTGTATACAACTTTACCCTTTTCCTCTAAGTAATAGGAATATCAAGCTGCCTAGAATCATCATTTTGGGCATTTGGACTCAGAGTGGGATCCTTTGAGTGCTTTCTTGGCAATTTTCTAGGCTCATTTAACTTGCTTTTTGTAAACACCTACAACTCACCTAGAGACTCATTTTTCTTGTTGTTCATGTTTAGGTTTAGGTTCAACTAAAAAAGATTTGAGTGAAGGCTTAAGTTCAAATTCATGAGTGTAAAAGGGCTCAAAATTAGGTTGGATAAACTTAGTTTGGAAAAGTTCAACTTCAATTATGTCCATAAAAGATACACATTCATTCTCACTTTCTCTTTAAATGGGTATTTTAGTAAAGTAAGTTTTAAAAAAAAAGTGATATCTATGATAACATAGAATTTTTTTTTATCAAGAAATAACATTTGTACCCTTTATTATTAGAAGAATACTCAACAAACACACATTTGAAAGATTAAGGATGAAGTTTACTACCTTAATACACATGAATAAATGAGATGCACCCAATATCTTAGGAGGAAGAAAGGAAATGCAAACAAAGTAGTATGATATCTTTGTTGGAATTTTTCAAGGGGTGTTTGAAATTCCAAAATTCTAGAAGGCATCTTTAAGATATGCGGTAATAAGGATTGCTTCTCCCTAATTGGTTCTAAGCATATTTAAAGAAATTAATAGGGATCGAGCCATATATAAAATATGTCTATTCTTTCTCTTAGAAACTCCGTTCTATTTGGGAGTGTTTACACATGTATTTTGATGTAAAATCCATTTTTCTTTCTAAAAAATTATCTAACACATTGTTAAAATATTCTATCCCATTATCAAAACAAGATATTTTAATAATAGTTTGGAATTGATTTTGTATAAGGAAATAGAAGCTTTTAAATATGTGTGAAACCTCAAAAATTTTCTTTCATCAAATAAATCCAGGTAAGACAATTATGTGAAATATGATTTTGGCTAGGATAAAAGGACTTTGTATGCTTAGACAATTGACATATCTCATAATTGAAATTTGTAGACTTTTTATTACATAAATAAGGATATAACTTTCTCATGTACTCAAGGTTAGGTTGACCAAGTGATAAGTGCAAAATATACATGCTTTCCTGGGATAAAATTGAGTAATTAAATCTAAATTATATGGTTTTCATGTGATTTTTATATGATCTAATTTGGTACAAGGGAAAGTAAGTGAATCAACGAGAAATCAAGTATATTCAGCAAGAAACATGGGTTAGTTGTGTTAATGAGTACAAGCATATAAAATAAGAGAATTTTGACTAAACTAGTGCTACATATAGGCAGGTCGCGTGGAACTATACAGTCGCGTGGGACACAGGTAAAGAAGTGAATCACCAGGGCTATCGTGTAACTAGGTAGTTTCAACATAGACTACTTGTATTTGACTAAAATAAAGGCTCTTTGTGAAATAGTTTGAAATTTCTGAAGAGGGGGTTAAGTAGGAGACCTAGAGAAGCAAAGGCGCAAAGGAGAAAAGAAGATTCAAAGGAAAACATTGGAGATTTGCTAAAGATATGAAAGTTGCATTGAAGAATCACTCAAATCCTCTATTAGTTTCATCTTTACCCTTTTTCTTAGCTTTTAAATCATGGATTTGTTAAATACTATTGTTGTGTGTTTATTGATTTCCATTATGTGTAGCTAGATCTTTTATCTAGAATTGAGATGAATTTGTTTATTGATTAAGTTGAACTTGGACTTCTCTTGTGATGATTTTAATTGGTTTAATTCATTGTTTTTTTTTCTTATTCATAAATAGTTGGCTACTATTTGTTTAATATATTGTAAGAGAATTGGGAGGTCAATCACAATATAGATTATTAAAGCATTAGATTTAGATGAAAATTTCATAAAGATACAATTGCATTTAAATGGCTTGTAAATATTTACATTGATTCCTTATATGTTAAGGGTTTATATTAGGTATATGATGATGAAAGTAGATACAAGCTTAACATGAGCATGATGATTTATCTCGAAAGATAATTTCATTTGTATTCATGAAATTGTCATTAATCTAATTAAATATAGTTGCAAAAGTCCATTTTAAATTATACTTAGGACGTAAAGAGAGGATTTTAAATTCTAGAGCCTTTTTCATTTATAGTAAGTATTTGTTTAGAGTATTTTATTATTTAAAATTTGCATTTCTCAATTGCATTTCAATTAGATAATTTAGATAATAGGATAAATTTTGATAATTGATAATTGATAATTGATTTTCCTTCATCGTAGGAGTGATACTGTACTGATTAGTTTATAATTTATATGACTCGTATGCTTGCAGAATTATATCACAATAAGTTTTTGGTGTGATTGTCAAGGAAGACAATTCAATATCAATCAAAAGATTTTGTTCTATTAATTTAAATATTTTATTTCTTATTAATTTCTTTTATTTTCTTAGTTCTTTTACTTTAGTTAATCTATAGTTTCTTTTCTTCAGGTGTTCTAACATCATGAGTCACTCATCTGGTGCTACTTTTCTTAAGCTTAAACTTAAACCTAAATCAAAACACATCCTTCATGCTAGATATAGGTAAGTAGAAGTCCCACATGGATTAAATAATAGTATTGTTAGCCTAACAATTGCAGTCAACAACTTTGAGATTAAATTGAGGATGATCTATACGATTCAACCAAATGAGTTTAGACGTAGAGTTCTAAAAGATCCCAATGCACATTTGACTAGATTTATGCAAATTTATGATATCATGAAGATGAATGGAGTCTTTACTGATATAATTAAACTTAGATTGTTTCCCTTTTCACTTAAAGATAAAGTTGCATTATAACTTGACTCTATACTTGCTCAATTTTTTTAAACATAGGATGAACTTTTACAAGTATTTTTAGCAAAATATTTCTCACTAAGCAAAACTACAAAATTGAAAAGTGACATTCAAAGTTTTGTTCAACATGATAGAAAATCTCCATATGATGCTTGGGAAGAGATTTAAGGATTTATAAAGGCATTGCTCACATCACAGCATTCAAGATTAAATGATTGTACAAATTTTTTAAAAGGGGCTTGAGTAATCCCTTATACTTAATTTGGATGTAGCTGCTAGTTGATCCATATTGGCTTTAAATGCTAAGAAAGCAATTGATATTATTGAATAGATGGCTACAAACCACTATAACTAGTAGAGTGAAAGACACGAAAAAATAGCCAATGTTCTGAAAGTAAAGACCATTCATGTGTTAAACAATAAAATTGATTTTAAGTTTGACATGCTAAAGAAAGGTTTGATTAGATGAGTATCAATGCAGTTTTAAATTCTCCATCATAATTCGATTACAAACTTTGTGGTGGCAATCATTTATATAATGACTGCCAAAATAATTCTTCAAGATTTTATGTGTTTGAATAGGTGTAGTATATCTCTAACGATCCTAGATCACAAAATAACTCTTATTTAGCCACTTACAATTCTAAATAACCAATCGAGCCAACTTGTATTGGGGAAATCATAATCAGAATCATTTAAGAAACTTTAAAAATCAAGGTGGACTATCTAGATTGACTTTTCAACCTAGGAGTAAAAGGATTTAATTTTAAAATAAAAATAAGTAAGGTTGGGAAACTACATTTGAAAAATTTTACAATGCATCCTTTGACAGATTTGAAAAGTTAGAATCCAAATTAGATCAACTAGCCACTCATAACAAAAATTTAGAAATGCAATTAAGTCAGCTGGTTGGGCCATCTAATACTAGAGCTCAAGGCCACTTGCCTAACAAAATTGAGATTAATTCTAAGGAGCATTACAAGATAGTTATATTGAGAAGTGGGAAACAATTGAGCAAGACTCTTGCATCAACTAAGCATTCCATTGAGTAAGATGAAGTGGTTGAAGATTCATCGGGTAGCACGCCTATTCAGATTGAAGATAAAAAAGATTACTAACCTACTTACACCAATGCTTGTTAAGGTATATATGCCTCTTATTTTATTTCCTCAAAGGCTGAAGCAACACAAGTTAAATAAGTAGTTTGATAAATTTCTTAATATTTTTAAACAACTTTACATAAATATACCTTTTACAAATGCATTAATTCAAATGCCAACTTATGTTAAGTTTAGTTTATCCAAGGAGTTTTTCTATTCCTTGTGTTATTGGTGATGTCTTCTTTAATCATGCATTATATGATTTAGAAGTTAGTATAAGTTTAATGCCTTTGTCTATTTGTTAGAGGCTTAGCTTAGGCGAATTAAAGCTTACAATTGTGACATTATGGCTAATAGATAGATCAGTTAAGCAACCAGTAAGAGTGCTAGAAAATGCCTTAATAAAGATCAAGAAATTTTATCTCTTAATATATTTTATAGTTTTGAATATGGAGGAAGATACAGCACTGCCACTGATTTTGGATATGTCACTCTTAGTGACAGTTAATGTTAGTATTGATATAAGGTTGAGAATGAAGCAATTGAATTTAAGGCATTTAAAGACATAAAGATCTTATATTCTAAAGAAGAGTGTCATAGATTGGATATTGGTGACAAATCACTAAATAAGTCATACAGCAAAGAGTTCTTAAAGGAATTCCTTAAAGTGTGTACATTACGTGTTACAACCTTCAAGGAAAAAAATAAAAAAATAGTTATTTCTACCTTTCCAATTAAAGTGACAAACCTTAGTCTTTCACTGCAAGATTACAAGACTAATAAAGTAGATTTCAATGATGTTGGTGCAAAGAGGAATAAACCTCCAAGTGTATTCAAAGATATTGGGTAGTAGTTAAAGCCTTATTTGATTTGAAAGACAATGAAGAAAGTGACTACTTCTAATTTAGGCATTCTCTAATCTTGTAAAACTCTAAAAGTCAAGCTAAAGACTTTAAATTAGAACTATTTTTTCTTTCTTTATGATTTGGTTTAGTTTTATTCTTTTTTTTTTACCTTTTGTTTTATTAGGTACTATGTTCATTTGGTTGGCTGATAGTGCAAGTTGCAATATTTCCAAGTAGCATTCTCATTTTATGAGTTTCCTATCCCACTTTATTGTGTCTGTGTATTGCATTTTGCTCTCCATATCTTATATTCACTTAAAGGCAAGTTACATGCTAAGTTTAAGAGAACATTAAAAATTTGATGATAATTTAATGAAAATTTTTGATAAGGAAGTTATGCATACACTTAAGTTTGTTAATGGATCATTACGTTGGATTGTTGAAAACACAAATATGAAGTTTGAATGACTTATTTTAAGTGTTTTTAGGGTTCTAACTTTGTGAGGGGTGAGTTTGCTAGAATATCTATAATTTTTGGGTGTCATTCATCATAACTGAGACATACACAGGTAGGTTATATCCCTTTACATGTCTATGTGCTGCAACCTTTCAATTTTCACACTTTACCCATGGTGAACATGGGTTAGCCATGTACATAGAGATGCACTTGTCCACTTAAATATAAAAAAGGAAGAACTCATCCCCTACATCCCAAAACCACTACCTAATCCATACATGACCCTCCCCTTCTTTCATTTAACCACCTATAACCCATTTCAAACTCAAATCCATTTTTAGCCTAACTCATACCCATTTTAGAATTTCACTTGCCCTAAATCATTAAACTTTAATTTTTTTTATTCCTTTAATTTTATGTCTCCCATAGTTTAGCCTATATTTCTAACTATCTTTTACATTGCTATATTGCTTCTTAGAATTAATTGATATTTTTTTAATGTACTGCTAATTATCTCACTTATCTCTTTATTTTACTAATCTATTTTGAATTTTCCATCAGTCAGTCAGGCTCTTTATCCTCATGCTCATACTGGAATTACAGTGATATTAAGGTAGTACTCTTATCCCTTTCCTCCTTTTTGTTCTTACTTTCCCGATTTATTTTGCATTGAAGATAATGCAAAGTTTAAGTTTAGAGGAGAATTGATTTGAATGGATTTTATTATTTCTAACTTGAATAAACTATTATTTTCATATTGAGATTGATGATGTTAAATTTAAGTTAATCAATTTGCTATTGTTCACATTGTTAGAATTAAAAAGATGTAACATGCTGTAAATTAAAATTAAACATTTTTTTAAATAGTAGATTAAAACAAAACTTTTTGTTTAACACAAGAATCTAATAGTAGAAATATAGTTAAGTTGTATGATAAATTTTTAAATTTTTCCTTTGGAATTACATTTAATTCATATAAAAAAATTTTAATTTATGTCTAATCATATGTTATAAATGAGAAAGAAAAGTGAGAGAGCATAAAATGCACTTATTTGTAAAAACTTATAATGAATTGATATGGAGTGTAAAACACATGCACTTACAATAAAAATAGAAAGAAGAATGAAATGAGATGAAGCTTAAAACACACTCATTAAAAAAAAAAAAAAGGTATTGATACTTTTATAGAATTTTAGTTTTTTAATTAAGCATAAAATTAGAGGAAAATTTTTTTATTTATGCATTACTCAGTTATGCCAACTACTAAAATTGGATGATTACACAAAGTATTTATAAATAGAAATGTAAATAAAGAAATGTGTTTAATTTTATGTTTATTGAATATTGTACTTATTTTTTAATCTAGTTAGTATGATTGATTGAGATTTGCGTTTGATAACTTAGTATTTATTTAAGTATTATTAGCATAATATGAGCATAGTGAGCAAATTATTTAATTTGCTCAAAGATAAGTAAAGAATCAAGTTTGGGAGAGTTTGATGAGTGCAAAATGTTCATACTTTTCATGAGATAAAATTGAGCAATTAAATCTAGATCATATGGTTTTTATTTACTTTTTATATAATCAAATCAAGTACATGAGAAAATGAAAGCATGAATAAATCAATGAGAAATTAAGTATATTTAACAGAAAACACAAGTTAGTTGTATTGGTGAGTATAGACATGTAAAATAAGGGAGTTTTGACCAAACTAGTGCTACACACGAGCAAGCCATTTGAGACATAAGCAAAGAAGTGAATCACTAGAGCTAAACATGGGCAGACTGTGTAAATGAGTGGTTTTGACATAGGCTACTCGTATTCAACTAAAATAAAGGCTTTTTATGAGATAGTTTGGAATTTCTATAGAGAGGGCTAAGGAGAAAACTTAAAGAAGTAGAGATACAGAGGAGAAGAGAATATTTAGAGGAAAACACTAAGGATTTGTTGAAGATTTGAAACTTAAATTGAAGAATTACTTAAATCTGCCATTAGTTTCATCTTCACCTTTTTAATTAGTTTTTGAATTATCGATTTATTAAATTTTATTGTTGTGTGTTTGTTGATTTCCATCATGTGTAACTAGATTTTTTATCTAAAATTTAGATGAATCTGTTTATTTATTGAGTTGAATTTGGAATTCTCTTGTGATGATTTTAATTGGTCTAATCTATTGTGCTTTTTCTCTTATTTATAAATGGCTAGTCACCATTTATTTGATGTATTGTGAGAGAATCGAGATGTCAACCACAATATAAATAACTAGAGCATTAGATTTAGATGACAATTTTATAAAGATATGAGTTGCATTTAAGCAACTTACAAATATTTGCATTGATTCCTTATATATTAGGGATTTGTATTAGGTGTAAGATCACGAAAGTATACATAGGGTTAATATGGGTACAATGATTTATCTCAAGAGAGAATTTTATTTATATTAGTGAAATTGTTATTAATCCACTTAAATTTAGTTTCATGAGTCCATTCTGAGTGGTACTTAAAATGTGAAGAGATAATTCTAAATTCCAAAGCTTTTTTCATGCATAATAAGTACTTGTTTAGAGTATCCTAGTGTTTTAAAATTTGCATTTATCAATTTCATTTTAATTGGATAATTTAGATATTAAAATAAATTATGATAATTGGGAATTGATTTCCTTCTTTGTAGGAATGATATTATACTAATCAATTTATTACTTGAACGACCCGTATACTTGCGGAATAGTATCACAACAAGTTTTTAAGCCAATAATGCCACAACATCAACTCACTAGGTGAGGTGCAAGTAGATAATGCAATTTTAAGGATCTTGTTTACTCTCTTCATAAGGTAGAGGTCAACACACTTTTCAACACTGTCAATCATATCCCCTAACTCCAAGTCCTGAGATTGACAACCACTATTAAAGAATTTAGTAATGCAATTAAGGTCCTTTGTAATTTTATTAATAGATAAGAGATTAAATGTCAACTTAGAAACCAAAAGCACATTCCTAAGTATTAACTTCTTAGATATCCTCACACTGCTAGAACTAATTACTCAAGAAGGTGATCTATTAGAAAGTTTTACAAATAATGCATTATCAATATATGGAGTAAAATGAGAGAGAAAAAGATAATTACTAGTCATATGATCTGTAGCTCTAAAGTTTACAACTCGTGTGTTATTGTTCTATACTTTGTAGTTAAGGGTTAATAATGGATTACCTATATAAGCAACTAAGCCAGCACTAACATCATTTCTTAAGGTATTCAGAATTTGATTACTAATCATCCTTTGTAAGATTTCTTGTTGTTCCTTACTAAAACTAGGGGACTTAAGTTTAAACCATGCTCACCATATATCCATATCTTCTTTTTTTTTTTTTCTGACTTTTGTTTTTCAAATTAACAAGTTTCCCATTAAGCTTCCAACACTTTTCTTTGGTATGGCCAAATTTGTTATAGTGGTCACACCACAATGTTATAAACTTCTTCACCTTATAATCATTGGACAAGGATACTCTAATTACAAAAGTAGAGATGCCAAAAATAGAGTTGGGTTTTAGTTACAAAAGTAGACATGCCATACTCTAGTTACTTTTTCTAGGGTCATGTTCACACTATTGTTTTTCTCAGCATTTTTCTCCCATACATCAAATCTTGGCCCTATTCATTGCACCCATATTGCTTTTGAAAGCAAGTAAGTGTTAAGTGGGTCAATTTCAAGTAGGTCTACTGGGCTAAACTCGTCTACTCTAGTTACAGTTACAGTTACAGCTGATGGTTCTCTTCCTCTCATTATTAGATATAAGTTGAGTGGTCCTAATTACTTTAAATGGGCCAAATCAGTGATGCTTAATGTATCTGGAAAGGGAAAGGATAAATATTTAACTAGTGGGATGCCTTTACCATATAAAAAAGATCCTAAATTCAAGGTACAAGAATAAAAAAACAACATGACTATGTCTTGGCTAATCAATACCTTGCAGCTTGATGTTAGGTGAACATTCTTATTCTATAACACTACTAAAGATATAGGAAGTAGTGAAGGGAAACTATTCAAATTATGACAACATATCTAAACTCTTTGAGATCAAAAGTAAACTTTATGATCTCAAACAAGGTGAGATATCCATTACCTAATATTATAATGCTTTAACTTACCTTTGGCAACACATGGATATGTATGACAACCAAGAATGAGACAATCCAGTACATGCAAAGAAGTACTAAAAAAATTATTGATAAGGAGAGAATTTTTGAATTCCTTTTAGACTTAAATAATCCTTTAGATGAAGTAAGGGGGAGAATCCTTGGAACAAAGCCTTTACCTTCACTTAAGGAAGTTTTCATTAAAGGTCATAGAGAAAAGAATAGAAGGAAGCTCATACTTAGCTCTTCCTCCACTATGTGACTCCAGAAAGGCCTACACTTTTGATTGGAGGAGAAAATGCAAATAATGACAACAGGAAAAAGAAAAGGGCCTTAGTGTGATCATTGTCACTATCCTAGTCACACCTGAGGGAAGTGGTGGAAGCGATTTGAGAAACCAACTGATTAGAAGCCATATAGAAAGCTAGAGAGCAAGAGTTACATTGCTGTACTTAACCCCCCCCAAAAATAGCCACTGAACCAACATTCTTCACCACAAGTTGAATGACTTTAAAAATTAATTAGCCAATGTTTCCCATCTAATACTATTATTGCTATTGGAACAATAGCTTAAAAAGTGATTTCTTTTATGTATTTTATACTAGTCTTACTGATAAGGTAACCTGGATAATTGATTCTAGTGCTTTGAATCATATAACTAGTTATATGTCCTTATTTGTGAATGCTTCTCGTGTAGGAATGCTTATAACATGCAAATAGTTGATGGTTCCCTTTTCCCAATAATTGGAATTAGGAAAGTGATGATTTTTGACACTTTAATTCTGAAATTAGTTTTATTAATGCTAAAATTATCATGTGATTTGTTATCAATTAGGAAACTTACATAAGATATAAAGTGTATTGCTAAGTTCTCTTTGTTTATATGTGTTTTTCAATATTGGCATTTAGGGAGGATGATTGGCAATGCTAAAGAAAGTGAAAGGTTGTACTCAATAAAGGTGAAGAATAAAGTCACATGCCACATGACCTTGACCTCACATAAGGTAGAAGTATGTGAGAAGGAAAGGGAAATTGTATTATAGCATCAAAGATTTGATCATCTTAATTTTATGTATTTGGAAAAGACTTTCCCATTCTTAAATCAGTTCTATTAGTGCCATTGTGTGATTTGTTGTCAATTAGCAAGCATAAACAAGATATGAAGTGTATTGCTAAGTTCTCTTCATCTAAATGTGTTTTTCAAGATTTGGTTTCAAGGAGGACAATTGGCAATACTAAAGAAAGTGAAAGGTTATACTGGATAAAGATAAAGAATAAAGCCACGTGCCACATGACCTTAACCTCACATAAAGCAAAAAGTATTTGATAAGGAGAGGGAAATTGTGTTATGGCATCAAAGATTCAATTATCTTAACTTTATGTATTTGGAAAAGATTTTCCCATTCTTGTTTATCAATAAAAATGCTAATTTTCTCCAATATGAAGTATGTTAATTTTTTAAACATTGTTGAACCTCTTATTCCTCTCATGAGTACAAACCATCTTATAATTAGTGCTCGTTGGTTTTTGTCCCTCATGGTTGACCACACCTGGGTCACATGGGTATTATTTTTAAAGGATAAGTCTGAAACCATGTTTATTTTCAAACAATTCTATACCATGATTTAGAATCAATTTCAGGCTTAAATTTAAATAGTTAGAAGTGATAATGATTGTGATTATTTCAATTCTATCCTTAGCCAATTTTTCTTTAAAAATGGCATCATTCATCAAAGCTCTTGTTCCTATACCCCTAAAAAGAATAGTATTGTTAAGAGAAAAAATAGGTGCCTTTTTTAGATTGCCAACTTTCTTATATTTACTACCAATGTTCATAAATCTGTTTAAAGAGGAAGTCGTGGTAATTGCAACCTATCTTATAAATAGAATGCCCTCTAGGACTTTCAACTTTTATACATCATGCCAAAACTTCTTAAGAAATTTTCTTTATAATAAACTCATGTCCAACCTTCCTTCAAAGGTATATGGGTGTTCTATCTATGTTCACATTCCATCATCACAAAGAAGCAAACTTGATCCTAAATCTATTAAATGCCTCTTCCTTGGGTATGCTCCATATTAGAAAGGATATCGCTATTACTCACCCATTACCCAAAAATTCTATACCACATTAGATGCAACCTTTTCTTAAGAAATGCCATATTACCCTAAAATGCATGTTTAAGGGAGAGAAGTAGTGAAAAGAAATATTAGTTTTGGGCTTTCATTTCTATGGAAATAGGATTCATTGTACCTTCCTCACTTGAACTTGAGAATAAGAGAGTTTTTAAGCCTGAAATACCTCATAATATGGCTAAATCAAAGGATGTTCCAAAGATCTAGGATTGCTCCCAAGTTGCTGAATGTCAAGAGCATTGCCATCCTAACCCAAATTCCAATGCTAGTAACAACACTCAAGGTAACTTTGATTCTGAAACTTCTTCCACTAATTTGAGCTTATCTTTTTCTTCCCATTGTTTATAGAAAGGGGACTTGATCTTGCACACAACGTTATATCTAAACTTATCTCCCATGAAAGGTCATGTCCTAGTTATAGGACCTTCATTACCAACATGGATAGTATTGAAATACTATACAATATTTAGGAAGCTCTTAAACATCTTAAATGGAAAGATATTATAAATGAAGAACTAAGAGTCTTGGAAAAGAATGGAACTTGAGAGACAATTAAAGGTCCTAAAGAAAAGAGCCTCTGGGATGTAAATTGGTGTTCAATGTGAAATGCAAAGCTAATGGGAGTGTTAATAGATACAAAGCAAGGTTGGTAGCTAAAGATTTTATACAAACATATGGGATAGATTATCAAGAGACATTTGCACATGTAGCTGAGCTTAATACAGTTTGTGTCTTGGTTTTTATGGTTACAAATATGGACTAGAAACATCATTAGTTAGATGTTAAGAACGCTTTCCTAAATAAGGATCTTGAAGAAGTTTATATATAGATACCCCCCAGTTTGAGACATCTTAACAGTAATAATATTGTGTATAGGCTTCTAAAATCTCTCTATGAGTTTAAGTAATCTCTAAAAGTATGGTTTGACATATTTACTAAGATCATCAAAATCTTGGGTATTCATAGGCTCAAATTAACTACACTTTATTTATCAAAAGGTCCTCTAGTGATAAAATCACTATCCTAATTGTTTATATGAATGATATAATTGTCACAAGAAATCATGAAGAAGAAGTTTCTCATCTTAAAGGTGTGTTAAGCAAAGAGTTTGAGATTAAAGACTTAAGAGCCTTGAAATATTTTCTAGGGATAGAAGTGGCTCGATTAAGTAATGTGATCACAATATCCCAATGAAACTATAGACTTGTTAAAGAAGACATGTATGACACGCCTGTGGACTTTTCAAATAAAGTGGGTTCAAGCGAAAGCACTATTCTTATGGACAAAGGGATGTATCAAAGGTAGGTAGGAAAATTGATATACCTCACACACATAAGGTTAGATATCAGTTTTGCTATAAGTGTATAAAATCAATTTATGAATAATCCTACCAAGAACATCTAAAAGTGGTAAACAAAATATTGAGATATTTGAAGATGATTCCAGGTAAAAGACTATTTTTTAAGAAAGGAAGAAACTGAGAGGCAAAAGTCTTTTTTGACGTCGACTAAGCTAGATCTCTTAATAATAAGAGGTCAACTTCTAGGTATTATACTTATGTCTTGAGAAATCTGGTGACGTGAAAGAGCAAGAAGCAATTAGTTGTAGCTTGGAGTAGTGTTGAAGTAGAATTCAAAGCCTTAGCACATGGAGTTTACAAAGGAATTTGGTTAGCTAGACTTTTTAAGGAACTTTAATTCCCAACTGTTATCTCTATGAAGCTACTTTATGATAATCAAGTAGTTATAAGCATAGCAAAAAATTCAATTCATCATAATAGAACCAAACATATAGAGATTTATTGCCATGTCATCAATGAGAAAATGGAACAAGGAATTGTGTAGATGATCTACACTCCTTCATATCAACAAACTATAGATATCCTAACCAAACCCTTGTCTAGACCCCAATTTGATAATCATTTATCCAAGTTAAGTATCATCGATATATTTTCCCAACTTGAAGGGGAGTGTGAAATCCCTAGTTATTTTCCTATGTCAAATTTGACCAATTGTAATTATGCAAATAGATGTTACAATATTTTCCTTTATTTTTTTATATTTGTTGTTTGGATATTAGGAGAATTCTTTTCTCCGTGCTTTGATCCTTTCCTATAAATGTTTGTAAATCTTTGTTATAAATCATCAAAGAAATAAAAAAAAGACCTGTTTTTGGTATATTTCTCACTCTAACCTGCACGATTACAAATTAATATGAATGAGGCATTCATCAATGAAGATTCAAAGAACACCTTGTTACTTCAACACTTAGAAAATTGTGTTATTCAAGCTTTCTTCAACGAAAGAGCCTTTGCTTGTGTTATTATTTCGATTAATGGATGAAATTACAGAGACGAAAGCCATGCAAAGGAGTGCCACGGAGAGAACAGCAGTAGCAATACCCTGTCATAGAACTTGTTATTTGTTGACCTTATCGGGTCTTCCTTTGGAATTCCTACTTCTTCAAATGAGTCATTGAAGAACTTAATGAATTCAAAGGAGAAAGCAAAATCAGCTCCAACTCCTGTGGCTACCACCAAACTTATCACCTGCAATTTTTCACCACTTGTTGAAAATTCTCAACTCTTTGATTATGTATGAGATAAATTAGTAGATTTATCTAAAGATAAATGACCAAATCAATTATAAAGAGCCATAAAAATATTTCATTCATATTTTTCATTTACTTTCAACTCTCATATTACATGTCTATTCATGATTTTTATTTATCTTTTGTGAACTTAATAACTTTTTTATATGTAATAATGAGATTTTGTAGGCAGTCTCAATTCACAATATATATATAAACTAAATTAATCATCGATAGACATTTAAACGTCTAAAAATTGATTCTATATAAATTGTTTTATTGGATAGTAAGAATATCTTTAGACATCAACTGATATTAGGTCCTTTTTTGAATGATTATAATGATACCTTCTCATATTTGTTTGGTGCATTTAGGATAACAAAGTTTAAATCTGAAATCAAGGTACGAAACACACTTCTTTAATCCCTAAAGATTATGAATTATTTAATTTATATATTTTTTATAAATTTAAATTTTTTCTGTAAATATTTAATCAATATAGTATAAGGCAAAAGGTAGCTGCAATAGCGGCTAAGCGCCTACAACTATTGCTGCAAACATACATGCAAGTTTCTCACGCGTATAGCCTTTGTTAAAATAAAGTGATTCAAATTAAGCAGCAAAATAAAGAAATTGAAAATGAAATTATTTTTTAATAGAAATGACCTGTTAAAATAGATGGATTAAATCAATTATAAATAAATATATACATTTATATGTTAGACATGTTTTTTTTTTAAAAATAAAATTTATTTTAATTTTAAATTGATTTACTCTTTTTATATTTTATAAATTATATCTATATAAAAAAATTAGCTCTTCAAAATAGCTTACTTTTCAAGCCACATCAAAATAATATACTAATCAATAAATAAATAAAATACATTTGCCAATCTTAAAATAGCTCACGAACTAAAATCCAAGTAACTTCTCCGACAAAAACTCAGATAGCGTAACAAAAAATATAGGCTTAAATATATTTTTAGTCTCACTAGTTTTATAAAAATTTCAATTTAGCTATCCTAATTTGAAAATAGACAATGTTCTCCATTTTTTTTAAATGATCCAATTGTGTCCCTTTGTCACATAATCCATATAAAATTAAATGCCAAAGTTAACAATTTGTTAACTTAGACGTTGCTTATTTACTTAATATTGTTAACTCAAATCCATATTTGACATTCAAATCAACATACTATTAAATTTAACGTTAAATGAATAAATTATGGAACGGAGGAGCGAAATTGGTTCATTTTAAAAAATAAGATGACAATCTTGTCTATTAAGTAAAGCTATATATATATATATATATATATATATATATATATATATATATATATGAAAGACACTATTTTATGCAGAACTCAATGTGGTAAAGGTATTCCCTCTCTTGCTATTTCATTTGTTGAAACTGCATATATGCACAGTGGAGACACAGAGGAAACGTTCTTAGATAAACCAAATTAAAGCTAATATATAATAAATAGACATGGAAATGTTAGAGGTGGACTTGAGATTTGACACATACTTAATATATGTCTATTTATATTTGACTAGTTTAATACCTATCTCTAATAAATTAACCAATAAACTTTGACTTGGCAAAAGTGGAGTCATCTCTGGCCCTAAAAGATTCGAGTTTAAAACTCAGCACACCAAAGCCAAAATTGCCAAAATAATATTCGACAAATTAGATCTACTTAAAAAATTTTAAATATAGAGATGCATGGTCGGAAGATGATGAAGCAATCTTTGAATTTCATACGAGTACCAGTAATAAATTCGACGTTGTTGGTAACTAATATGCAATAGTTGCAACTGAGACTGCGAGAGTGAGCATCCTCAACACAAACATTGAGATGGCCACGGCTTTAGAGGACATTAATTATAAGCCACTGGATCGTCTCTAGAACATGAGAGGATCCTGGTTCTAATTATAATTATCTCGAGAGCCTTAATTCTCCTCTCTGTCTAGCTATGATCTCTTCTTCCTCTACTCTTCTTTTTAGGGACAAATATTGAAGAGGTACTTTTTTATTTATAGATGGAAATGCAAGGCTTTGTTCCTCTCTAGGTCGCTGCTGGCCGTTGTTTATGTCCGGCCACAATTTTGTCCAATTACCATTTGTTCCTCTTTATGGCTGAATCTGAATGCCCCTTAATTCATATACTAGTGTCTGAATGTTGGAGATGGAGCTATATATGTATATGAGATTTGAAGTTTCAGAAGATATACATTGCAGGAGTTTTTATTCCTTGCACTTTGGTCCTGACAAATTTACAAAGTTAAAATTAGAATGTGTGATAATATACCTATGGCACATTATGTATTCGCATGTACTTTTGGAACTCTCAGAATTGCACATCTCAAATATCGGGTTCAATAAAATCACATTATATGATATGTACACATAAACGCTCATTATTCGTTTAACTGAAAAAAAAAAAAACAATAGTAAATTGAGTCTGAATAGGTTGTAATGGTTTTTTTTTTTTTAACATTGGAAAAGTCAAAAGGTAGTAAAAATTAAATAAGTGTGATTTTAAATTGAAAGAAAGGTTACCATACTCAAGTGAATCTTAGAATAGGTCAATATCAAAATCTATTATTGTTACCCTTTATGGTTTTTGAGATCATTTTTGCTGATATGTTTCTTTCTTTTTTTCCTTTTTTTTACCGGTTCCATTCTCGTCATCTTGGGGAGTTTTTTTTTTTTCCTCAGACTAAGAACTTCGAATTTTTCATAATACATGTCAGCACAATCTTATAATAAAAGGCTTTTAAGAAACTTGAACCCTTCAAGTCGAGAGATGAACATATTAGCACAGTTCAAATTGCTGCGAAAACTTCACCTAAACATGCCTTTGCTTCTGCTTCGATTATTGGAGGAAATCACAGTGAGAGGCAACAGTTCCTCAGAAAAAAAAAATGTTATTTGTGGACCTTGTAACGTCCTTCTTTGGTACACATGCATCAGTGAACAACCTATTAAACTCGAATGATACAGCGGAACCCAGCGTTATTATTCCCTGTGGCCTGCAGCAGACTACTGTTATACTTGCAGTTTTTCAGAACTATTTTTGAATTCATACTCATTGTATCAATAAATAGCGAAGCAAATGGTAGCGTACAAAACCATTTAATGTTCTATTGAGAAAAAATTCCCATTGAAGCGCTGGAACTTACAACTACGTACAAGGTATGTTTGGATATGCTGTTACGAAATTCATAACTCGCCATCCCACAGATCCTCTAGTGTTTTGTAAGGTCCATTTTCAGAGATGAATCCTTCTGCTCTAGTAGCCCTACGCTGTGGAATTTGCTTGATCTTCTCCAAATGAATCTCACTCAGCTCCCAATCAAATATTTGAAGATTCTGTTTCATTCTCTCACTGTTGAAACTCCTCACTATTGGAGTCACACCTTGCTGTAATATCCATCTCAGTGCAACCTGCAATAGTAGAGCAGAGCTCCCTTTTTACCTTTAAAGTTAAAAGTATTAACTTGTATATAAACCTTTTGGAAACAACAATGCTATAATGATGATTATCCCGTTTACAGAGATACTATATCTTATATTTAGGTAATGTGTGTCACTTGAATTTGACTGATTATTGAATCATTAATTTAAGTTCTTCTAGAGTAAAACCGCCTCTCGGTCCTCCAAAAATGACCCTAGTATCAATTAGCTCCTGCAAATTTTTTTTTTAATTATACAGTATTAGAAAATTTGGTTTTTCAACCCAAAGAATATATGCTCATCGATATTGTATGGTGTTAGTATCTCTGTATCTCTGGAAGAATGAAACTGGAACAAAATTAGACTTTCGTGTATTAAATTGATAGAAGAAAACTTTGAGAGAGCCAATTGAAACTGAGGTTATCTTTGGAGTACCAAAATGAAATTTGACGGGGGTTTGTCACTTTGTTCTATTTTCCTGAATTGTCTAACATTTTCTGACGATGTTTTTAGCCAGTTAATTACCAGCTTCTTTGTGGATTCTCTTCCGGTATAGGATGTAAAGTAAATGGTGCCAAGAAGCGAATTCGTCTTGTAGTTTCCAGAACAAGAAAACCTTCACCAAATTCTTATTTGCAGCATATTTAATTAGGAAGCAAAGATAAGGAATCCCATAGTGAAAACTCACCTGTGGCACACTCTTGCCTATTGCAGTTGCAATGTCCCTTAGGATTGGACTCTCCATCACAGCATTTGTACCCCAGGAAGCTCCATTAGCTCCCAAAGGGGACCATGCGCACACGTGAATTCCTTTTTCTTTACAGAACTTCTGCAGATTTCCCTGCTGCCATCCAACGTTCATTTCCACCTGCAAACCATTTATTTTCCTTTTGGATGAATGATAAAAAGTATTTAATAGTTTTCACTGTAACTATATAATGAAGCATCTCAAATTGTCTCTCAAGTCATAGCAGCTGCAAGACTACAACAAAAAAAGGCAGCCAACACTCCCCCCCCAAAAAAAAAGGGGAAATACTGTAACACATTTTAATGGTCACTTCTATTTGTTACCCTCACACATAAATATCCTATCACACTTGAGGATTGAAAACATGTGAGAAAAGACTTCTCTATTAAAATTCCTCTTTCTCCATTTAAGTTGCACTATCGTTACTTGCTGGGTCCCAGTGGTGGACCAGTAAGCTACTCTCTTGTGCTAAGAAAATATGCAGGCTAGCTCTCAAAGCCATTACTTAAAGAGTGATAATTTAATAAGCCAAAACAAAACTAGAGTGGTGAACCGCAATTTAAAATCTTGGTCAAGTGACACTATAGGATTGATAAAGATGTCTTTTATTGAGTTTCTTGTCAATCTTATAATGTTTATCTTCTCCTCCATCTTGGATGTCAAAAACAAACAAACAAACAAAATTCTGAATGATCTTGCTTATTGATAATGCTCACTCGCGCATAACCAGAAAGTGTACCTGAAGAACAGCAGGAGGAATAGTAGAATGCTGTAGAAGTTCAGAAAGTTTTCTCATACCAAAATTGCTGACACCAACAGATTTGGCTAAGCCCAATTTACAGCACTCTTCCATGGCTTCCCATGTCCCTTTTATGTCAAAAGGAAGAATATCTTCTTTGGAGAAATTATGTATTTCATTGAAATGTCTCAACCTCACAGGAAAATGGACTAGGTAAAGATCTACATACTCAAGTCTCAACCTCCTTATAGAATGTTCAAAAAAGAAGCCAGAAAACAATCAGATATAGAATTAGCCCATACGTTATAGGAGAATCTTAATCGGTGAAATAATGAACAATGTGAAAATTGGATAATATAATTACTGTAAAGAGCTCCTGAGTGCTGGGAGGACAAGATCAGGATGGGCATCAGAACACCATAGCTTGGTCGTGACAAAAATCTCACTACGAGATTTCATGAGACCTTGCTGTAGTGCTAGTCCCAAAGCTTGCCCTAGTGGCTCCTCAGTGCCATATAAAGCAGCCGTGTCAAAATGCCGGTAGCCAGCTCGGATGCCAGCCAGGAAGGCGTCAATGAGTTCATGAGGTGGTGGTGGAACCGGATAGGTCCCAGTGCCAAACCCTATCATGGGCAACTTGTAGCCGGAGTTTAGCTCCACTTCTGGGAGAGGCTTTGCTTCCATGACTTAAGTTGCCTGAAAATAGAAGGACAACCCACTAACCTGTTGTAACTCTTATATCAGTCTCTCTGAAATTCAACAATAAATCCAAAACGTATAATTAAACTCTTTCGCATTATTGTGTTACTTGTTGTGGTGTGCACAGATCGTTCAACCTCAATAATTCCATTGACAAAGATTTTGTTACATTTCAACCAAATGAGAGATCCAAACTATTATATAACTACACAGAGACCCCCAAATTAAGTCCTACACAATCAATCTATACTCAATTTCAACTACAAATAGTGTTCGCTCGTACACCACATTTCCCCTCTGAACCTAGCCCCAAACAAAAGAAGTTAATGAACTGCATATCTTGAACGCTTTCCATGGTTGACGGAGACTGCTTCTCGATTGCCTCACATTCAAACAAAACCAATTGTGGTAATGAATATTAAACCCTACTTCAAAAAAATTAGATCTGCTCATTTTTTGAAACAAGATGATAATATTATTTTGGAAATGAGTTAAACTAAGGACGGGAACTCCATTCATTCCCACTTTCTTTTCTAGTGTTGAAAATATATGAAACCTCCACTCCCTGATCTACCACTCTCCAACATCATGGTATCATGTTTGTACTGAACGGTAAGCTTATCCATTCAGTCCACACAACCTTGAGAAAGGAAAGAGAAGGGCGAAATGGCGAATCATACCTGTTATGTCTGGTAACAAATTGCAACGATAGCTGGGAGAATCTGAATGGCGAAGGCCGAAGGGGCCTCGATCACTGGAAAAGTGGGCTTGGGAAGAGACGGGGCAAGGAGTTGTTTGCTGAGGCCTAAAGCCCGTATCTACCAATATAGCTAAGACGTAGAGTTTTTGATAATCTAGAGTGAAAAAAAAAAGAATAAGTGAAATGGAAAATAATATATGTGTTTTTATTTTAATGAAAATAATAAAAAAATAATTAGTATTGAATGATTATTATGTGGATATAATAAATATTTTTTAAAAAATTTTAAAATCCTTTTATTTCCTCAATTTGGATTGCCGGATACCAAACGTTGCATTAAAAGAGTGTGCTGTATCTTGCTTCTTCTAGAGCGGGTCCAGTCTAATTTGTTTTAAGTTTCATCTGGTAACTTGTAAGGCCTTGACTTTCTCTTCCTTAATGAAGTATTTGTTTTGACCCCGAAAAAAAAAATTAATCACCACGGATAAGATAAAAATGAAATCATTTGACCAAAAGAGAAGAAAAGAAAAATATTGAAATTATTATAAATGTTGTAGTTGTGTAGATGTTTATAACTTTTAAAAAATGACCTTTTAGAATTTCTTCATATTTAATGACATATCTTTTATAACTCTCAAAAATATATATTATATAATTTTTTATTTATATTATTATAATTTATAGGTATATCTTTATAATCAGAAAACTATAAATAAAAGTTGTATACTAAATATAAAGGATCTATATGAATAAAAATTATATTTTTCTTTCTTCTGTTAATCTTTTTTTATATTTTTATTAATTTTACAGAAATATTATTTTATAATTATGCACACTTGTTTAAAAGTTGGGTAATATCATGGTGAAAGGTTAAGCCTTTCATTATTGAATAATTGTAAGGTTTATATAATGTAATTTTTATTATTAGTATATACGCAAATCTTGAAATATTTCAAATAAGGATGGCAATATTATGCAAATTTAGGGATCTTTGTGGAGGACTATCTCATTTTGGGACTTACATTTTGGAATTTTTTTCCTCACAAGGACGAAGATGTGAGAAAAAAATCTCCTTGATAGTAGTTTAAGGATAGGGATGGAAATTATGTCCCTGATCTTGCAAGGTCCTAATTCTTGTTAAATTATATGTGTATTTTGCATTAATATATAAATATATTCATTTTAATGCCTTCTTTAGTTATTTTTCTTATATTAATATATATTTTAATTTAAAATATAAAAGCAACCTTAGAGACCCTTTTAGATTTGAATTTAATAACTCATCATCTCATATTAAAAGTCTCTCTCCTCATCTTTGACTTTCTTTTATTATAAAGATGTGACTTTGCCTTATTATTATTATTATTATGAAAGATGACTATTACTGTGTTATCCCATGAGAACTTTTGTGGGGTTTAATTTGTAGCAACGCAAGGAACGGGGATGAAGAAAAAATTTCCCTACAACAGAGATTGGAGAAAGTCTGACCTCTTAAAAGCTCAAAACAAAATCTTTAAAAATTTTTAAGAGAGTATATTAAATTGATTATTAACCATATAATGAGAAGAAAGAAAGAGTTGTCAGAGCCTTGTTTGAAAGATTAATTAAAAAAAAACTAATTAATAACTTATTTAGAGTTATGCCTTCAAATCTATCATACTCCATGGATAAAAAAGATTCAAAAATTTTTAAATGGATTTTAAATATGCTAAGGAATTGATTTTTGTTCACCTATTTATAATCTAATTTACAATTCGTTCAATTTGCTCATTTGTCATCTCTACTCATTTTTTATTGTTTGAAAGATCATTAATATTAGATTATAGTGAATTTCAAGGTATAAGTTTTCAATATTGTCCTTGTAAACCAAAAAAAAATGGATGAGAGAATAAGGGAATCAAACTCCTCAATTTCGCAATTTCGAGTAGAAATTTGAAAACTAAAATGTGAGATGGGGAGGACAGGTTTGAAACCCGTGGCTCTATATAGTAACACCTGCCTGGTCAAATGTGTGATTCAACGAGTTCTTGAATAATTCACATGACACAGCAAAACCAGCCACAGACCAAAACTGGCAGTACTTTTGCAGAATTCTCACCCTAACATAATTCAAATATTCAATGTTTTACCTACGTAGAAACCATACTCACCCTATCATGACGAATTTGAATACCCTATATATGCTTTTATTTCATTTGAGTGGAATCTACGTTCTGGGAGAAAAAGACAGATTTAGTGATTATGGGCTTGAATTTTGTGTGTAGGAGTGGATGGGACTAGCAAGGCAGAAAAAAAAGAAGGATCCACTTAATTGGAAAAGCTTTTATTGAACAAAGCCCAACTTTGTGTTACCATAGGGTCCAAAGTTTAGATCTTAAACAAAATGTGATTTCCTTAGACTCACTGCTGGGAAAATAATTCTTATTCGGATTACGATGGAGTGTCCTCTAGTTTTGTTAGAAATTATTTTTCGTTTAGACAATTTTAAGATCGCTCTTATCTACATTAGTTTGATATATTTCAAATTTTATTTTTAGAGTACTTTAAAAAGAATTGAATTGAAATTGTTTGAGAATACTTCTGTATACTGAAAAAAGAAATCTAATTGAAAGTGCTTGTGCAGAAGTGATCATAAGTCAAGCCGTATGTATGAATATTATTAGTTTTTAAAAAGTTCGAATTAAAAACTGGATGAATTTTAATGTAAAATGAAAATTCCATTAAATTGTAAATTTTTAATAATTTTTTTTATAACAGAGACACAATGCCTTGAAGTAAAAAAAAAAAAAAAAAGAGTAAAATAGAAATTAAACTGAGACTTCCTAACACTTATATTTAGAAAATGTGTCACTTAAAACAAAGTTATTTAGCAATTCCCAACAAATTACATTTGTGAGATAAACAATGTTGATCACAAATTAATTCATAAATGAACTGTTATATATATATATCTCACAAATTTAAGAAATTAAAGTTGTTTCGTTATCTAAATTCCTTTCTCCAAGGAATGAATTCTTTCAGAATCTATGTTTGCAAATATATCTTATGATATTAATGTTTTCTTTGAGGGAATGAGAGGTATGAGAATTATAATGGAATTGTTATATCACCTTCTATATATAAGTACTATCAAACAAGATAATCATGACCCAATTGCAACCGTTGTCATCCACTGAATTACAAAATAATTTTAAACTCAAAGAACATGGAAGTAATTTTTCTTTAGACAAGTAATAATTTAGTCTTTGAATTTATAGACTCATTTTCAGTCCCTTAATTTATAATAGTACATAAATTAATCCTTAAAAGTATTTAAGCCGTTACAAATTAGTCTTTCTCTCGAGTGTCCCATATTGGCTATTCAAACTTTGCTTCTCATGCCATTTCTCAAGGGAATGAATTTCTCTTGGACAACTTATAAATTTAAATTAGAATAAGAGAATAATAAATATATCCTAAATTTGTTTAATATTAGATATAAGAACACAATCATAGGGTTCCATATATTCTTTCTGGAATGGTGAATTTTGCTTGGTTACGCAGACCTGAACGTGCCAACTAGATCAATTAACAGTAGTAAAATTTGGATGGTGATTTATCATGAGATACTTAATAAAAAAAGAACTAATTTACATTGAGCCAGATATTTTTGGAGACTAACTCATATACTCAAAATTTTAGGGGCCAAAGCTAAATGGGTCTACAAATTCGGAGACAAATTTATTTGTTTACTTTTTTTGGGGGGGGGGGGTAAAATTTAGATGCAGTTTTTAAATGGTTATTAGATTTGCTAACAAAAATATAACCAATAAATTTTTTTATAGCTCCATATCATATTATTGGATCTTTTAAAAAATTTTATTAACATATTATATTTTATAGCAAAATTAGGAAAAAAAAAAAGCTTGACCTCTAGATTTTTTTTCCCTTTATAACAAATTGGGATGGCTGCAGGCATAACTAAAACTATGTTAAGGGGAGAACATGATGATAATCTGTATAAAAAGTGCAGCTCAAGGCTGAAACCTAACGAATAAAAAGCAAAACGTGCGAAGCTAACCAAATAGTGCGTTCAATATCCTTTTCTTTAACTTCTCTTGGTCCTTATTAGATGGGGACTGCATCCAAATTCTAATTCTTCCTCCACAATTATATTAATATTAATAAACCTAAAATGTACTCCCTCGGCAAAAATAGATTTTCTCCCCTCATCTTGAACAGCACTTTGGTTAAAAGAAGGGTTTCTTATGTGGTTATTGCCGCTACAATATTCTTGTTTTAATTGTTGTTGGAAATGTATCAAAAGTTCAAAACTATATTATTGACCTAAAAGATTAGCTTGGTAGTAAAAGTAAATAGTATCTTTTTTTTAATTTGCTTAAGTTTAATTTCTTTAAAGAGCACTTTAAGAATAAAATTTTAAATATATTAATCTGATGTAAGATAATACACTTTTTAAATCGTTAATAAAAATATTTAGACTTAAGTAAAGCCTGAGACACAACTCTAATAAGAATACCAAAAGAATTAAAACTATTCCCTTAAGATCCCTTAGAGAGGAGATTTAGACTTGAGCAAAATCTGAGGACACTACTGCCCGAATTACCAAATCACAAACTGAACTCTTGAAAGATTAACTAATGCTGAAATTAAAGGTCTTTGTATATATATATTTGTTGTTCTTTAATGATAATTAACCATGAAAATCTACTAGCTAGCTAGGTAAGGGTAACTGAAGATGATGAAAGGTGCTGCATATTTATCTCCAAACTAAGAACCATAGGTCCATGAATGAAAGGGGAGTTTCATCTTTTTTTTACTATTTACGCAAAATGAAGGCTACAATCCATAGATAATTTGAACACTGGTTTTTTTTCTTTTGCAAAAGGAAGGGACTTTTTTGATCTTTTGGATTTGATGCTTTGACTTTTTGGACTTGCACAAGCAAACTGCTCTTTTTGGATTTAAAGATAGGTCTTCCCCACCCACATGGTTTGTTTCTTGAGTTATCACCATTCAACTTTGCTTGAGAAAAATCTTTAGAATTAAATTAAAAAAAAAGATGCCACAAAATTTTAAAGAGGGTCCTCCAAACTGATGATTAGGGTTTGTTGGCCAGACTTTTCCTCATTAATTTCATAACTTTAACTACTGTACCAAAAATTCTGCAGAAAAGGAAAAGTAAATACATTCATGCATGGACCCTTAGATCCTTCCTTGCAAAGCATACGTCAATTCATGGAAAACTTTTGTGTTGTAATTAACACCTTCGTTATGATCTCTTTATTTTTTCTTCCATTGTGTGTGACATGTTACCATTTATAACTTCTTTTTGGTCACTTTTTGTTTGTTTTACTTTCGGAAAATGCCTTCACACTTTAGGTAGCATGGAAATTTCTTATTCTCAGACAAGATTTACGTAAATTTCTTAAAATATTTGTTATCAAATTCTTTAAAATATTTCAAGAATTGGATAATAAATATTTAAAAATTTTACTTGAAAATTGTTTCTTTATAAATGTCTTCCATTCAACATAACACGAGTTTTTGATTACGTGTCAGCGAGGCCACCCTCTCGTTTCATGATGGTTACATGCACTTGTGGGTGAGCATAAGCCCATACTTTTTGGGTGTTTGTCTTTCATGTGAGATGATATATGCATCCACTATTATGGGTGAAGGGGATGGAGAGGCACATGGACACTAAGAGGTCATCTTCTCATAAAAGAGTGTACATTACAACCAAAAAGATATAAAGAGAAAAGGGGTGAAAAGAAGAGAAGAAAAAAATAAAGGCAAAACAACCCACGCTCCCCTGTCGTCCTACTTGATAATGGTAACTTACAAACACTCTCTTTCAAGAGCAAATAGCTTATTTATTTTTCCTCCTTAGGAAGAATAAAGGAATCAACTTTAATTCGTGAGCTGTGTGTTTGTATATGTGTTAGTGACACAGATAGAGAAAGGAGGTAAAGAGAGAATAGAAAGGGATATTATCTGATTGATAAAAACTAAATCGATTTATTTAATTAAACATGTCGATATATTTTTTTTAAGTATTACGATCAAGGATTAAATTCTTTTCTGAGCAATTTTAATAATATACTTTTTCATATCATTTTAGTGTATTTAGGATATTAATTTTGGAATGTTTCCCCTAAAAGAATCAGAACTATGAATCTCTTATTATATCAACTTAGCTAATACTTTTACGTGTCAAATGTATTTTTTAATGGTACTTCTGTTATGATACATTTATATGTTTATTTATGATCAATTAGATTAATCTTTTTTTTTTCCTTTATATTGAGTCAGTTTTTCAAGTGGATAAAACCAAGTAGACCAAAAACAACTATAGTTGGAAAAGCTACAAGCAGGCAAGCTTTTGTTAACAAGTGAACAAATTAACATTTCCAAGGAATTCAATGGAATTCTTCTGATATCTGTCTCTTTCTATTTGGCATATCTCCATTAGGGAGAAATAATTGCTACGCTTGTATTCCAACCCTTTTGCTCTTTTGTGGATGTATAGTTATTTTCACCAATTTCTTCCTCACAAAAGGCCCTCACTACTGCTACGTGCCACTTTCTGTTGGCATCAATTAGCATTTAGCTAGGTATGGAATTCTTGATGATAAAAGTTAAAACCATGTGCTCTCACAGCTGCCTTCTCGATCCTATCCCTTATTCCTAAACCCTCCTTACATAGGGATACACGAATTTCTTCGAGATAGAGAACTTAAGTAGCTTTAAGCTGTTTCCTTTATTCAAATTTGAAATCCCATTATTCAATTGGTGATTTCTTGTTGATAAACATTCCTCCATTACAGTTTGCGCTGCCTTATTTGTCTCATTAAAAAAATGTATTTGAAATTCCTTTTCGTGAATGGTTACTATTCCTCTTACATATTCTGTAGTTATGTTATGGGAAACAGCGATGGCTGCATTAATTTCCAGTCCCATATCCTATACATAGAAAAACAAATTTTTATATATAGGAAGACTGGTTCAACTATTTAATTATAGTATTAACGTTAATATATAGAATAATGAAAAAAAGGACTTTGATAACATAAAATAGAAATAAAAATGACAAACAATTATTTTACTTTTCAATAGATAGAATTAAAAAAAAAACTTTAGCTTTTATTAGTATTTTAAAAATTATACTGGTCCTTGAATCAAGAAAAAACAATTCATAATTTAATGGTTTAATTGCGATGGAACTAAAGTTGAACCCTTTATATGTGTGTATATATATATATATATATATAATTAAATTAATATATATATTATAAAATGATATTTAAAATAGATATAAATATATAAAAGCATTCAAATTAATTAAAATATTTTACATATGATAGCAAATTTATGTAAAATAAATTGAGTAGAGTTCCTTAAATATCATAAAATATCGCAAATTGTCAAAACTTTGATTTAGATTAAAAAAATCAAAAATCAAATTTTAACCGATTTAATTAGTTTTTGACTAATTTTATCAATTTTTAACTTTTTTTTTATAGATCAATCTAAATGATCAAATAAACCAACACTAGATTAGTTTACCAATTTTTTAATCCAACTGACCACTCTGATTTTATTGAATTTGAACAATGACTCTTAAATATACATTTGTGATCTAGCAAATTAACTAATTAATAACGCAATGCCCATAAAATAACAATACTCAACCCCCCTCGAAACAAAAACACACACACACATATACATATAGAATTAATTAGTTGCTAATTTCATAATTTCAATCAAACAAAGGACACATACCCCAACATGAATCCCCTCCCTTCACAACCTTGTCATGGGTTATGTGATACAATGATGAACAAGATATGTTTGTCTCTTGCAAAGTGATTGACACACATCCAAGCATCATTGAACATTGGGATTTGCAGAGAGAGAGGGTTCATTATTTCCTCTATGTTTTTCCATGACCTTCAAACAAGAAAGATGAAACAAAGAAGCTGGATAGAAGCTAGCAGGCAAGTGGGTGTATGTATTATCAACCTGGCAACTTGAGAAGACATAATGGCTTCAAATCAGCACATCCATCCAGTAATAAAACAATGATATAATACACACAGCAGAGTTAAAAAAATTGATTATTAATAGGAAAGAAAAACACACTATTAATGCTGGACCCCTCTTAGAGACAAAGACAATTTAAGAATATAATGCCTTGAAAAATATCTCACCCTTTCACTCAAATTCATTGTGATCTACCCCACCGCACCCTTATTATTAATTTCTACCCATTCATTTTATGGTGATTAGTATCTTTCACCTAGTGATAATGACAAATCAAAACTTGATGATAGATCACCCAAAGAAAGAAAGAAAACATATACATGTAATCAAAAGGTAAAATCTAAAGAAGGATTAAAGTACATGCATGCATGCATGTCTCCCTTTTTTTATCATATATAGAGGAAATAATTATATATAGTCTCTTCTTCAATGATCACAACTAAGTCTCCATTATTTCAGTAATAACAGAAATCATAATGATGCATGCCTCTTAAACTACTTTTTGGAGTAAAATTTCTTTGCCTGCATGGATATTTTATGGATCACATTATGTTTTCGATGTAAAATAAGTGTGTCTATATATTTCAACTAATTTAGTTTTTTATCTGGCTAAAAGCAAACCACCTCCATTGAAATTAGAGAATCCTCAAAGAAATTTCATATAACTTGATTTCAAAAATTAATTAGTAAACTTAAATTTTGAATGTACACTTAGCCAATCATGTTCACTTTTACAGGCTCGTTCTAATGAACATGCACGAGATCACAGTGCAAAAAACTATATCCTTGTCATGGTGTGAAAATTTGAATATGCTTGGACCAGGGTATTGTCACTCGTTTGGAGGAAATTCAGATATATTTATGTGATATTAATTATTAAGGTCCCAATTAGGTGCTTTGGTTTTTCGCACTGGCAAGTCAATTGGATATTCGAATATTGGCTTGCGTAGGGAAGCTAAACTAAACAATCCATTTTTCTTTGCGAAATTATATATGACTAGACCATAATGTCTTTCTCATCTAAAAGTAGTACTCTAGCTAGCAAACTACACCATCTGCTAACTCCAAAACAGATCTTCAATATTTAATGTGTCTGTCTTTTCCAAATTATTAGAAATTAATATATAACAAGCTATTACTAATTAATGGTGGACCGAAGAATCATGATATGGTCTACCAATTCAATTTTTTAATAATTAATTTTTCTTAGTTTTCTGCTGAGAGGAAGTTTGATCCCCTGCATAATTAAATTGAGATGATTAGTTACATATTATATGTTCAACAATCAATTCACATGTCTATTCTATTCAATCAGACGTATATTCCTTGTCCAAATCATTTGAAAACGTGGGTATTCCTATATTTCTCGGTGAGAAAAAAAAAATATATATATATATATAGAAAATGCCACCTAAAAAATACAAATTCAAACAAATTGATTATTTTGAAAATAATTTTAATTTTACGACAATTTTTCTCTCTTTATATGATGAAACTGAATTTCGTCTCAATTCTTGTTATAGTGTCATGTCTATGGAAATTTAATTATAAATAAGGACTTTTTTTTACAAAATTTATTAATAAATTAAAATTAAATGTGATGACTTTTCAATAAGGGTATTTTGCTTGTGAGATTTAAATTACCGAACAAAGATGTCAAAATAAATAAATAAAATATTACATTTAGATAAATTTTTTTAGATATTTGTTAAAAGGTTTTCTAATAAATGTATAACATATGGAAACAATTTTTTAAAAGGCCAAATTATGTAATGTTAAGATGTAAAAAATAGTCTACTTATCATGTTTTTATTAAAAAATATAATAGTCAAAATCAAAAAATTGCAATGAAATTTTTTCCATAGATAAAATATATTACTATTTATTAAAAAATATTTAGTTATTGAAAATAAAATTTTCTCTTTTAAAATATAATATCCAGTTTAATTTATAAAGCATTAGTGGCTTGACATGCATTAAAGTGCATATAAATAATTTTTAATTTATTTGAAATAAATTATTTAAAAATTAAATTAATAATTAAATTTTAATATTTGTAAAAAGTGAAAAAAAATATGGGAAGTTAAATAACTTCTCACTCTCCTATTATATCACTAACTACCTCTTTATTGGTTGATGTTATATATCCAAATTTAATTCATTTTGTCTCTTTACTAGTACAGATAGCCTCGGAATCAATAACAAGACTATCCCAAGTCATACATATTAATATAAATATAACAATTATTGATGTAAAATAAAAAGAGTGAGTTTTCACACATTGACAAAACTATAGTATATATTGTATATAAATACGAATAAATAATTTCAGGGAAGTAATGATTTATTTGATACATTGTTTTGTAAAACAAAATATTTAATTTTTTTAAAAAATCAAAATAAATTATCATAGAAATATTGAGAAAAAGATCCTCTAAAATTACTTATCATAAATTTTTTGTAAATTAAAAAAAAAGAGGGAGAAAAAACAATTAAAAAAGAAAGAAAGTATATGAGACTCACCAAAATAGATTTTCTCTTCCCAGCTCCAATAACATAACATATTTGAATCCTTTATATTTTTTGCAATAGAAAATTAGTTCTTGATATGGATTTAATAAAAATAAAATTATAACTAAAGACTTATGTTATAAAAAATTTATAATAAAAGATATTAAAAATTAAAAATATTTTTAAAAACTTATAATAATAATAATATTCTTTAAAAATAATTTTGACTTTTAAAATATTTTATTATAAATTTTGTATAATATGAGTTTTTAAATATAATTTCTTTTAATAAATTTTACCTTCTCTTTTTTCTTTTAAATATTTTGTCAACTTAAGAAATTAAGTTCAGAAATATTAAGGCTGGCCATTCATGGTGGGGCCAGGAGCAGGAAGGCAGGGGTTGTGAGGGATTGAGTAGAGCGGAGCACAAGTTGGGAAGAGTCGTGGTTCGGTGATGGTGACAGCTGGAGGGCAATAGACCAGAGAAGGGTGGGGTCCACTCCGGTGGAAGCGGGAACTGCCCTTTTGATGGCTATTACGTGGAATACATCTATTGGTTTTGTCATGCTGTTGGACTGATGTGACTACCCTACTACTAGTCCACCATAGACTCTCCGTCGCTAATTCCTGAGAATATATGTGATCAGTTTTGGTGAACGACATGATTCTACGGTGGATTCATTTTAAAGCAAAAGTTAAAAAAATTCACCCTACTTTATCAGATTTAAATTTGGATAAAATTGTAAGTATTTAAATGAAAAAGTTATATATATATATATACTATATCCAATCTTATATATATAAAAAAATTTTAAAATTTGATTTGACCTAAAATATAAAAAATAAATCATTAATACGTGATATATTAATTATAATATTTTAATTATGCCTTTCGTTAAATGAATATTTTAAATTATAAATAATAGTTATTATTAATTTTAAAAAGAAAATAAACATATTAAATATATATATTTTTAAAAAATAATTTTTATTTGAGACAAAATTTAAAAAATTAATTATTTTTAACTAATTTTTTTAATTTTTATAAATTATTTATTTATTTTTTATATATGAGACCGAATGTAGTATTTAAAAATTTATATCCTTTTCACTAGTGTTGTATAGATTATCAATTTTTAAATTTATGTTTAGGAGTAAAAATTTTTTACTTTTTATTAAAAGACAAGATAGTAAAAAAATATTCTGAGTCATTTTGATATACAAATGGGTCAAAACGTACAGAATTCTTTTTATTTATATATTGTGTACAAAAAACTTGATGATCTTTAAAATTTGACCATAGGTGAACCTCAAATTTAAAATTATGTGAGAATAAACTTTACTATTGGTAAATATGTTATTTCACTAATGACTCAATGTTTAGGCAAATTATCTATTAAAAAGAAAATATAATTTGAGAGTCTATTTAATTATATATATTACTTTTTTGTTATTAAATTAATAAATTTATTAACAATAAAAATTATTTGCATAAAATAAAATATTAAAAAATCTATTATCAAATTTTAAAAATTAAAAAAATTATTTACACGTAACATAAAATTCAAGAAAATTTATGCATCCTAACCTAAAAAATGCATTGAAAACTACTCAAATATCCCCCACATTAATTATTTTTAACATATAGGTGGCTTGAGTACCAGTGCATATTATTTTGTCTTTTAGTTAAAAAAAAGTAAGAAGTATTTGGTCCAAAATATAAACACCGAGATTGTTAACCCGGGTGACGCTAGTATGGAGGTTATATATATATATATATATATATGTTGAGAGAGAGACACTGATGGGTGTAATGTTATTTTTGTAACTGTTTTTACAAATTTCGGTGTAATAAGTTACCTGTTAATAAAAATTATTTTAATATCAAGAAGAAAATGATAAAGAAAGAGTTGTCCGGTCTGAAAATTCAGTTTAAAAAAAGGTGAGAATTAATAAATCTCTGCTGTAAATATATGGACGTTAATCCCACGATGAATGGAAACAAAGAGAGTTGGTCTTAGTATCCTTTCAGAATGATTTTAAAATTTTAGGTCTTTAAATTGTAATTTTTCTGAACATATACAATTAGTACAAATTTTGTTTTTATGGTAATTAAAAATTTAAAGCATAAATAAATTGTTTTAATTAATGTCAAGTTGGTATGTACTAACCGATGTCATTAATATACATTTTTATTAATAAAATAACATTAACAAGAATTAATCACAACATATTTTGGGTGCAATTTTATTTTGTCAATTAAGTCTTGTTAACAAGCTTTACATTTTTTTTCCTCATGTTTTCATACTTGTTTGGGTCAAAAAAATATTAGGAGAATGATATGTCGCACGTTAAGAAATATAGTATTTGAGCTTTTGAAGATTCTTCCTCCTAATAGAAGTTAATCTTTTAAATATATATATATATATATATCTTAGTTTAATTCGTACTAATTGGTGTTTTCATTGCTTAATTTGAATTTGCCTCATTACTTATATAAAGAACCAACAAAGAATGACCAGCAAATTTGTGAAAATCTAATGGTGGAAGGATAAAATAGTTTAAGTAATTAATTATTATCATATTTTTTAATAAAAAATAAGTGAACTTCTTTACAATTTGTTGTCCACCACATGGTTAAACCTTTTGAAAAAGATTTCTCATATATCATGTGTTTAGGATAATCTTATAGAAAATTTACCTAAATTTAATTCTAATATAAATTTGAAGACGGTACCTATTTAAAAAATAATTAAAATAAAGAGATTGATATATTTTGTACTCAAATATTACTCAGAGAAACATTTACTATACTCTTGTATTGAAAATTTTAATATTATTTCTATTCATATTTTGATAAGTAAGTTATCATTGTTTAAAATATAAGATCTAACTCAATCATGCATTGAAAATTATATTACGTGACTTTTACTAAAAAAATAAAATAAATTATATGATAAAATATAAATAAAAATAATATTTAAATATTTAATATTGCATGAATACTTAAACATGAACTCCTCATAAAGTTGTAATTACTGGGGGAAATTATGGGAACTGAAAACCCAAATGGAATTCATAATGGCAAACCAATGCAATTCTTCGAGAATCTCAGTTATCTTAAGCAGGCAATTATGAATGATATTTTCAAATTGTTTCTTTTTCGCTCTATTGTTGTTTTGATAGCAACATGTGGGGGCACCAAGATATTGGCATTCTAGATTCATATCTTCTTTTGATTTTGCAAAGACAAAAGGAAGAACCAAATAAAACTAACAAAAAGAAGAAGACATCTTAAGTGCATTATTTAGCCTAATGTATGTAACATTATTTAGTTCGACAAGTCCATACAGTGAAAAATGAGACATTTATTATTAATGGCTATAACACATACCGATCTATAATCAAATGCTCTGGCTTATATGGAAAATGGAAAGTCCACGTTGTTATATAATCAAAAGTGGATATATATTGAATTTTTTCCTCCCCCTCAAATCAGTAATAATTTATCAACTTTTCAGAAGAGAAATATTTTATAACTCTAGGTTTCAAGTCAGAGTACAGTTTGCATTTTGTTTATAAGGACTTGACTCATTTAATAATGAAGGGTGAGAATACTTAACTCTAGACAGAGAATGGTTGTCGGACTTAGAGTAGAATATTTTAAAGGAATTAATCTAGCTAATAAAAGATAATATTTTTTATTACTCGATCCTTTTAAAAAATATTGTGAGAGATATTAAAAATATTAAATCAATAACAGGAAAAGATTCATTAAAATTATTGTTTAAAGATGAAACTTTGCTCAGATAATGTCTAAAAATACAACTAGGTTCCATACTACATATGGAAACCCTATTTCAAAAAATAAGTAAATTCCAAATCAATGGCTAAAGACTATTTTATGCTTTTTATCCATTACCCAGTACTCAAAGCTTAAGTTCATAATGCTCAAGAAAGTTTGATTAATTTCCCTGGCTATTTAACTGAATATGGTTTTTCTTCTGAGGAAAAACTTGTCACATCTCGTATAATTAATAGATATAATTAAATATATAAAGAGAAAGTCTGTATATAATTACATGCTTATGCACGTGTAATGCAACTTTAATTTCACCTTATATATAAAATAAATTAGAAAAATAAAAAAGACGATGTCACAATGATTAAGGTTGCTGGCTATTATAATTAATAAATTTACTGAGATAGGATAACTTCTGTAGCAACTTTTAACTTTTGGACGGTAGCTTGTTTAAAGTAATTAAGCATTGAATAGATATCAATAGAAATGAATCAGCACAGTTGGTAAGAAAATGATTTTTTTATAAACTTGTGTTTGATTCTTCTGAAGAGTAGTATGGAATGAGATCTAGAACGAAGTTTAAGGATACTACTCTAATCCAGATTTTTATATATATAAAAAAAAAGGATGAAGTTTGCAATAACGTGATGTAATGATTTTTCCCCACAAGTTACAATTAATTAAAAAGGAAAAAAGAAAGGAGATAGGGGTGGTGTGTGCAACTGTACAAATATAAGTTCATGCTTTCAAAGATCCCGGTGTCGGAAACGCACTCTACACTCCCACGTGTGGTGTTGAATATGTCTCCCTTCATTCACTTTGCTATTTATAATGTTATACTAAATGCTAGCTTTTGCTTCACATCACCAAACCCCCACCAAATAAACCATTATTTAAACCAATGTGTGTGTTGGCGTCATCTATGTTATTTTATGCCATGGTATGCTCCTTTTATAGCAAATCAAATAAGAGTAGTATTATCTGCTTAACATTTGATGGTTTCAGTTTTTTTATTGTAGTCAAATAATATTTTGTTTAATTTATATGCGTATTAAATTTATTTATTTTTATCTAATTAAATACAAACTGTTTGTTTCAAAAATGAACATTTTTATAAGATTGTTTTGGAGTCTAATGTGCTTGATAGATTATATGACTTCTTTTTAAGTTTTCAAATAATATAATTGATCATGATCGAGTTAATTATGAATATAATTTTTAACAACTGTTGAATTTAAGATTGATAACATTTATATATATATATAAATTAAAATTAAAATTGAACTATAGTGGATCAGTGTGTTTTTAAGATTATCTAAAAAAAATTTATAACTCAAAAATACCCTTATTGAATAACTAAAAAAATTTAAAACCCAATTCACAATACAATAAGTTTTAAATTCAAAATAAAAATTTGAATTTAAAATTGATAACATTTTTATATAAAAATTTAAAATCTAATTATAAGAGACTAGTGTACTCTTAAGGTTGTTTAAAGTATAAACTTATAGCCCGATTATAACGAAAAAATTTTATACCCAATTTACAATACAATGAGTTTGTTTGTTCCTTTCTTTGGTTTTCATACAATAATGAAAGGTAAAACTTTTTGCGATGATTTAATATATAGCAGTATTAATGGTAATGAAATGCAACAAAGTAGTCAAAACACATTAATCTTGAATATTCTGTTTCATAGATTTTTTAACATAAATTTACATCATATAAATTTTCAAGTTGCATATCCAAGACCTTGTGGATCATAGCCAAAAATTTACTAAGATACTATATATATTTATATATATAATTTCAAAGGAATTTATATCTTGGATTCAGTACAATTGCACCGTAGAGTTAGTATAATTCAATATATGCATAATGAGAGAGAGATTGTGAGTATATGTTTGATGTGTGGTGTGGTACAAGCCTGCAAATACAAACAAATACGTAAAGGACAAATAGGCATCGGGCAATAGTGAATAGTGTGGGTAAGGGGGCCCCTCTTCTCTGCCAACCCAGGCAGCCATCATCAAATTATTAAGCAGACACATATAACATTATTCAACCAACATTCATACTCTCCCCATATCCTTGTATACCAAATCTAATTTTCAATCTTCCTTTTATAATTATTTTAATGATATTCATTTTTCAGATTATATAATAGTGTTTACATACTCCTAATGATTATATGCCTACTTAAGCATGTATATAAGAGCTTTGAAAAGTTAATTTAATAATATATAAAGAGGAATGTTGATGTTGAGGATATGACTAAATAAAAAAAAAGGTTTAGTCTAATGAAATGATGTATTGTTTAAGGCATGTAGGTATAAGTTCTTTTTCTTGTGAGTCAAGAGAAAATGGAGATAGTTTATAGTTGCCAATGTATAGTAATATTTTTAGCAAAATAATCGATTTTGAAAGATGATGAATCCACTTCTCAAGTAACTATTCTTTTCTTTTTATACTTATTGTTAGCCTCTTTAGGATCATGTGAGATCAAAGACAGACTACCTTTAGAGAATTAGAAGCAGCTGCCCCAAAAATACATTGGATCTTGTATCATAAAATAGCCTCTTGTATGATTTAGCATAGTGCACAAAACTAGATAGGATCTGGTGGTTTGATTGAAAAAATGATGAATTAGTCCCTAGTGTAATTTTGTTGGTCTAGAAAACTGATTGAATTGAAATTGGCTAAACTAATTATTGAATTTTTTTCCCCTAAGATTCTTTCCTATAGAACAACATAGCTCATCTTAAATATATTTTAAAAAAACTAAAAATAAAAAATAATAGGACAAAGAGGTGGTTCAAATAGAAAAAAATTAAAAAAAAGAATATAAGAAAAATTAAAAAGCCTATATTTAGCTATTTTCAATATTTTTCTTTTCACCATGTTCCATTTCTTAACAGTATTTTTCTTAAATATTAAGATGTTTGGCCAAAATTACTTCTTTCTTTTCCATTTGCTTTTTTGCTTTTTGGTTTATAATGACAAGTGAAATATTAATATAATTTTAAAATTCTAAAAATTTAATATTAAATAATCTTAAAATTTAATCATATGTAGTTTTATTTTTTAATTAAAAATTAACTTCTCAACCATTATTAAAATTTAAATTTTATTATTATTTATTTGTTATATTAGAATTTTAATATATAAAATTTTAAAAGTATATATATTTAATTATTACTGATTCAACTACAATTAAACCACTAAACTATGAGTTAGTATCTCTATTAGTTCAATAACCAATCTAATTTTAGAAATATTGTAATTTAAGGACTAACAATTTTTCATTACTATATACAAGATCTAATTTCTTGTATCCTCGTGCTTCTTTTTCTTTTTATTGTTTGTTTCATTCCTAGGGTTGTACATAGGCTGAATTAAACTGAAAAAAAGCTTGAGTTTGGACTGATTAGAAATCGAGCTTGATAGTCAAGCCAGGCAATTTAAAAAAAAATCAAAACTTTAAATACTTATATCTTTATAACCATTTAACTATTTTGAACATATGACTATTTATTTTATTATATCTTTATGAGATCTACATAATAAAGATTAAAAAAAGACGTTTAGAGGAAAAAATATGAAGAAAATACAAGTGTAGAAAGTAAAATTTTTAAAAATGATAGCTTAAAGTTTAATGGCCCGATGAAGGTGATTTTTTTTTATTTTGGATTTTTTTTATATGACTTCCTACGTAGGAATGCCTTACTAATGTGAGCTTTGACAATGAGGACTCAACTATTTTGAGCGTACGAGGATATTCAACTTGTGAGGCACCCACAAGAGTGAGCAAGTAATTGTCACAAGTTTAAATTTGATTTTGTTAATGTTGTAACGGGATACAAATGTCTTTATAAATTCTAAATTTTGGCATGAAGTTTTTTATTTTATCAAATAAATAACCTAATTAAAGTAAATTTATTTATACTCTTTTTTGGCAACTTCAAATTGTTAGAAGAAAAAATAATTGATTATTATATAACTTTGATTTGACTTTTTCGAAAATTATATTGCATGATCATGCAGTGTTATCGATTGCTTTTTCTTTCATCTTTCAAACTATGTTTCAAAAGCTTGAGCCTTATTCCAATAATATTCTAACAAATTAAACTTCAATAATCAAGTTGCACCACAATCATTATTCATAATTTACTTTACTTATGATATACGTTTCAACTTATTGAATCAAACATTAATTATTGCGAATATTCATTTTGAACATCACAAGAAAAGAGAAGCATAATTCATTCATGAATAAGCCATTTTCAAAAGAAAACATCACACAAGATATATAATTGTTAATGAATTAAGATGGGCATGCATGCATGCATCTCATGAATTAAGGTATCTTTCCTTTTTTTTTATATGTATTTAAATTAGTGATAGCCATGGATGACTGCTTGGGAAATCATGAGGAATTACATATATGTTCTAAAGCTACAGTGTTATTAAAATTAAACCATCATTAATGGTTGTGTGAAATAGCTAATTTCGTTGAGTTCATGCAAATTAATTATCCAATGTGCCCTTATGTCATGGTTGGTCAATTGAACTTGCATAAATAGCAAATACATTTGCTGATTTTTTTTAACATTAATTTAGACAATAATTAACAAAATTAAAAATAAAAGAACGATAAATATGTCTAATAAATATTATTTTATGATTTTTTATACTTTTTATAGAATGTATCTTCACATTCGAATATCAAAAATGAAACAACGGTGTACTGAAGGACTTTTAAATTTGTTCCTTAAAATAATTCCTAGTTTCAGCACATCTATAATAATATTGATCACTCATTTAAGGCTGGTTAGCAAGATAAATTAATTAGGCTTTCTCGCCCCTCCTTTCTCAAATTATTAACAATTAACCTAAAAAGCATATGAGGAAGGAGGAGAGAGAGAGAGAGAGACATGTCTGCGCATAGAATAATGATTAAAACATATAGAAAGTAAAGCTGCTTAATTAGTCAAGTTGCTGTATCTTGTTTTTGTTGAACTCAACCATGTTTAATTAATAAGTATTCATAAGATTTTGTATTGACTAGGGGAATGATGAGTGTGGGATTCTTAAGCACATGCAACTTACTTAATTAATGCCCTTGTGTGCTTTACAATCATCTTTCCCAAATGTTACCATCCCCCAATTAATCCACTCATACTTTATATATCTTACCCTCGTTAAATTTTTCCTTTTTATTGTTATTAGTCTACTTCTTAAGACAATAATGCAATGTGATCCATGAGGAGAGATTATTCTAAGAGATTAGCCAATTGGATGAAAGAGCATCAAATTTTGAATTTCATGTTTAGATTAAGAAGAATGGAATGGAAGATAGGAAAGAGGAATCTTAATTTTTGACTTTTTTTTTGCTTTAAATTTAAATTTATTTTTATTTTTATATAATATGTTTGAATGAGAATGGTTGAGAAAGGAAGAAAATAAAAAAAATTAAATTTAAATAAAAAATTCAAAATCAAAGTTAAAATTTTCTTCTATTTTCTTTTATTCTTCTCAATTTAAATATATTTTAGATCTTAATTATTATTTAATGTAAATCATTATTTGAAAAAGCAAACCAAACTGGTCAATTTGATAGAAAACTGTTGAACTAGTTATTAAATTAGTACGATTGACATATAAAACAAGTTTACTAAAAAACACACTAAACTGGTTATTATTTTTAAAAAATTCTTATCTATAAAATAGGATATTTGAAAAACTAAAAGTAAAAGATAATTTGAAATAGAGAAAACTTTAAAGAAAAAAAATATAAAAGAAACAAAAGACACGTACTTGATTATTTTTTGTGTTTACTCTACTTCATACTTTATTTTTTAGTAACATCTTTATCATGTATGAAGGTATTTGGTTAAAATTATTCATTTCTCTTCTATTTGCTTTTTTTTTTAATATAATATGAGAACCTATAAAGTTCACTATTAATACTTTTACATTTTAATTATAGATAGTTTTCATTTTTAATTAAAAAATGACATTTCAAATATATTATTAAACATTAAATTAGTAATTAAATTTTTAAATTTTATTAATATTTATTTTTTATAATAAATTTTAATATATATAATTTTTAAAAAATATATTTAATTATTATTAATTTAATTATAATTCTTTTGCAATCAAACAAACTATAAATCAATATTTTTAACAATGATGGATTTAGATTTAAAAGCATAGATATAGTCATATGATTGCATGCTTTTTTTAAAAGTCAACATTCGCAACAACTCATTTTATAGTGAGCTTTTAGGACCCTTTAGGTTCTAGGTATACATTTTTCCCATTAGCTATTCTTTCATATGTTACCCTTTCGGCGTGGATCAAGATCTCAATAAAATTAAGCATAAATATACAACTTGTGTTATGGGAGATTTTATTCTAAAATACTAATTTATTGAGTGAAAGAAAGACTTAATTACTTAAATACCACCTACATTTAATATGGGACAATCACAACACAAGGTATAATTTCTTATATCTTAATTTTCTCTTGATTAAATTATATTGAATTATTATCATAATTTTAATTTTTTAAACATTTAATACATTTAATAAGCGAAAGGATGTTTATGTTCTAATAAATTGAATAATTATATCTCTTTTATTTATTTATTTTTATTTACTCTCTTTCTTATTTCATTTTTTGCTTTGTTTCAGCTGTATAAGATTGTCTTTTTAATTTCTTCCTTTATTTAATGGCAGTGTGTCCTTTTGTTCTTAATTATTATTGTCATTTTAATTTCAGTTTCCCTACATTAGGGTTTTTGTTTGGTCATATATAATATATATTTGATAAAAGTAACTGTAAAGATAGAAAAGGGTGGTGGGCAAAATTACGGTAAGATGTGATAGAAATAGAGCCCCACAGCTTTAGGCCCCTCGCCACCCATCAAACAGGTGCCTTTTGTTTTTGGTGTCGGTAGTTCATTTTAAAAAAACTAATAATACAGTAAATGAATAAACAAAAATATTTATTCTCTTATTTTTAGTATTTCAATTGATTAAACTTTTATTGACTGTAAATTTCCTTAAAGTAATTAATGAATCATCTTTTTCAGTAACTATAATTTCTTATAAAGAAATAAAAAGTAAAAGTAAACCACTGACGTGAAATTTAAATTAATTTAATAGCCTATTTAGTATATTAAGAGAAATGTATTTCCTTTCTAAAAATTTTGTATAATATTTATTGTATTATTGTAATTATTACTTAACACTTTGTATCTATTTTTCAATACGTGTTGAATGGAGGAGTATAAGGGACATATTTCTTCCTCTAAATTATTTATTTTATTTCATTTTATATACCAAATACTCTTTTAAGTTGGTTTCATGGACTATCATTTCATGGCCTAACCACAATTGCAATTACTTAAGGTAAATTTATGTTTTTTAATATTTACAGTACTTAAAATAGTAAATTATTATAATATTTAGAAATATGATTAAAAATAATTTCTTTACTTAAATATTATCTAGAATTTTAATTTCATTTTAAATATGAATACTGTAACATATCAAATATAACTAATATGAAGATAACAAGAAAGATTAAAATGCAATCATGCTTAAAGGTAACCGAATAATTATATAGATATAAAATATTCTTTAGCATTGATTTCATATGACAACCTCATAAGGAAGAGATGGGGAGTGCCTTTCCACTCTCCATTCTTGCCAACTAAGGAATCATTTGATACAGAAAACAGGTAGGATAAAAACGAAAGTAGAAAAGGAAAATGTAATTTTGTAAATGAAAAATGACTTCCATGCTTTCATTTAAAAAATAAAAAGAGAAAGATATTGTTGAGTCATAATTATATAAATATAATAAACATTACAGATAGAAATAGAAATGGAATTCATTTCCTCCACTTAAACCAAATGGCCTATAATTTTTCCCTTTATCTATCTCCATTTCCTACCACAATGGGAACTTTTCCCACCCCTATTTCTTGAGTTCTCTCGTGGGGATCCCATTTTCTAAGTTTCCTTGCTATACAAGGGCCACTAATCGACAATGGCAAAATTCTCTTCCTAATCCTTTAGTAAAGTCCCTTGCTAACAAAAACAGTGATGGTAATTTCCTTGCATATTTTTATCACTATAATTGGATCAATCATATGTAATTCCCCCAAGAATTAAAAAGGGAATGGCAAAGGAATATTTGCTTGCCAATTTCCTTTGCACTTCATGCACTAATCTCTTGTCATTTTCCTTTACTATTCCCTCACAGCTGTGTTTCATCACAAATCATCCTCAATTCCCTTATTATTTACCCTTACTAATCCTTCATTGTTCATTCACTAATCCCTTGCAATTTGGATGCTAGTTAAAATAAATTTGCAATGTTGTATTTGTTTTATATTATATTTAATCTCTAATGAAACAATGCTACATACAAGCAACCAATCAACAATTGAAACAATGTAATATACATTACACAAGTTATACATTATATTACAGAAGTCCACAACTGTCTCCAAAAAAAAAATGTTAGTAGAAAACTCCTAACAATATCTAAGGCTTCTTATTCTTTTTTGTGGAACAAGTCCTACTTACATATAGAAATACTTTATCTCAATGACATACACAACCACCTACTAACATTAGTATACTTAAAAAAAGTTATACGTTGACATTAGTAAATCATATAATAATGGGGTGTAAATAAATGAAAAAACAACCTCTTCAAGATATCTAATGTGAAAATAAGAAAAGGGAATAGGAACTTTAAAATTCGTTGGAATTAAGAACTACTAAGATCTGCATCATCTACGTCAACCTCCTCCTTCTCTTGCTCAAAGACTTTAATATCATCAATGTCTTTATTGTTATTAATAAAGTCATCGTTGTAGTGAACATTCGATGGCTTAGGTATTTCATTAATGGTAACTTCTTCTATTGGGCATATTTATCAAACAACATAATTACCAATTTATCATCCTTAGCAAAAAACATGTTGCACATCTCTTGGAGATATGTTTCTTGGTAGTAATTAATAATGTTGACTTCATCATAAACTTTGCTTCTTTCATTGAGTGTCTTAATTATGAAGAGTTTCGATCTAACTTTATCAATTGTCTACCATTCACCACTACTTCTACCACCACTAAGTGGGTATCTTGTGTAGTATATTTGTTGTGCCTACTTAGCTAACATAAGCACATCAATGGTTTAGAGAGTTGTTTGAGGCTTGACATTAACTAATCCAAACTTTATATCAAGCTTGATACCATTGCTTAAGTCAAACTAATGGCACTAAAACAAAATTACTTTATTTGAGACTCTTATATATGATAACTCTATGGCCTCCTTAAGAATACCATAGTAATTCAATTTACTTCCACCATACAAATTACTTTTTATCCAGTCACCATTATTCATGATTGTTTTATTATGGTTATATTCTTTTATGTGGAATTTATATCTATTAACTATCATGCCATTATAGCACTTCACTTACTTTGATGGACCAGAGATTAAGTTTTAAGTTATTGGATCATCAAGTCTACCCATATTTACTTAGGGACCACCAAACAACTTAGTTATAAGATAGACATTCTACATTATTATGCTAAAGATATAAACTTACAAATAGTTTTAACCATTGAACCAATCTGTGTCGTAACATGTAAACATTTCCTTATAAGTGATTTATGGTTTTGTTCTTTAAGTGAGTCTTCGAATTTCCTAATCAATGAAAGTAGCATCTAAATTATGAATACAAAAAGATAGATATAGAGAGATCATATTAATTAACTAAGATATATGTATAACTTACTCAAGATAACACTCAACTTTGGTATAGTTGACTAAAACATATATATGGGCAATAGAAAATTTTACATCCATGTGGAACTTCATGCAACATCTCTTCATGGCCTAACAAAGATGCACGAATATAGATAAGCACTTATTGGAAGTGTCATCCCCACCGTCTTCATTTCAAAGAATTTGAGTGTGTCTAATTTAAAGGTGTGACTCAAAATACAATAAGGTGGAGTTGGTGATCTCTTTGAATACGTATGCCTTGCAAATAGAGCCTTTGACTCTAGCCTTATTCATCACCTTTCTTTCTAGATATAACATAAATCTCTCAAATAGATACATCTACTTGTATAATAAAGGACCTTCAGCCTTAGCTATTGTGACATATACACAATTAATGTTCCATAACATTGAAAAATGTAGGGAAAGTGGATTTGCCAATCCTTCACCAGTTTATCACAAAGATTGTTGCCAACTTTCTCATTTTTGTTCTCTAGAATTGAGAAGGTTAGTGAGGAATAGGTTATCCTCACTATTCCTTTACTACATAGCAAGAAACTAGCAAAAAATTAGAAACAAAGCAATCATTCATTGATTTACCACAAAAAATTGTGGATTTTTCTTTCCTTTTTTTGTTATATTTAGCGAGGATTTTGCCCTTATGTAAAACTATTAAGGATGGAGACCTTATGGAACAAAGAGTAAAATTTTCTTCCCCATCCCTATGTCCTTAAAAAAAGAAATCCCTAAATGCAAATCCTTAAAAAGGACAATCTCTATGAGAACTTTAAATTCAAATGCTTTCAACAAGTGTGGTGTAATCATAAATTAAAATAGCCTTATACATACCCATGTAATACATAGAATTTTTAAATTTTAAATTATTTTAATATAATTGTATTTTATATATGATATGTATTTTAAAGTTATGTATTTAATTTATTTTATAAAAGAAATATCACCCAAAACGATATGTCACATTTAATTCATATAAGAATCCAATTATATTTCTAATAGCATCTATAACAAATGAATCAACTTTGAAAAGTGACTATATTTCAAACAAATTTTGAAAGTAATTTAATTTTCTTTACATTTTATTAGAAGTTGTACCTACAATAATTTAACTTAATTTATGTTATACACTTTTAGAATTGAGAGTATGACAAAAAAAGAATAAGGAAGTTCAATCAAGTCCAAAAGTTTTGTATTATTTAGTTTTGAGTGAGATATATACAATGAAATTTCTCTATTAGCTAAGAAGAGAATAAAAAATTGTCCATAGCCACTGGTGCGCGTTTGTGCTCGCTTGAAAAGAGGTAATCATTCTTTGGCAATAGCAACCCACTGCTGGAAGAGTCTTGTCTGTATAATTTAGAGTTTGTATTTTTATATACTTAGAGATTAATGCTAACTTTTACTTGGTTGACTTAGAGTTTTATAATGTCTCATTTGTTTCCAGCACCTTAGTAGTGTGGGTTGGCTTATTTTGGACCCGTGAGATTAGTATGTCTGTAAAGTTCCCGTATCACATACCATATTTTATCAAAACCAAAAAGTTAATATTAGTTTTTTTATAGAAATAACTATATAATAAAAAGTTTGCATGAATTCGTTGCTTTCTGTAGATTATGTTTTCTTATATGATTAAAGAATGAGAATAACAATAAGATATTGATTAATTGGTAAAATTTTTGATAGTTTATATATATGTAAGAATTTTTTTAACGAAAAAAGTAAACTTTTCTGGAAAAAAATATTTTGGAAAATAATTATATAATATGACATGGCTAGTGGTTATTTTCATATATTATATATAAATATTTTATGGCCTATTTGTTGTATATATTTCTTTATTAAGAACTAACATGGCATTTTTCTTTTTTTCTAAGAAAAAATTATATGGCGTAAGAAATTTCTGTTAGACAGATATCTAATCCGTCTCCTTTAAAAGGAAAATTCTTAAGTAAAAAGTAATATCATTTTTGGGTAGATAAAAAAATCCTTTATGTGCCTTTCCAAAAAATTAATCTTTAACGTCATTAATCTTTAAAAAATAAAAATAGATGAAGTGTGCAATATCAACTGTTGAGGAAAAAAAATCTATTTTTTATCTTTTCTATTGAGTTACAAATTATTAAATTCACTAATTTTCTAAATTCTTCTCATTTTCACTTCTTTCTCAAATTTTATTCCATCAAGATTTAATTTTTGGGAAACTAAAAAATTTAAGAAATAAAGGTAGACACACAAAGATATTGACACAAAGTGAATTTATAATTTCTTTCCGTTATTAACTTTTTATTTTATTCCCCAAACACCAAACAGCTCGTGTTGAGTATTGATCACATAAGCGAAAAGATTATTACCAAAAACAGCTTGTTATATATATATATATATATATATATGCACACCCTTCACAATTATATTATATCTAATGACTTAATTTTTTTTTTTTGAATCGCAATTCTCTCTTTAGGGGGATCTCGGTTCCTTCTTGTCTTAGTAGCTAATAAGGTATTCAAAATCGATTAAAATTTATTTCATCTAATCAAAGTAAACCAAACTAAACAAAAATTGGTCAAAATCAATCTAAGTTTGGTTTTAGACGTTCGGTATTCTTACTGCTCGAATTGAGCAATACAATTTTTTTTTTTTACCGTGAATGTTTTTTTGTTGAAATAGTAGTCCCGTGCCCCCCAAAACAAAAAATTGACCCCTTTTAATTATTTGTTCCTTTTTATAGTTCTCACACTGTGCAGCACAAAAATAGTGCAGCAAATAATCCAATTTGTGGTTTTAATCACTATAGAACCAAATGGTTATATAATATATTTATATAAATATATAATATATTTAAAAGAAAACTTATTTACCTAAATGCAGTATTCTTTATTTAGGATTTTTTTTGACTCATTTAGTACTCATTTAAACTTAATTAAATGGCAAAGAAATACATGTTATAGTAAGCCTATTTTAAACTTAAATTCTGAAAAAAAATAAATAAATTGAACCAAGATTAAAAAACTACTTAAAAAATTATGCCTAAATCGCCCAAATCAAACTGAACACACGGATAACCTTTTGGCTTGTTGGGTTTGCTTTTACACTATAAAATCAAACTGATCTCAGTAGTTTAGTTTACTAATGTACAAAAAATTAACCACACAAAATCAATCTAAGTAGTTTAATTGACTGAAGTACCAAAAATTAAGCAAACCGAACCGCTCAACACTGCCACTGCCTAGCTATTCAATTTTCAAGTTCACTGTAGATGCAGGGAGTTTTTCTTTCTGTTTTGAAATGTTTTAAGGTTGGTCTATATTCGAAAATCTTTCAAGTAGATTTTATCTAAAATAATATCTATATTAGTCTTACGTCATGCACTTCATTTAATGATATTTGCTCTTGACTTGCTTCCTTACTTAAGATGACTGTACGCAGTGAACAATTTTCTCCAATATAAATCATTGATAGAAAAGAAAAAGCTACACATTCTCATTAAGGAACAGTTAGAAGAAAACACTAGACAATTATTTCTACAAATATTGATATTTGGTAGATTCAAAGAACAACAAAGAAAAATTTTACGGACTCCCAAGGAGTATGGTCTCAAAATGATAATAATTAAAAAAATCGCAGAGTTATTTTTTATATTTATATATTTAACAAAGAGGCATACATTACACTGATTTATAAGCAGAATTAACAATATATTTAAAGTCAGATCATTCATTGAATTGGCAAATATATCGGTTTACAATTTATTAGTCTAAGTATAGTAGAATCATGGTCAAATTCATAATAATTAAATATATATATATTTAGAATTTTAATGTAATAAATAAGTGCTAGTAAATCTTAAATATTTAATTATTAATTCAATATTTTTTAATATGTTTGACAAGTCATTTTTAATTGAAAAACAATAATTACCCATATTAAAATTTAAAAATATTTAATATTGAACTTTCATAATTTCTAAATTATATTAAGATTTCACTTATTATTAAAAAATTAAAAATGACAATTTTGGCAAAATATCTTGATATTTGAAAAAAAACACTATTAAGAGATGAGATATGATAGAGAGCAAGTATCAACAATAGCCAAGAATGCATCTTTTGTTATATATATATATATATATATATATATATATATATATATATATATATATATATATATATATATATATATTTCTCTATTTTAACCTTCTCTTTCGTTTAATGCCTTTTATTTTTAATTTTTTATATCTATCAAAGAAAAACTATTATATTTTATAAGAAAAAATATTTAAAAAGAAATTCAATAATTGATTTAACTAATTTTTGACCAATTTAGTTTTAACTAGTTCAATCGATTTTTAATCAATTATTCAACTTATTAAATTTTTAGACCAATTGAACCAAATCAAAGTCCAATTTTTTGTCCAATTGGTCAACTTGATCGATCCAGTCCAATTTTAATTACATTGAGAATTAGTAGTATTTTTCAATAGACAAATAAACAAAAGGAAAAATAACTTATATTATTACTTATATAATTAAAATATAGGTATTATTCACAAAAAGTACTAAGGATGACAAAGATTTTTTAAATTTAGGAATCTCTGTGGGAACTGCTTCATTTAAAGATAACACATCTAGAGATTTTTCTTGTAAAGATGGAGATGGGATCTCTCTAGGTGTAGTATGGAGAGAGGGATGGAAATCATATCTCCAACGTGCGAGATTCCTATCCCTAAAAAGCACCACACATTATGAATTAAAATAAATCTAAACTAAGTAGTTATGATAAGATATTGATACTTATCTATTCAAACTCAAATTAAAATTTGAATTCAACATGGTCATTGATCTAAATTTATATTTTTCCTTCAAATTTGAGTCCTCAATCCATTATTCTTAATTATGGATTGACTAACAAGTAATGAATGTGAAGTAATTAGGAATTTTTCTTACCAAAATCCTCACAACTTTCTTCACATATAATCTTTTATCGTTAATTTAATATAAATCAAGTGACAAATAACTTATATAATTTTTCTAATAAAAATATTATCTATAAGAGAAAGAATAAAAGTAGTTTAAATTTAATGGCATAAAAATAAATATTCAAATAATTTTTTATTATTTAAAATGTATTAATATTTTTTAATTAATATTATTATAAATTGTTATATATAAAAGTATAAATATTTTTATTTAAAAATTAATATAATTACTTATTAAATATAATGTTGTTATATTATATATATATATATATATCTCTATATAATACATCTTAATTTGTGATTTTGTGCATATGTTTATAGCATGATGCACACAGGTCGGACTTGGCTGAATTTCACCTTAGAACAATTTATTGTTGGGAAAAAAAATCTTGATTGGAGGCCTAGCTTGGGTCTAAAATCAGGTCGGGCAACTAAGCCTAAACTAAGTTTTTGTTTTATTTTTAAAAAAAATTAAAATTTCAAATATTTATATCTTTGTAATCATTTAATTATTTTAGGCATATAATTATTTGTTTTGATTTTTTTTTGTAATATTTACATAGTGAAAATAATAAAAAGGTGGATTCATAGGAAGAAATGAGAAGAAAATGCACGCAGTGAGAAGCGGTGACTTAGAGTATGGTGGGTTGATTAGGGTTTTTTGTTGTTGTGATTTCTTAAGATGGATGTGATACAAATGTCGAAGATGAATTATATGTTTATTTTTTTAAAAAAACATGTTTACTGTTTTAATTTTGAGCTATTTATTTTTAAATTTAAAAATAGATATTTTTATCTATTTTTCATTTGTCTAAATAATAAGAGCCTTTAACCATCTATTTATTTATAATTTATAAAATATATTAAAAAAATTTTGGCTAAAATTATAAAATGGCTTCTAAATTTTTTTTTTAATTTTTATCTTTATCTCTTTTTTATATATTATATACTCATCGAATGGGGGTAAATTAGACTCACCAACATGATTAGCTTAATTAGTTAACCCAACCATCCTTGTTAAATTATTATTATTATTATTTTTTTTTTTACTCGACTGCTCCAAACCAATTTGACCAAAGAGCCCTAGGCCGACCGAGCCTTTATCCAGCTGCAGCATGGTTTCTCCAGTTCCTTATTTCCACTTACCCAAAGATCTTAAAGGTAAAATAATGATGACCATTGCCGTACTGTATATATCTTGGGCCTTTCAACAATATTGCCAACATTACGAAGCTCACCTGCAAAAGACAATATTGCCTATTTTTACCCAAAATCAAAAGCATCTTAGGCTGAAAAAAGGAGAAGCAGAAAATTAATGACCTCTTTGACTATAATACCCTTGAGGGTGACTTTACATCCTCATTACCGCCTTTATAAAAAGCTGCTGAAATTAATTGGGTTCCTGCATAGTGATCACGAGCATGGGTACCATGGTCTCTATAAAGATACAAGCAGAGGAAATGAAGAAAGGTCAGAGGAAGAAGGCATTTGTATTAAGAGTGACGATGTTGCATTTTCAAAGAGATTATATTTTTAATTATGACATAATTAATTATTAAATATAAAATAATATTTTACCTATTTTGATAAATTTATTATTATGATTATATTCATTAATTAAATAAAAATTAAATTGATTCTTTTAAATACAATTAATTATTTTGTAAGTTAATGATTTTAAGTAATTATTTAATAAAATATTATTATATTTAATAATTAATTGTGTCATAACTAACAAATATATATAGTGTTCCTAAAAATATAAAATCATTACTCTTTCATTAATGTTGAGATTACATATGCATGTCACTAATTTTGTTGATTGTAAAAAAATTATTATATTAAAATCATAGTTTTTAGGTAAAAAACGTTATTTATGAGCTATATTTACGTATAAGCAAAAATCCATAATAAAGTTTATAACTTTAATGTAATAAATCTCTTAAATTTTATGTGGTAGATTTATTTGTAAATATGATCTATGAATAATCCAATAGATACTATTTATTCAAGAAAAAATTATTTTGTATTATTAATTAATTAATTATTTGTATATAAAATTTACAAATGACGACCGTGATGGATTGAATATAGGCACTGAAGAAAAATCTAAGAAAGAGAGAGTGTGTGATGAGAATAGGAAGCTTACGTGTCTATTTGGGGTATTTATGCATGCAAAGCAGAAATTTTACTGTGCGATGAAATAATGAGAGGGTTTTGTTTCTTTGTGGGGAAATTTTTTATTTTTTTATTTTTTTCTTTCCTCAGGAGTCCAATAGAGCTTCTTGTGGGATCAAGTTTCGATCTTCGTGATTGGTCTCTCACTCTCTCGGTGTCTCTCTCTTTTAGAAAGTTTATTGAGAAGAGAGAGCTATTTAGAGACAACACCCACTGAAGATGAGGGTTGGAATTAAGCAAGAGAGAGAAAAAAGAAGAAGAAAAGCTGAAACTTCATCAAAAGCAACTTGAAAGAAAGCTGAAGCCAACCGAAAGAAAGAAAATAGCTTTTATTCTTCCTCCATATGTCTTCCTAGCTAGCTATAGGTAGGCCTTCCTCTTCTACCTGCAGTATCATCGATCATCGTCATCATCATCTTCTCTCTCTTAACGATCTCTTCTTCAACTTAATTCTATCACAAGGAAAAACCAGAGACAGAAATACAGACTATCATCATCATCATCATCACAGACTGCAGACCCCATGTTAGCGAATAACTCATCCTCTTTAGCTCCCACTTCTGAGCCCTTTCCCGGCAGTGACAATGGTACTATCACCACTAATAAAAGAAAAAGAAGGCCCGCAGGAACTCCTGGTACACGATTCTGATACTATTAATTTATATTCATCATTTAATTTAACATTTTGTTTGATGAATTTCAATAAATTTATTCTTGATGAGAGAATTAGTTGCGTATGCAGATCCGGACGCGGAGGTGGTGTCGCTGTCGCCGAAGACGTTACTGGAATCGGACCGGTACGTGTGTGAGATCTGCAACCAGGGGTTTCAGAGGGACCAGAACCTGCAGATGCACCGGCGACGGCACAAGGTGCCGTGGAAGCTGCTGAAAAGGGAGACGCCTGCGGCTAGGAAGCGGGTGTTCGTGTGCCCGGAGCCGACGTGCTTGCACCACGACCCGTGCCACGCGTTGGGCGATCTCGTCGGGATAAAGAAGCACTTCAGGAGGAAGCACAGCAACCACAAGCAATGGGTCTGCGAGAGATGCTCCAAGGGCTACGCGGTGCAGTCTGATTACAAAGCACATCTCAAGACCTGTGGCACCAGAGGCCACTCTTGCGATTGTGGTCGCGTTTTCTCAAGGTTTGTGAAATCAGATAGATCTATGTATATATAGCAAATTTTGGGTTGATCAATCTTTTTATTTGATTTCATGTTGTTCGAAATCTTATGATCATGATGGATTTAGCAAAATTCAGAAGCCCTTTTGCTTTTACTTAGGTTTTGACTTGAAAGAAAAAGGGAACTGTATTTTTTGGAGTGGAATATAAAATGAGGGAAAAAAAAGGGAATTTATATATTAAAGAAAAGTTAACATTTGACTGATGGAACCTTAATCCAAATGTTTGAAGAAAAATACTGTTTATTGGCAGTTGAGAACACATTTCCCAAAGCTCAATTTCCGTTGGTCGCATTTATAACTGTTTCTCAAAATCCTTGCAGCCATATAACTCTCAAACACCTTCCCCTCTGTGATCACTATTCTCTTGCATTGTATTAACCCTTTCAATGATGAACTTGGAGTTGTGATAAACATTGGTCCTTGACTTCTTATCGTTTATTTAGTGGAACTCATTTCACCTTTGAAAACCGGCGTGTACGGCCTTTTCGAAGAAACACCTTTTATAAGCACTTTTTCTTTTCTATTTTTCTAACTCCACAACCTCTTCATCTATAATAATCCTCCATTGATTTTCTTGTCTCTACTCTTTATAGTGCTCATCTTCATAACCAAAAGCATCCACCAAAAAAAGAAAAAAAAAACCTTTAGAAGGTTAATGATCATACGTATAAAGTTCTTGATCATCGTTTTTTATTTTCCTTTTATTATGTGTAGGGTGGAGAGCTTTATCGAACACCAAGATGCTTGTAACATGGGGCGGCTCAGGCCGGAAACCCAGCCACCACAGCAGCAGCCGCCGGCGTGCTTGTCTCGAACCGCTTCAAGCCCGAGCCCGTCGAGTGAAACCAATTTCAGCACAGGTCCTAACTGGCACGGTCTAGTGTTGCCTAAGCCAACTGAACCCACATTCTTGAACCCTACTACTACTGCTCATGAAACCTCATCGAACAACAATTATAAACCCTGCCCAAACTTGGACCTTCAGCTCTCCACCACCACTTCCATTATTCCCATTGATATAATAGCTGCATCACCTAAGAGAGATGAAACCCGTTCTAACCAATTTCAGCTCTCAATTGGGTCATCGGAAATCGTTGAAAAAAATGAATCAGGCAACTTCAATAATCGTAGGAATTCACCCAAGGAGAGCTGTAACAGTAGCGAGAAACCAGAAGGTAAGCTGTTAAGTGAAAGGTCAGAAATAATTTTTAGACTAAGAGCTAATTGTAATTTGGTTCATGTATTGTTAGGCAATATTCTGCCTTGGTCTTTTAAAATTAGTGAATTTTTAAGAATAATAAATTTATTATATGTTATTCCTCTTGACATCCAAAGGTACTAGGCAAAAGGACTTACGAGCAATGATCGAGTTATATATCGAATAGAAAACCTTTGGCCGACACACTTTGATTCTCCCCTATTGAGCTAATCCTTGCTGACTGATTAGTCGAATTTTTATTATATTAGCATACTTTTTCTCAAGCCCAAAAAGGAAAAAAAAAAGCTCTTTTTTATATGGAAGTGTTTAGAGTTTGAAGTGCGAAAAAAATGCAATGTAAATTCGTCTACTTTGAGTTGAAGTTTCATTTAATTACAGCATGTGAAGAGTCAATTTATCTCAGAAACTTAAATAGTTAAGTGAAGATATATGAATATAATCTCTGTCAGGTGGAGGTGGAGCGATGAGGCTTCTTCATCAAGAGCAAGCACGTGAGCAGTTGAGGTTAGCCATGGCGGAGAAGGCGTATGCAGAGGAGGCAAGGAAGCAAGCGAAACGGCAGATTGAAGTAGCAGAGAAGGAGTTTGCAAACGCCAAGAGGATCAGACAAGAAGCGCAAGCGGAGCTAGACAAAGCCTATGCATTAAAAGAGCATGCGATCAAACAGATCAATTCCGTTATGCTTCAAATCACTTGCCATGCTTGTAAACGACAATTTGGAGTACAAACGACGACAACCGCGGCAGTTCCTCCTCCTCCCCCGGACGAGAACTCCTTGGTATTGAGCTACATGTCGTCTGCTCTAACGACGGAAGCGGGCGAAGTAGAGAACTATAATAATGGAAAAAATCATGGGAAAACTACTAACTCTTTACCTATCTAATTTCTCTCTATATTTCCACGTCTTTACCTTTTTCTTTACCCTAAAATATCTTTGTGAAATGGGTATACCAAGTGAGTGACATGTGATTATGTGAGTGGGTTGATTTTATAGTGGGGGAAGAGTGTTATTTGTAACTTTTGCAGTTTGTGCCATGCTATTTGTTAATTAAATTTGGTATAAATGCTAGTCTGTCACGAAGGAGTTTTGTTTTGGGTTAATCTTCTTTTTCCTGTTCCTTTATTTTCTTCTCTTCTAGGTGTAAATGAAAATAAGAGAGACTAAAATAGGCAAGATTGAGTTGTGCAAATTAAAATGAAGTAATTTTATAGAAAACTGAAATTTCTAGGAGATTAAATATTTTAATTATTGAATCGATTTTGAAACTTTTGTTTAATTATTTATTATTAAAGTAAAAATCTCAAAACAAACCAATCAAACATACTCAATCTCTTTGAGAGCGAAAGCCCGTAGAATTACGTACCCATCAAAATATATTAGGTTGGATAATTGTCAATAATTTTTTGTTAATAAACTTTTTAAATTTTTGTTTATTAAAGAAAATACTTGGTGTAAGCGTGGCATATATTTTCTTATTATTAGGTATTTTCATGATCACCCACTGCAATGAATAAGGGGTCAGAAAGCACTGAAATTTTACTACACTTTAGTTTTGGTTGTTTGGATTTTGTGTTTGGACTATGTGAAGATCCTCGTTGGCCAAGAAGGAGGTCAGGGTAAGAGAGAGGAGACTCCTTACAAGCATTGAAGATATACTGACAAAAGGATAGAGGGAAAAGCCTAAAATTTTCAGAATACAATGAAGATGAGAGAGAAAGAGGGGGGAGTAGTAGTCCTTTTAGACTGCAATATATTCTGGTAGGTTTATAAATGCGAATAAAAAGAAGGAACGGGATGCATGTTTTTCAGTGCCACTATACTGAGGGGTTAATGAATGAGAGTCACAGAGGGAGAGACTCAGTCGTCCCTCTCAACGTTTCAGAGGACACAAACAGACACATACAAACATTCATCATGATTCATTATCTCTCTCTCTCTCTCTCTGCATGAGAATCAGGGCCAAGGCAGTGGTGGGCGCAGAGGCTGAAACTGAAGCAGAAGCAGCATCTTTCCAAATATGCAGAGACCATTCAAAGCTTTTGCATTTTGAGCGAAATTGCCTTTGGTTGAAAATGAAACAGGAAAAATGCCCCCCAACAAAAATCAATCATTGGGGGGTTAGAAAATAAATCTCTTTTGATCTTTTAAAAGCACAAATTAATTTTTTAATTTTTACATTTCAACAATTAAGTCTTTCAATCTAATTTTTTAACAACATAGGTTAATTCAAATGCTATATCAATTTTTTCTCTAATTGAATTATAGAAGTTTGATTTGTCATTTGAGTTCATATTATTAAGATAAAAAATAAATAAAAGAATATATTTTTTGAAGTGTAAAAGTTGGAGGCAAAATTTTTATTTTAAAAAATTTAAGAATACTACTTCTGGTTTCATATATAAAAAAATAAATAACTAACTCATAAAGACTAAGAAAATTAGTTAAAAATAATTAATTTTTTTAATTTTGTTTCAAATAAAAATTAATTTTTAAGAATATCCCTATTTAATGTGTCTATTTTCTCTTTGAAATTAATTATAGCTACTATTTATGATTTGAAAGACTCATTTAATGGAGAATATAATTAAAATATTATAATTAATATACCAGACATTAAGGATTTGTTTCTTATATTTTAAATCAAATCAAATTTTTAAAAAGTCTCTAGTATATGAGATCGGAAGTAGTAATTTGCAAGTAATCCAAAGTTAAAAAATTCATATGCCCAAATGAAATTGAACAGTTATTTAATATATAGATTGTTATCTCATTTTTTTAATATTTAAATATTACTACCTCCGGTCCTTTTTATGAGAAACAAAAAACGGTTTCATTAATATTAAGAAAAACAATTAATATCAGTTTAACTCATTGATTAGATTCAAATTTAATAATTCTTTTCTATTTTACTTATCTTCATTTTACATGAAAAAATGTTATGCATTGTTAAGTGTATTGGGTGTAATAATAAATGAAGGGTAAAAAAGAATTTATTATTTAATGAAGTAAAAAAATATATCATATTTCTTATATTTTGGGACCAAAAAAATCTCTTTAGATTTTCTTATAAAAGGGACCGGAGGGAGTATGATATATATAAGATAAAATTTAAGAATAATTTAGTATAGTGTCATTCCACATAATAATATTGTATAAAATATTCAGATATTAGATACCATACTATTGAATATTTTAATACTTAACTAATATGAGTACTAAAAGTTATCATAAAAAAATTATACAGTTAGTAATTTATAAAAGTTAACAAAGCTTAAAGTTAATGTTATTAAATTTTTTATATTTTCTTAAATGGTTTATATATAGAAGACACCGCCTAAAATTATGATATATTTGGCCTCTTGAGTCCTCTTAATACCTTAAATACAAAGACGAGCTGCTATCTTTTGGATACTAGTGACTAACCAGAAGTAGTGGATATCACTTTACATTTAAGATACTATAGTAAAGATCACAACCTATATATTGGATTATTGATTCACCATTAATCCAAATTTATAAACAAAGCCGAGAAAAAAACTTTATTTATTAAATAATTCATTAATTTAATTAATTAATTTTCAAATTTTGACTTTTGAAATTTAAATTATTAGTCAATTAATTATCTAAAAAATTGTTCGACACATTTTTCAATAATCGTGCAAAAATGTGAATTGTGCAAGTGTGATTCTAGGAAAAACAATAACAAAGAGAAACTCTTCATTCAAAGAACACAAAACCCAAAAAAACATTCATTTTCTCCTTCCATGGAAAATTGGTGCATTTGTTGCAAAATTAAGATCAGAATCCAGAATTGCGATCATGATTGCACTGTGTGAGGCAATTAATATATTAGAGAAAACCATCCATTGCAAGTAAGTACTCCTTATTGTCTTGAATTTTCTTTCATTCGTTACTAAATTTACTATTTTCCCATAAGGAATGTATGGTGTTTAAACTAAATTTATAGTATTTTATGTTAGATTTTATGAATTATACGTAATTTGAAATTCAGACCTTATAAAGTCCGTTAATAGCAAAAATTTGTAGAGACAAATATAGGCCAAGAAATTCACATTATAAGAAGATTGTATATAAAGGAACTTATAGTAAAAATTTGAGAAAAAATTGAAGCTTCACTAGAGAGAAATTTTTATTTTATCTTTCAATTTTTACATAGTCGAATAACTTTCTTTTGAAGTTTTAGGTTTACTACTACCTTGCTTCCCAATTTTCATAGAGCACATATCTTGAATATTAATTACAACCCAAAGTTCCTTAAGTTACATGGATTTTTAGAATTTTTGTAACTTGATTTTAGGTTTATTATCACCTTATTTCTCAATTCCTATGAAGGATCCTATTTTAAATATTAAGTACAATATAGTCTTCCTTAAGTAACAGGGGACTTTTATGATTATTATTGTTAGGTTTTTAGGTTTCTTACCATTTTGTTTATCAGTACAAATTACAATATTAAAAAGTTACAACTCATACTTCTTTTAAGTTACAAGGGAATTTTACCATTATTACTACCAACTCTAGCTCACTCTATTGGTCATTTCCATCCCTATTAGATTCGCAACACTCCTCATTCCACACCTACATTCATACTCAAAAAGCACAACAATAAATTTATTTACATTTGGACCAAAATGCATATAACCCCTTAAATTTTTAGTCAATTACACATAACCCTTTTAACTTTTCAAAGTTTAAAACTAACTCCCTAAACTTTCAAATTTTAACCATCGGTCTCTTGCTATTAAAATTGGCATTAAACTAATAATAAAATTTCCCATGTCAAACAATTTAAAATACTTGGCATCTAACATGGAATTAAGGGTGTTGAAGTAGATTCCTCCATTTTAAAACACACCAAGGCTAAATAAGTCAATTTCCATAGAACCAAACACAAATGCTATCTTCATACAACCTTGATGGCATTGATTTTTTCTATTTCCTTGTCTTTTGTGATCATCTTCTTCATTGTGGCACTAGTTCTCTCTTAATCGAAGTCTTCTGTGATCATCTTCATAGAAATTTAGCACAAAAGCAAAGGTACCTACTTGGCCCTCTTTTGTGATCATCTTCTTCACTTATGTGATCTTGTTTAAATCTTCAAATCACCTTCTTCACTCTTAATTGACATCTTTTGTGATCAACTTCTTCACGATAGTTTCGCACTAAACAAAACTCAAGCTTCTTCATGGCAACTGTGGTGGTGGTCCTATGCTTTCAAAAGTTGGATAAGGATATGTGGTCCTATGATTTTACACTTGCATTTGTTTATGGACTTGTGGTCCCATGTATTAGGAGAATTATTTGTCCATGGGTACTCATCCTATGTGTCTCGAATTCTCTATTGATTTATAGTACTTTTATGACTTTGTTTTTCTTTAACCTAGTTAATTTACATTCTTATTTGGTAAAAAAGAAATAGCAAGAGTATAAAAGATATTTTAGGGTAGCCAATAATTGATTATGTCTTTTTTAAAAAGATTAAGTCATATGACATATGTACTAAGGAGGGTTTATTTTATTTTATTTTATTTTATGTTAGGTTATTGGAAATGTCAATAGTACGCTTAGAGGTTCACCATGGAAGAAAGCTTGTATACTTACCATGCCCAGCCCATATAAGAGGGGACATTATAGTATATGAAGACTATGATACAGACTTTCTTAGTGTCTTTCAGATAACACACTTTTTGGAGACTTCAGGATATGGAAATTTCTCTAACATTTGGTGCAATTTTAGAGATGAACATAGGGTAGAAATGATCCCTCTTGAGGGAGACAATTACATAATGAAAATATTTAAAATGTTGAAAACCAATAAATGCAAGGTGTTAAAAATTTATGTCCAACAAAACATTGAAATTGAAGAGGAGCAAAGGGTTAAGAAAGGGAAAAAGGCTAAAACACAATAAGATCAATAGGTTGAGGAGGAGGAGTTAGACACCAAAATTGATATGATTGGCAATGAATTTTCTAATAGTGATGTTGACCTGTTAGATTTGTTCTTTGAAAATATTATGAGTGGTAAAGGAATAGAAGAACAATTAATTAATGGAAGCATCATGACCCAGTAAAGGCATTAGGTGATGGAGATTCACAAAGCAAAGGTGCATCTATTAAAGTTGCTGAGCAAAGTGAACCATAATTAGGACTCATTGATTATGGGTCTAACTAGGATAGGGAGGTGCATTCTCAGCATGATGATAGTGACAAGTTGGTGAGTATAGACGAATCAGATGATGAAAGCCAACCAAGAAGAGAATGATCATTTATAGACTTTAATGAGAAGACATAAGAGACCTATCAATGTTCACGTTAGTATAAGGTGTTCTAACTTTAAAGTATATAGGCAAGCATTAAAATAGTACGCCATTGAGAATGTCATTGAAGCCAAGTACATAAAGAATGAAGCATCATGAATTAGGGTGAAATGCAACATCATTATAAATAGGCCATACATACGTCAAAGACACACATTGAAGATGCATTTTAGATTAAGTCATTCTATGGGAAGGAGCACAACTATAGATGGGTAAGGGAGAATAAGTGGGTGAATGCAGGTTGGTTGTTCGAGAAGTGTATTAAGCACATTAGGGACCAACCAGATTAGAATACAACAGCCTTACAAACTATGTGTAAAAGGATCATAACGTTGAAATATTAATGTTTTAAGCATACCAAGCAAAAAGAAAGGCATTTGATGTGCTTAAGAACTATAATATGAAGCAATTTGCCAAGATATATGCCTACTATAGAGCAATAATGAAATTTAATTTGGAAGCAAGATTATGGTCAAGGCATAAGGGTCCCAGTTCAAAAGACTGTATGTGTGCCTTAACACTTGTAAATGGGGGTTTGTAATAGTATGTAAACCAATTATATGTGCAGATGGTTATTTCCTAAAAGGAAGCTTGGAAAGCATCTTTTGTTTGTGATTAGGAAGGATGCACACGAGTACATGTATCCCAATTTATAGGCCATCATGGAATCAAAGTGCAAGGATAATTGGAACTGGTTCTTGACATTGTTATTTGAGGACATCGGCTCTTGCCAAGACAAAGGTTAGGTCATGATGTTGGACATGCAAAAGGTACATTTGATATAGAGATTTTTTTTTGTCCATATTAATTCATGACTTGAGTTTTCTAAGACATCAACAATACTACTTTTGTAGGGGTTATAAGAAGGGCTTAAGGCAATGTAATGTGAGCATAAGTCCTATGTTAGACATCTATATGCCAATGTCAAGTTGATATACAAAGGTAAGAGCCTTATGGATTAGCTTTGGAATGCATGTAGGGCAATGACTAAGCATCGATTCAATTATCATATGAAACACTTACATTAACTTAACCTTAATGCTGCTGGTTAATTAAAGAAGTATGACCCTAAGCTATGGAGTAAGCATGCATTCATTAATAAGACCAAGTGTGACATCATGCAAAATAACATTATAGAGACATTTAACTTCTTCATATTGGCTATAAGGGGCAAACCAATAAGCATAATGTGTGAGATAATTAGGAGGATGTTAATCAAGAGGATGGTTGCAAAAAAAGAAGCCATGGAACACTTTTAAGGCACAATATGTCCTCAAATTAGAGAAAAACTTCAAAGATTAAAGAATGACTTTAAGGCTCCGCTTGGTTCAATGTTTTATGAAGGTATTTCTTTTACATAGTTTGTGTAATATCTATTATACTCTTATACTTCTTATTCTATCTATCAAATCACCTTTTTAAAAGTAAGGGTAAAACAATTATTTTTTATCTTACCTACTTTTACCTACCCACATTTTATATTCCCTTTACCATTACATTCTCTAACTAAACGAAGCATAAGAGTTACATCTGTCACATTACAAGTGATGGGAGGTTTGAGGTGGAGAGCCCATGGAAAAGGAAGGTGATAGATCTTAACTTGTTAACTTGTACATGTAATGCATAGGACTTGATTGGCATTTCATGTGGACATGCTATAGCTGCTATTCACTCAATGAGGTAGGCACCTGAAGATTATGTTGCTTATTATTATAGTAAGGAGTCCTTCATGAGAGGTTATGCTTGGGCCATAGGTGCAATGCCTAATAAGGAGCATTGGCCACTATCTATTATAAACCCCTTGTAGTGACCAAAGTGTTACAAGGCACTCGATGGGCCTAAAAAAGCTAAGAAGTAAGCTGTAGATGAACTATGAAACCTATATAAGATAAGCAAGAATGGGACTACAATGAAATAAGGTAATTATGGAGTGATGGGTCATAATGTACATGGTTACAAGTCTCTAAGTAACCCTAACAAAAAGTTGTACAAGAAGAAGCCAAAAGAGAGTACTCCATGCAGGTTTAAACAGATAAAAAACACCTATATAGTTTGCTTTTGTACTTACTTTATGTTTTGTCATTCACTTTATGTTGTATCATTATGAGGAAAGTAATGAATATTTCCTTGTCATCCATGCAAGGCAACCAACCTCCTCTTACCAAAGGTTCTCTATAAAGAAATTATGACTGAGAAAGATTAGAAAATGCCTAATATGAGTTCTTATCTTTTATCTGCCAAATATGTATTTATAAGAGAAATTTTCAAGTTAGGACCAATGTTGTAATTGAGAATTTCAAGTTATGATCATGTCTTCCTAAATAATTTTTTAAAGTATGTTTCGAATGCTAATTTAAAAGCTAATTGCTAGCTGGATCTTTTTGTTTTTTCCAAATCCCACTTGAATGTGTTATTGAGGTAAAATGAGGAAATATTTTAATTCCATTACTTAATCTTAAGATGTCTAGCCTAACAAATTATATACAAGTGTAAAATCTCTAGTTACAGTGTGTAATAACCAAAGACAAATTTTAAAGTTCACTAGAATGAACAAAAGAGTTAACTTAATTTCACCTTAATTGCATTTGTCATTACAAAACAGACATATATATAAGTTCAACAGTACTATAGACATATATTTCTTACAACAATCAGATCTTCAAAGTTGTTACATACATATGTCTTTTATAATAATCACTTCTTCATTTTAATTGAAGTTTAGTTACATCATTGTCCATCTTCAGACCTTCAAAGTTGTTTACTTTCCTTTGGCCTTTGACTGGAGTTTCAATGCCTTTTTTGTAGTACTAAATTGTTTGCTTTCCCTTGGCCTTTGATTAAGTCTTTGAAACTCTATTGAGATTGCAAATGACTTCACTTAGACTCAAACAGGGGAGAGCTTAAAGCATATTGGGAATACCTTCCTAAAGAAAGCAGCCACCAAATAAAGCCTGAAATCAAATAAAGCCAAGTAGTTGAAAACAACACATAGAATAATGATTATGAGATAATGAATTATAATATAAAATGCAACTCAAATAGATAATTTCATCTATATTGTAGCACCATAATGTAGAAGCAAATAGGTTTATTAATGCTATTAGAAAAAAATATAATTTCTTAGATTATTGTAAAAGGGTACTTCTATCAAACTCAAGTAAAGGGCCAATTGTATACAAATTGAGATATCATCATATTCACAATAAGTGACTTGTGCAGAAGAGGAATAGCACCACTACCATTACTTTGATTCAATGTCACACCAACACCTCTGCAAGTTTGAGCTTCTTTAATGTTAGACAAAGTTGGGAATTTCCAAGAAAACATAAACCTTTGCATGATCTAAAGATCTAAAGCATGTCTTGAAAAAGCCTTTCAAGATCTGAAGCTCAATTTAAAGAGGGCTTTCAAGATTTAAAGCATGAAGGTAACTAAGGCCATAATTCTAATGTCATTATTATAAAGTGCGAAGATCCAAGTAATGTGTTTCTATTCCAAGCACAAAAACCCACGAAGCATGAAAACCCCTAAAGCTGTAAACCAAGTCACGATTGTGTGAAGCATGAAGACAACGATGAAACTCGACAATCTGATCCTATGCCTTTGATGGATGAAGACAGTGATGGAAAGTGATGGCAGTTGGTCGTAATACTATGCATTTAAATCCTTTTGGATGAAAATAGCATTTGCATTTAGTTTAATGGAAATTGACTTATCTGGCCTTGTTGCATTTTGGAATGGTGGAATTACTCAAATACCCTTGATTCCATGTTAAATGCCACGTATTTTAATCTATCTAACATGGCAAATTCTGTTAATAGTTTAATGACAATTTCAACATTAGGGGGTTGATAGTCAAAATTTGAAAGTTTAAAGGGTTAGTTTAAAACTTTGAAAGGTCAAGGGAGTTATGTGCAACTGATCTAAAGTTCATAAGGTTAGGTGCATTTAGGCCTTAAGTTTGTATTTAATATTCTATGGTCATTCCTTTTGGGTTCATGGAAAAATTGTAAAGGCGTGTGAAGTTTCATTTTTATGATGGGTTTGTAGTTTTTGCAGATCATATGTTCATTATGATTTCATTAGGGATACTAAAAGTTGTGATATATGAGGATTAGGCAACAATCAAATCATCCCTCTGCTATTAGAATCCAAGCATTTAGCATTAAAGAAGAAGCATGGCAAGAAGATGAAATTGTATAAAAACATTGTCACATAACTAACATCTAGCATCAATCTTTTTTCAAGAAAAAAAAATTCATGCTCTAAGAAAAGAGAAAAAGAGAAGGCAAAGAGGAAAAGATAAAGGTTGTTTCATCCTTGTAAACCCTGCTCTACCACTGAGCTACTGATGAACAATGGGAGATTAGACATAGAGTTCAATCCTCGTTCTCAACCCATGACTAATATGAGCTTAAAGTTTCTTTCATAACTCACAGAACTTCTTCATAGTGACTCCGTTCCATGCCTCATTTCATAGGGAACCTCAAAGTGGCTCTATTTCATTATATTCCAAAAAATAAGGTCCTTTGGTCTTTTTGAGAAATTTGAGTTTTTAAAGTATTTTGTTGTCAATTTTGGCAAATTATGGCTCTTGTATGTCAATTACCCCTTTTTCAAGTGGCATAATTTCAAAATGCAATTATAGTTGTCTTTATAGGATTTAAATATTAATAAATTATTTCTAGTTTTGACAAAAATGAGTACTTTTACCAATATTAAAGTTAAAAAATAATTGCTTTATTTATAGGATAATACGCATTCCTTTTTTATGTCACAAAAAGTGATGTTAATAGAAGTCATTAAGTAAATCAATATAAGTATTTATTTCTTGTATTGTTACAAAATAATCAATAATCTTATGAAGCATTTTGTGTGTGTGTGTGTGTGTGTGTTTGTGTTTGTGTTTGTGTTTTTTTTAAAGAATAAATTACATAACCTTTCTCAAAATCTATTAAAATTATACCAACTTCTTTCTTACTTTTTAAAATATAAACAAACCTCCTTTGAAACAAAAAATTATATTATACTTTTCTCTAATTTTTAATTTATTGACTTAAATGCTCCTTATTAATCCAAATACATAATTTTTTTAACTAAAATATTTTCTTACATATTTTTTATCAACAATATTAGTCAAAAATTTTAAAATTAGACTAAACTATATATTTTAAAAATAAAATAGAAGTCTATTTAATTTCAATAAAATTCAATGAAAGTCTATATAATTTACTAAAAGAAGTATAAATAATATTGCTTTAAATATATATATATCCCCTTTCAAGGTAAAAAGAAATCAAAGAATGTGAAGTCCCATTCAAATTTTTACGAACAAAAATCAAATAATTAATTTTTTATTGATTGAAATTTGAATTTGAATCACACAAATCTAGAGAGAATTTGATTTTAATTCTTAATTGAAACTAATTTAAAAGAAAAAATTAAAAGTACAAATCAATCACGTGCAGTGAATAAATTTTTATAAACAAAGTTTTTACTCAAATGATTATTTTGTAGTTACTTAATTGGTATGAGCAAGTACTCGTCTTTTGCAGATTTCAATTAGGCTCAAATGGGATAAGTCGTCAAGCCTAGATTTAAGCCTAATTTTGGAGATTGGATGGCCCATCTCAATTGTGGTCTCCAGAAACATTTCTTTTCCTTGAAAATCGATCCCTCTATTGTTTAACTGAGTAATTTAGATCATTTAGATTTTAACTCTTTTTATTTTAATATATTTTTTGTTATAAAATATATATAATGCAAAATAAAAACAATCTTTTAACTTTGAAGATTAAGAAAATAATAATTTAAATAAAAAACTTAAAATCCAAATTGTTTAATAGAACAATTAGGCAATCCTCTCTCAATTGAGAGGATCTATTATCCCGACTTAATTAGTCAATTTTGTGCCATCTGTTGATGAACTTTCCACAATCAATAAGTCATTGTGAAGAGCTGTGGCTTTCATCTAAGGTAAGCACTAAGTACCTAGTCTCCTTCATGTTATACTCTGAATAGCTTTTTTGATTTTGCTAATTAAATTTTTGTCATCCTCTTTTTCACTAGTAATTTTTGCTCATTGATTATGTAATCAAAGTGATTATATGATAGGTCTCTTTATGCTAAACTTTTGTTTGGTTTCTTTGAAAATTTTAGAAAAAAAAAACGAGAAGGAAAAACTTTCTACAACTTTTTTTTTTTGGGTGATAAGGCTTTCTACTACATTAATATAAGGGAATTTTCCTTATGAATAGAGTTAAGTTTTTTTAATATTGGTCTTAGGAAATGTATAAAGTTCAATTGCTTTGGGATGCTTTGGTATGAATGAATTATGCAATAGAACATTCATACATGTAATATCTATTGCTAGGTTTATAAGAATAACTTCATAATGCATTGGGTATTTTTTTTCTTTTTTGGTAATAATAATTCGAGTTGCTAGGTTTGTTATTCTCTTCACTTTTTCCCACCTCCCACCTTTAATTGTATCCAAAAACATAGAGATGGGTTGAGCCTTTTGTTATGGAAGTAACAATGGCTTGATGCTACAACTAACTAACCATGAATGCATGTCAAGGAAGTGAGTTTACCTTCATTTGTTATATGAACCAGTCATGATGCAAGCATATAGAAGCTTCCATGGCATAAAGTGTAATTTTTATTCTATCTTTGTGAATGGCTAGTCATTGTTTATAAGTGTTTGATTTTTTATGATGAATTGAAAGGCAATTTATGATTGCAGATCACCAAGGCAATAGACTTAGACTTAGCATTCCATAGAGATATAGATGCAAGTAGATCTTTTGCTACCCCTATTGGAGTAATAGAGAGTGTTGCTTTCATCTTAGACTTTCTAAATTTGATCTGGATGGTCTATGTTTCATTATTTAAGAATAATAATATTTTTTGTATAAAATGAAACAAAATACAAAATAAAAATAATCTTTTAACCCCCAACTTTAAAAAATGATTGATATTGGAGAAAACAAAAAAATAAAAAATCTAGATTGTTTAAATCAAATTTGGATGTTTTAAATTTGGACAAAAGAACAGTGAAGCGTGCTACTCTTTTAAGGATTATAGTGAAATCAAGTGTGGTATAAAACACTTCCTCAGTGATGTAAATAACTCTTACATGCCAAGCCACTAAAGAAGGCATTAAGTGATTCCAAGATTCTTAAAGGGCTTAAGTTAATTTTTATGATCATGAAAGTAGGCATAAAATTAATATAAGAACATATGTTCTATTTTGAGGGAAAAAAATAACATATAACTTAGTGGATCAAGTCGTTAATGCGAGTAAAAGTCAATCTTACATGTTTATTGTTGATTATTTAGGGGTACATAATCAATCAAATCCAAACTCTAGAGCTTTTCATAATATAGTTAGTCGAGTCAATAAGTTTTGAGTGTTACAAGTTATTGCTTAGTTGATAGTTAGTTCAATTTAGCTTGTCAATTTTTCTATATAAAGGGATAATTAAGATTTTGGTACTTGATACATTTTCTTTGGGGGACATTATCTAATTTTTATCTATACTACTTGTTTGACTTTTACACTTGTAAAATTTTACCAGCAAAAAGATTTGGGTTAGGGGTGTTCATTGATCGTTAGACCCGAGGAGTCGGGCCTAATCGAGTCGAGCCAAGCTAAAATATAGATGAGTAGAATTTTAAATAAAACTATACCAGGTCGGGCCAGGTCATGAGTAAAAACATGTTCTGGTTAACTTGGTCTAATAGTTACTTTTTTTGGTTTTAGTTATCAATATCTTATTATCTTTTTTTTTTTCATTCTTATTTTGTCTACTTTTCTCTGCATGCTGCAACTTTCATTACCCACCTAAATCCTTCCTACTTCTTAATTATTTTTATTATTAATTTGTATACTTACTGACATTTCTTTTATTGAATAATAAAAATACATATGTTTATTTAAGGCTAATTATATTAGTATAGCTTATATTTTGCTTGATAGTACCGAATTATTTTTTTATTAAAATTATTTTATTGATAAAAATATCAGGGCTTTAGAAGTTTATTATTTTGAAATATATACCTATGAGTCTATAAAAAAATAATTTTATATTACAAGTATTAGTTTATAAAAAAAAATAGCTCAGGCAGTTTTAACCCATCCTAACCTGACATAAAACTAAAATTGTGTGGGTTGGATCGGTCACTGGTAGAAAAGCAAGTTTGATGTTTTTATCAGGGTGAGCATTGTGCCTACTAAATACCTGGCTTGTCCTTGCCTATAAATAGTCATAATTTGAGTAATTGTCATCTATATGACTCCAACAAACAAAAAGAATGAAAAAAGCATTTGAGGCTTCACTGTGGATCTCTTCAGATAGAGATTGGGCTCTCCCTTTAGTAGATGAGTGTCATCAACTTTGTATCATTTCTTGTCTCACCTCTTCAAGGCATCACTTGCCCCTCTCTTACTTTCTCATCCAACTTTCTCATTTGGATTCTTCTTACCTCCCCTAATTTCCCTCCAGTAAAATTTACTTATAATTACTAATTATATATATATATATATATATATATGACTTGAAATTGTTTTCTTCCCTATAACAGTCGAGAAATTTCTGCAAAGGCTGCCTGTTGTACTAAGATTTCCATGCATCATATTCCACTTCTTAGGATGCCATTATTTTGTTCCTTTTGGTTTCTCCTCTGACGGATTATGCATTCAAGCTATTTAGATGGCTTCAACACATTCGGTGATGCATTCCATCCCTTTATTATTCTAGGCTAAATTATGGGGCCTATGCTAATCTGCCTTAGGGCAAAAGGTTTTAGAATATTAACATGAAATGGCCCTGTAGATTCCATCATAAAAAAATAATTTAATTGGACTAAGTTGAAACTATATGAGCGGAATTACTCGTGAATATGATATTTGGAGGTTTTTGGTGGAAATGTACCATTAAGCCTTAGTATGTTAAAAACTTGAGACAAAACTATAGGCATATAGTTCCAAACAAGAAAAAGAAAGGAAAATTTTCATTAAAGAATCATAATTTGGTAAAAATTTCACTAAAGAACTTTAGGATTCAAAATTCTTTTAAAGGATCAAAGAAATGAGTCATCATTGATACTTTCCAAAATTATCACTCTTATTCTCTAGAGTTATAATTTGATTTTTCCAATATTATAAGAATATTTTGGATTTATTACTATATCTGAATAAAAATATTCTTATAATATTTAAAAAATTAGGTTATAATTTTAAAAAGTATGAATGATAACTTTAAAAAATAATAAAAATTTATTCTTTTAGCCCTTCAGGAAAATTTCAATTTTTAAAAATTTTTAACAAAATTTTTACCAAATTATGATTCTTAAAGAAATGTTTCAAGAAATGAGTATTACATAAGGTGTGCAGAATGCCGACAACTTACACTGAAACATGTCAACCCACGACGTGGATTGTAAAGGTCATTGATCACCTTCATCATAGAGAAAGGGATGTAAATCTGCTAGACCGACTAGCTCGAACCAGAAATCAAGGTTATGGAATTGATTTTTAGGTGTCCTTTGAGTTGAAACCTCTTTTTCCACCTGATAGTTTTGCTGTCACCACTTTAAAATTTTGTCTTATAGAATGCGCAAGTGGATTGAAAAAAAAGAAAGGAAAAAAAATTACTCCCAACGAATTACAAACTTGGGATTTGAAATTTGATTCAATACCTGGATTTTGGTCTCTGTGTTTTGTAATCTACGTGTGCAAAAGTTAAATCGTGAATGTGCAGCCTTCCATTTAAGGCTCTCGGCTCTCCATGAATACCATTTTGTTGATGATTCATATTTGAGTTATAAAATTGGCGTAGAACCCGATCGTTCAACTAGGGGGAAAAGAAAGAACATAGTTAAGCAAAACAAAATCAATCCAAGTGTTACCCTAAATTAATATACCAGTAATAGATGCATTTATACTTCAATATGATTCTAAGAAATCATCTCCCGAAAAAAAAAAAAGTAAACCGCACAATGAGTCTGTTGAGAGAAGAAAGGTTATTGTGGATAACATAGTTATGCAGTTTGCAATCAGTTTGATAATAGGGTTGTTTGATCAGTGATTTTGATATTCCTGCAAAATTATTTACTCATAATTCATGATATACATAACACAATATCTGTATATATATATTAATTATTATATGAATATACACATTGCATGTGATATTTCTTGCTTAATTTATGCGATCTAAAGAAGTAATATCCCCATAATTTTAGGACTCAATGCAATCGACCCAGACCAAGAAATGATTTTGAGATAATTACAAATATTATTATGCATTCATTTATATATATATATATATATATATATATATAAAATTTTGATCCCAAAACCTTGGGTGAAAACTACAAATTAAAATCTTCTACAATCACTTTAGTACAAATTGCTTGAAAAAGCCTATCTAATCAAATGCATAGTATCTTAGTTTTCAGTTTCAAAGTATTTCAATTTCTGTCTTACTAGAGACATAGCCTCTCCTATATTTGCATAGTATATATTTTTGAATTTTGAATATCGGCTCTGCATATTGCACTTAGGATTTTTTTTTTGCATGCATGTGACACGGTTATATTGCATGTTTGCAAGTTTATCAGTAATTTGAATTTTCTATATTTATGTATTCATGTATTCGAAGAAAGAATGACAAAAAAAAAAAGGAATATGTATAGGATTTATTTTTCTTTTTACACTAATTTTTTTCTTTTCTATCTCTCTTCAAATGCACGATATACATTTAATTTGTAAATATAAAATATTTAGATTGGTTTATCAGTCATTAAAAATAATGAAAACAACCTTCCAAATTAAAAAAATAGTAATATGACGTCATATTCAACTTTATCTTTGTACTAGACCCTTTTTTTTCTTTTTTGTAAATATTATCATAGTCTCAAGATTAATTAATTTGTTGGTTTATACATTAAAGAAGTCAAAGAAACACAAAAGGGAAAAAAAACGAAAGTCTAAAAACACCGCAAAATACGTAGATTTGCATCTCCAAGAATAAGATATGGAGATTGCGGATGCTAACCATTGAGTTCTTGAGGGAAGGAGTGTGCAGAGAAATCAAGCCAACGAACCTTCTAAGGAGGGGATGTTCAGTACTTTGTTGTTCATGAAGCACTTATCCATCATTTCTTTGACGTCTATGGGATTCAATGGGTGGCCAGACGAATACTTTGTGTGTTTATTAGGAGCAACTGGGAATTGGGTCTCGTGGGTTTGATTGATATCTTGATGATAACCTCCCTCCATTGCGCAAATCGCGCGCAGCGCAGAGAAAATATGTAGAGATTGGTAGAGAAAATAGGCTGCTACTTGTTCTATATCTATATCGTTTAGTTTATAAATAATAAATAGGGAAAATTATATATTTTGTTCTTATAGTTTACTCAAATTTTTTAATGTGATCCTTATAATTTTTTTTGTTTTCAAATTAATCCTTGTATTTTCCAAACATTTAAATTTTTTGTCCCTGGCATCCAAAGCTGTCATAACAACATTTATTTTTTGTTAATAAGACTAACAAATTAAGATACTCTGTCGCTAAGTTGAAAGTCAAGATTGAATAGCACATCTCATTTTATGTTTAACATTTGCAATCACATATATGTGTGTGTGTGTGTGTGTGTGTGTAGATAAAGAAACAAAATGGGGAAAAAATTTCACCTTTCTTTCTCTTAGATTCACGCTAGAAATGTGCAATCAGAAGATGAAGATGAAGCTACAATGCAACATGTCAGTGTTAGTTGGCAATAGAGCAACAAAGACAAGAAAAGAATAATGGTCAATGATCCACGGGTGAAGAAAAGTATAAGCAATGTGGGGGCAAGCTATTGAAAATTTGAAATTAAATTGATCAAGATAAAGTGAAATTAGAAGCGTGAAATATACATGGAGGAGAGAGAATAGGTAACTAGCAAAAATAGAAATTGGGAAGAGGAAAGTAGTTACATATAAAAGTAAAGGATATTTGGGGGAAGAAAAGAATAAATATAAAGTTTCTTTTTTGGTGAAAATTATATAGATAATATATGTATGTAGATTTATTAGATTCAGATTAAAATGTGAAATAATTTAAAATATAAATTATATAATTCCATCATGTATATGTCTAACTTCAGTTGATTCAAAATTTTGAAAAATGGAAGGCATAATATTAAAAATTAATACTATATACATAAAATTTTAAAAAATTGCGCGCTTCAAATGCATGTAGCTAGCTCTACCAATGTCTATAAAATATTTTTTATAACTATGTGCACAGAAAATATATTAACCCTACAATATATTTTCAATAAATATGTACTATATTGTGTAACACATTAGTGTCTTCACAGTTACTAGTACACTTTTAAAGGTAACTGATTTAATAAGTAATTACATGTTCATTCTTGTATTAGTTTTTCAATGCATTTGTATTGTATGAATAATATCATTTTTTATAACATAAATAGAACATAAGATTTAACAAGGTTTAAGCTTAACCAATTCATATCTCTTTCAGTTACACAATTTATTTTATTTTATTTTTTTTCTTGTAAACCTCATATTTCTTTATTTTGTCTTTATAAATTTTCACAAATGAGGTGAAAATAGGCCTAAGTGTTGACTTTTATTTTGGTTTAAATGTAGTGACTTAAGCATATATAGGCTATTCCTTGATCGAAGTGACAGGTTGTAATGGAATAAAGCAAAGAAATAAAGTAGAGACTATATAACAGTAATCTCTGTTAAAATAGGACAGGATTTTGTAATTAAGGATAATTGGAGAAACCGAACCCCCATCAGGAATACGACCTAGCCTTTCGCCTGCCATTTTGAAAGTTTAATTGTTGAAAGTTCCTCCTCTGGTTAAACACAGTCTTATAGCGAGCTTGTACTTCCTCATGTGCCTTTTGCTATAACAAAGATTTTTTTTTTAATTTATAATGTATATTATATCTTTATTATTATTAAAATTTATGATCATTTTTTATCTATAAAATTATTTTTTAATTATTTTTCATTCTATGTACTAAATAAAATTTGATTGCTCTTAGGAGAAGTTGTTCTCCTACTTTGTTTGTCACATTAAGGAGGATGAGATAGTAGATATATATTTCTTCCTTGTAATTGGGCAGGCTAGTATTATTTTCAGGTTTGAGTTTTAATTAGTGAGGAAAGAGATGAATATATGGAATAGATCAGAGTGTGAACAAGAGAAACATAGGAGAGGAGTTTCTTCGGTTTTTATGACATTTTTCACACCGTCATATATAGTTCAAGTAATTTTCTTCAGATTCAAGAAATTCGAAACAATAACAGAGCATCCCCATTCTGTACCTTAAAAGTCTCACATGGGATACATAAAACAGAAGTGGACAAGGCATTTTTGTCGTTCTAACTTCTAACATCGACCCTACTGACCGTGAAGTCCAAGCAGCGACAACTTTGAATCCTTCCAAAACTTTGATGGAAAAACCAAAAGCAATAATTCTACTTATGGCTTCCCAATATGACGTTGTCCTACTTGTCGGATTTGAAAATTTAATGGGTAAAAATTTGCTTCAATTTTATGTGGTCGAGTTCTTAAATAAAATCTTCTCCACCATTGAATGGATAATATCTGTGTGTGAGTGTGTGTGTGTGTATCCATTCATGCCTTCCACGACCTTCTCGATCTCCTTCATCACATTCATGCCTTCCAGGATCTGATCGAATACCGCATGCTTGCCATCGAAAGAGAAGAGAGGAGCGAGTAAAAATGAGTCACAGAAGAGAGAAGAGAAAAAGAAACAACTTTAAAAAAACCTGGTATGAATCAGAGAAAAAAAAATGTCAAATAAGATGCAATATATACAGTTTGGTGGATGTCTAATGGCATTGAAGTAAAGGACCACTTTGTAACGTTTCAAGAGTTAGTGGCAAAGATTAGAAAAAAATTACAAGCTTAAAAATCTGTTATCCTTTTTCAAGTGGTGAGGTTCACTTTAATTAATTCTATTCTAAGCTCTTCTCTCTAACACCTATTATCATGTTTTAAATTATTTCAAAAGTATTGTAAGCAAATTGATAAGAGAATTTTAAATTTTTTTTGAGGTTTCAACAGTATTAAACTCAAGATATACTTGCTTAATTGGTCAATTTTATGTCTTCCTTGATCAGAAGGAGGGCTTGGTTTCAAATGTACTAGATCATTCATCTAAATCTTATTGGCCAAACATATTTTGAGGTTGTCATCACCTGAAAACCAATTTTTATTTTCTCAAACATTAAGGTACAAATATTATAAATCAAGGGTGAATAGTTAATTAACATCACATTCAACAATGAGTTGGATGTGGTGGAAAATAAAAAAAGGTGAGCTTAATCATTTTTAACCATTTACAATAACAAATTGGGAATATTTCATTAATTTTCATTTTAAACCACTATTGGTAGCGATGCATCAATTCCCTTACTTCTACATAAATTTTTGGGATCTTATATTGCATAATCATGAAAGTTGAAATAATCAGTTGATAAACTAATTATATTTGTAGAATGATGCTCAACAAATTTTATAAACTACTTTTTTTTATTACAAGTCAAGATGATCAACTAGTATAAATGGATATGAATGCAAGATCATATAAAGCGGCAAATGGATATAAATTGTTGTCTAGACAACTAGAGTTGAGGTGTTCAAATTTGTGTATAAATTGGGATAAAATTTGGAAGTTACGTCTTTTAATTCAGGTTATTTTGTTTATGTGGCGCTTATTCCACAAAGCTCTTCCTTTTATGACAACCTTTCATTTACACCATTTAAATAGTGATGGATGTCAATTTTGTGATCATAAAAAGAAATTGTATAATCATGTGTTTTTAATGTGCCCATTTGCACCTGCAATTTGGTATGGATCTTAGCTAAACTTAATTGTGGATTGGCTCTTGTCATCTGATATTTTTGTATGTTTGCAATAGTGGTTCTTCCAAGATTAAGAAGATGTAATAAATAAGGTTTATATAGTTCTATATGCTATATGGTCTTGTCGTAATAGGAAATTGTTTGAAGATCCTCGATGTTTGCCAATACATGCGATTATACTAATTCAACAACTTTGTAGCACTTATTTGATTCCAAACGACATATGTTCTGATCATTTTTCAGATGCCATCAAAGGAGACAACTAATTTGGAATGGAAGATTTCTGCTTAATCGATGATATTTGTTTGTCAACCAACCTAGACAAAATAAGAAGGAGGTGAAAGGTAGAACTATCATTTTGATATGCCTAAACCATTACGAATTTAGGACAATCATCTAGTACAACAAATGGCATAGAGGATGATTATGGATTTTTTCTTGGCAATATGATATGGGCTAAGTTTTCTACTCAAATAGCAACAAATCCTAACTTCTCCTTTATATTCGTTGAGTGTCGGTGTCTTTGTTGAAAAACAATAAAGACACTTGGAGATGCTCAAGGTACTACCAATAAATATGCAAGTTCTACAACAAGATGTTAAGAATTTACTTGCCAGGCTTGTTTCGTTTAGAATTATATTTATTCTACAACAGTTTAGACAAGTTTCATAGTCTTTTTAAAAAAAATACAAAAGTTACAACTAAAGTTATTTAAATTGTAACTTTTTTAAAATTTAGTAGTAATTTTTCTAAATCTAATAATAAATCCCTTACAATCTAGTAGTAATTATGGTCATTAAGAATAATTTTAATTTTTAAAATCTTTTATTATAAATTTTGCTAAGTTCTTAAATATAATTTTTTGTAATTTTTATTAGAAAAATCTTATATGTATTATTTATATCATTATCATTATATCTTTAATTAAAATATGATAATTTTAATAATACTATGATAAATATATAAATTTTATAAATAATAATATAATTTTTTAATTAAATAATATGCTTATTATATTATTATTATTAAAATATATTATATTTTAATTAATAACTTATAATAATAAAGATATAAAAAAAATTATATTTAAGCCTAATTTATTTTTATTAGCTAAATTGTCAATATGATTTTTTATTTTTATTAAAAATTTTATTTTGATTTTTTAAAAATTCATTAATTTATTTTTTTATTAAAAATAAAAATGTAAAAAAATATAATTAAAATATATAATTTTATAAAAGACTATGAAACTTAATAAAATAAATTTTTATTTTATATATTTTAATTTTACATATTTTTAATTATATATTAAAAAATTTTAAAAATTAAAAATAATTTTAATTTTTAAAATCTTTTATTATAAATTTTACAAAATTTGGATCCGCAATTTTTCCTAAAAATTATGGAGAGCAGAAGGAACTCAACCCCCACGGTCGATCACGCCTGTCGGCAACCACTTGTCGGAGAGACATTGAGAATTGTGGAAAAAGTAACAGTAACAGAGTGTGAGCTTGTGCAATGCTCGAAGGCGCTAGAGAGTGGTTTCAGTTTGAAGGGGAAGATAGAGTGACTGAAAGACTTGATCCAGCTGAAGTCAAGCTGAGTCTGAAGCAGGATTTGAATTGAACACTGGTTGTAGTGAGAGAGAGAGAGAGAGAGATAGAGTGGTTCCCCATTTGGGATTCAATGTTGGTCCAAGACCGAACAGCTCCCAAATCCCCTAAACACCAATTGAGAAATATACCCACTCTTCCCGCAAATCACTTCTCTGAGACTAAGAACCTTGATTTCTCAACATGGGTCTCCGAAAACCTCTACAAATTTATCGCAATCTTGCTTCTTATCGTTACTGTTGCAGCCCTGTATTTCCTCCGCAACGTTGGCAACACCGCCGCTCTACTCTGCTTCGAAAAGCAAGCCAAAGACCTTGAGAAGATCGAATTTCCACGTATTAATTGGAACTCAATCTCTCCAATCTTGGATAAAACCTCCAGGTATGCAAATTTTCGATCAGAACGGTGGATCATTGTCTCAGTGTCGAATTATCCAACTGATTCACTCCGCAATCTCGTCAAGATTCAGGGTTGGCAAGGGTTAGCAATCGGCAACTCGAAAACGCCTTCAGATTGGAGTTTAAAAGGTGCAATCTATTTGTCTCTAGAGCAACAAGCTAATTTGGGGTTTCGGGTTTTTGGTCACCTTCCTTATGATTCATATGTTAGGAAAACCGTTGGGTATCTGTTTGCGATTCAGCATGGTGCTAAAATGATCTACGATGCTGATGATCGGGGTAATGTAATTGATGGGAATTTAGGTAAGCATTTTGATGTAGATTTGATTGGGGAGGGAGCTAGGCAAGAGATTATATTGCAATGCAGTCATCATAATCCTAATCGAACTGTTTTGAACCCATATATTCATTTTGGTCAGCGTTCGGTTTGGCCCCGAGGGCTGCCATCGGAAAATGTAGGCGAAATTGGCCATGAAGAATTCTACACAGAAGTCTTTGCTGGAAAGCAATTTATACAGCAAGGCACTTCGAATGGGCTTCCCGATGTTGACTCGGTGTTTTATTTTACACGCAAATCTAGCTTTGAAGTTTTTGACATTTGATTTGATGAGCATGCCCCAAAAGTGGCACTGCCACATGGTATCATGGTGCCTGTCAATTCCTTCAATACAATGTATCATTCTTCTGCATTTTGGTCTTTGATGCTTCCATTTTCTGTTAGCACAATGGCTTCTGATGTGTTGAGAGGTTATTGGGGACAGAGGCTTCTTTGGGAAATTGGTGGTTACGTTGTAGTTTATCCTCCTACTGTCTATAGACATGATAGGGTTGAGGCATATCCATTTTCAGAAGAAAAAGATATTCATGTAAATGTTGGGCGATTAATCAAGTACTTGATTTCATGGAGATCAAGTAAGCATAGATTGTTTGAAAAGATTTTAGAGCTAAGCTATGCAATGGCAGAGGAGGGCTTTTGGACTGAGCAGGATGTGAAATTTACTGCTGCTTGGTTACAGGACTTGCTAGCTGTTGGGTATCAACAGCCAAGGTTGTTGTCATTAGAACTAGGACGTCCATGAGCAAATATTGGTCATGGTGATCGAGGGGACTTTGTCCCTCAAAATTTGCCATCTGTTCATCTTCGGGTTAAGGAAACGGGAACAGTAAATTATGAAATTGCAAATTTAATCAAATGGAGGAAAACTTTTGGGAATGTTGTGCTTATCATGTATTGCAGTGGGCCAGTGGAACGTACAGCTCTTGAATGGAGGTTGCTTTATGGGCGAGTATTCAGAACTGTAGTTATTTTGTCAGAAAAGAAGGACGCAGATCTTGCTGTAGAGCAGGGCCATTTGGAGCAAGCATACAAGTAAGTCGGGTTAAAACTTACCTTTGCACATCACACTAGGTCATATGACTGGTATTTATGACTATGGTTGCTTAGCATACCTTAACATTGCTGAATTGCATTCCATCTTCAATCTCTTGGGTAATCTGAAGTTAGCATAAAAAATTCAGAAGATGGAGGGTTGTATAATCTAATAATTTAATTATTTATCATGTTAATTGCAAGAAACATGTCTTCACTGACATTGCCAATTACACATTGAAGACTACGGTGCAACTTAATTATTTGAACTATGGAAATATATGTTGAATGTCTAATTTAGAAGATGCTTATAAATTGTTTTGGCCATAATTGCACTACTCAGTTGCAGCCCCTCCCCCCCCCCCCCCCTTTCTCTTTTTCCCTCTCTTTTTTTGTTTTGGGAACCCTGGCCTATTACAGTTGTTTGATATTGAGGGGTCAGGAAGAAGATTAGAGAAATGATCTAGCAAAGGTTTCGAATCGTGAACTCATTCTTTTGCACTATACTATATGTAGAATTATTTATATTCAGGGTCAACCTTGATAGATGAGAAAGGAAAGAAAAGCAATTTATCTGATAGATACTTCTGGTCCTCTTTGTTTTCATATTACCTATCTGGTAGGATGTGGAAGCGTTAGTTAGGTGATTACCCTGCATAATATGATTAGAAATGCATTCAATTTTTAAATAAAGGATTAGTGGATATTAACTTACAAGTCTTAAAATCAGAGGTATAGCTCAGATTGCTAATCTATATTTCTCTCCTATTACCAGGGACCTTCCAAACATATTTGATCAATTTAGTAGCGCAGAAGGGTTTTTGTGCCTGCAGGATAATACCATTCTTAATTACTGGAACTTGCTCCAAGCTGACAAAACTAAACTGTGGATCACTAATAAGGTATTCCTACTTTGTTTCCTCTCACCAAGAATATGGGCACTCAAGATAAAATGGTTATTTCTGGTCATAAATTGAAGCTCCCCTCTCTCCCAGTTAAAACAATAAAATAATAATAATAATAAGTGAAAAGAAAAAGAAGGCCTCTGACACCTAGGTTTGCTTCAAACAGAAATGTTTATAAATTATGTTAATTACCTTATTTGATGCCATTTTTAAATATCCCCTGATTGCTTTAACTTGAAGCCATTAGATCTCTCTTTGACATACTGATTGGGGTCTAGGTATCCGACTCTTGGACCACTGTATCAAGCAATGACAACTCAGATTGGTTTTCAAAACAAGCAAGCATGGTACAGAAGGTTGTTAGCACAATGCCAATTCACTTTCAAGTCAGTTACAAAGAATCTCTACGAAGTGACAAGAGCCTCCTAATATGTAGTTCTGAGCTATTCTACATTCCTCAGCGCTTTATTGGTGACTTTGTTGAGCTTGTTAATCTAGTGGGCAATCTAGACATCCATCAGAAGGTTGCAATTCCTATTTTATTTATATCCTTAGACTCTCTGAATTTTGATAATGTTCTCAATACAATGATCTACAAGCGAAAGCACCCAACGAATTCCTCCGCACTCTATTCCACTGAAGTCCCGGCTGTTCACCCATGGAATGTGTCAAGCGAGCAAGATTTTATAAGGGTAATAAGAATAATGGCAGAAGGGGACCCACTTCTAATGGAGTTAGTTTGAAGTTATAGCTATCCCTTGATACTACGTGACGCGAGAGAGGACACACAGAAATCTGTGACGGTCAGTTTGGTAGTTATACGAAATTGTCTTTCGCTATTTCCCTTTATTCTGATTTTTTTTTTTTTGAGAGGGCTTCTTTTCCTTTTTTCCTTTGTACATGACCTTGTATAATCATTATTTTTTGTGAAAATCTGAAATGAGAATTTATTCGTAGTCATTACTGCAACTCAAGCTCCCCATTAAGAGACTTTTTCCCCTTACAATATTGTTTGTTTGTTTGAATGAACTGCTTTCCCTTTTCCGAATTTAGTGATGCAAGTGATATATTTTAAATTGTTACCGTCAAAAACAATATATTGGCATTAACATAGCAACTATGGGATTTTATTATTTACACCTATTGGCAGTAAAGTGCATGTATTTATTAATGTGACAAAGGGAAGAGGGCTAGAATTGTTTTTAATAACAAGTTTTTTATCATTAGATGGAGTTAGCTAGATAGATTAAATGATGTTATAAAGTTTTATTGGGGATCATATATTTAGATAAGCTATTTAAATCTAAATCCTTTTTAATAGTTTCATTTCTAATTTTGTTTAGTCTCCCTTTAAACTATTGAATTACTCTTTATCTTATCTATTATTTTTATTAGGATTTCTATAAGTTTTTTTTATACATGTTCAAACCATTTAAGGCGTGATTTTACAATTTTTTTCATAATAAGTGCGACTTCAATTTTTTCCCTAATATATTTATTTCTAATTTTATCTTATTTAGTATATCTATTTATCCAACATAACATTTTCATTTATGCAATATTGAACTTATTCTCTTGTTAACCTTTTATTACCTAACACTCAATCCCATATAACAGTAAAATTTACCTTTAATTTTAAGCGGTACTCTTCTATCATAAATAACTTAATTTTGAGCGATACTCTTCTATTATAAATAACACCGAAACACTTCTCTATTTCCTCACCTTACTTGAATCCTATAGTTTATATCTTCCTCTATTTTCCTATTATGTTGTTTGATAGACCTAAAATATTTAAACTATGTGACTTGTGATATAAGCTGTTCTCCAATTTTCACTTCTATGTTAAAATTAATATGCCTTTTGCTAAACTTATATTCCATATATCTCATTTTATTTTTACTTAAATAGAATCTATGTGCTTCCAAAGCTAGTATCCACATTTTTAATTTCACATTTATTTCTTCTCTCGACTCTCTAATTAGGACTACATCATTTACAAAAAGTATACATTGTGGCACCGGCTCTTGGATATGTTCAATAAGTACATTTAAGACTAAAATAAAAAAATAGAGGCTTAAAATTGACCCTTGATGTAAGCTAATGGTTATCAAAAAATTTTCTATGATTCTATCTTTCGTTCTCATACTAGTTGGAACCCTATTATAGATATTCTAGATTGCTCAAATATAAGTAATATGAACTCTCTTTTTTTCTCTAGAGCCTTCCACAAAATCCTTCTCGGTACCTTATCATATACCTTCTTCAAATTGATAAATACCATGTGTAAATTTTTTTTATCCATTCAATATCTCTCTATCAATTTTTGCAATAAGTATATTACTTCCATAGTCAACTTTCTTGATATAAAACTAAATTGATTCTCCATAACGGAAGTCTCTTTCCTTAATTTCCGCTCAATTACCATCTCCCATAATTTCATAGTAAGGCTTATAAGTTTAATTCCCCTATAATTTACACAATTTTGTATGTCTTCCTTATTCTGATAAATAGGGATTAAAGTACTTTTCTTCCATGCATCTGGCATTCTCTTAGATCTTATAATCTCATTAAACAATTTTGTGATCCAACTTATATCTTTTACTCTTAAACCCTTCTATACTTTAATAGATATATTATTTGATCCAACTACTCTATTATTTTTCATCCTCTTTAATGCTTTTTTTATCTTTGACTCTCAAATCTTATGATAAAAAGTATTATTTTGGCCTTCCTCTTTAACTTCTAACCTATCCGAGTGTAATAAGAGTTTGTGTCCTTCATTCAATAGCCTATGAAAATAACTCTTTGACCTTTTCTTGATATTTTGTCCTATGACTAAGACTTCCCCTCCTTCATTTTTAATGCATTTCACTTGATTCACGTCTTTTGTCTTTTTTTTTTTTTACTTTTAGCAAATTTATAAATACTTCTTTCCTTAACTTTAATGTCTAAAGATTGGTTTAACCTATTAAATGCTTAGCTCTTATCTCACTCTCCACCTTCTTAGTGTTTTTCTTTGCTACCTTATTTTTTTCTGTTAATTTTTATCACTTTTACACAAAAACTACATTTTATAACACTTCTTTAACCTTAACCATATCTTACATACTTACATCTCACCACGAGATTCTTTATCTTTAGGTCCAAGGCCTATTGATTTACCAAGAATCTCTTTTGCCACCTTACCCTAATCTCTTTAACTATCTCGTTTTATATATTGTTAGCATTTCTTTGTGCCTCCCAAAGCCCTTCTCCCAAAATCTTTCTTTGCAAGCTCTTTTTTTATTACTTATCAATTGCCACCACTTGATCCTTAATACCCTTAGTCTTTGCTCTTCACTCTCACTCTGACCATCTGCATTTGTTTTCCCTCAGCCATATTTTCCATGCAAATCTTTATAACATCTAAATGCACTCCCAGCATAACCATTAAGATCCCTTCTTAAGAGAATATTTGCAAACTCTTTTTTATCATTTATCAATTGCTACTACTTGATCCTTGATATCCTATCTTAGTCTTTGCTCTTCACTCTCACTCTCACCATTTGCATTTGTTTTCCCTCAACCATATTTTCCATGCAAATCTTTATAACACCTAAATGCACTCCCAACATAACCATTAAGATCCCTTCTTAAGAGAATCCTTTTCTCCTAATAGTATTCTCTATACTAAACTTTTTAAATCCTCCAAAAACTTTATCTTGTAATACTCTTAACTCTAGTTATGGTGTGTAAGTGCTAATAGCATTGAAAATTTCTTTTTTCTTTACAAATTTTAATACTATGATTCTGTCTCCTAACTTTTTTAAATCTATTACAACATTTTTTCAATACTTATTCACAATTATACTTATCATATTTCTAAATTTAGTCTTACCGATGTACTAGAGTTTAAAACCTGAGGTATTTAATTCTTTCATTTTTTTCTCTTATCCATTTTGTTTCTTATAAGTATATAAAATGGTATTTACTATTTTCATTGATTTACCTATAAGTGTACTTATATTTCAAATTCTAAAATGAATCCTACTTTTGCAAACTATCTTCTTTACCTATATTCTATCATAAAAATGTGAAAACTCTTACTTATTTCACATTACACCCAGGCTTCGATATAACAATTTTTGCTCATTTAACACTGTACTCAAACTATACAATGTGTTACTTCTAAGCAACGACCTAACATTAACTCTAACACATCGATGATCTATGATATAAAGATTCAACAAACTTTTATATTGGTTATCGACTACCTAATATAACCCTTATCTTTTTTTCAAGTTTAGGACCAATTATGAAATGATTTGCATCAAAGCATAGCATAAGCAAAGTTAGGGTTGGAATTGTTTATGAAGATTAAATAATTTTTTCAAGACTTATTTTATTCATATAGAAATTAAGAAATTGAGTAATTTCTATTGCACAGATTTTTAGATGACAAAACTTCTAGTTCATTTCGATTTGTTAATATGCAGTGTTGTGATCTAGCCAAAGACATTGACCATGTATTCTTACGTTGTCAGTTCGTGCAGGAGTAGTATAGTTTGGCCTTGATCTATCTATTCAAATGGAATGTATATAACCTAACTCTTTGTTTGCCTAGTTAGATATCTAGTTCATAAAATTATAGGACAATTGGAATGTTCTGTAGAATAATACATTGCTGATTATCTTAACTCTCAGTAATATATGGTTTGCCCGGAATAAGTTGCTTATGGAGGGTATTAGTTTTTCAGCACTGGAAATTTTACATAGGATTAAAACCTAATCGAAGGAATATAGTTATGTCTTCAATAAGCAATTTTTGGTTGTTCCGTTTCATTTCCTTTAGACCTGTTTGGTATATAAAAGGTGCTTTAATGGAAATGAAAAGTAAATGCTGAATGAAATGAAATGAATCAAATCCATTTGTTATAACAAAAAAAAAGAAAATGGAATGTTTTTACTTTTGTATATTTAGTAGAATAAAAATAGTATAAAAATGAAAAGTAAGATCTAGAAAATGATCAAAATGCCCCTTCTAGAAAAAATTGGAAGAAGCATAAATGTGTATTTCATTTTTAGTTTATTCTGTGCATGATTGCAGATCTGGTTCATTTCGGTGATGTAGTAGCCCCATTCCTTGTGCAGGGAATACCTTTCCTCTTTCCCATTTCTAGATCTTCCATGACTCGCAGCCCAGCAAAACCGGATTTACAACGAGTTGCTGATCTTTCCATTGACAACGTGGGCGAATCTTTGTGGTAGGAACTCCGTCTAAGCCGTAGTCTCAATACAATTTCTGTTAAGGAAATTTCTGAATGGATTTTTCATTGAACTGTACCAATGGGAAGATAGTGGAGATATTAAAATAGGATGATCTTTGAAAGTCAATGCCTTTGGCAACTGATGCTATTTGTTTTGTTTCCCTTTTGTTTGTGGATCTCTCCTCATAAGAGTGGGAAATCTTCAATTCTATAAACCTATTACTGCAGAATGCACCAAAAGGGCAATAGTGTCTTTTCCACAAATTGGGTCTAACCTCTACATCCATTCTTCTCACACAGTGAAAGCAAACTCCCTTCTTCCACCCTTTCACGCTGTGCAGGATTCTTTGTACCAAACAAGTTTAGGCGCAAGAATTCTTTTTACTTTCCTTTTCTATAAAAGATACCAAGCCATTACTTCCTTAAGGCGTGAATGTCATTACTAGATATTCCTATTGCAATAGAAGAGAAGGAGGCATCGTTGTGTAATTGCTCTTGTTTTGTTACACTCTTGGTGGATGCTTTAAAGGTAGATGTTAGTCAGACAGAAATTAATAACAGTATTTTATCTTTTTCATATTTAAGGCAAATCCTACTGGATTGTGGGTTTTACAAAAATGATTAAAAAAATTGTCATTGTAATTTTTAATATATTTTCATACCTATTTTTTTTTCTCATTTAACTTTGTCTAAAATAAATTAATGTTGATATGCTTGCTTCCCATAACAGTTAAACTGTTGAAGACTGTTAAAATGGTTAATTTATTTTATTGTTATTTTCAAGAATGGTGATAATATTTTCAGCAAATAGCTCTTGTTTAACCGTCAAGGAACCATTGATTCCCCTTTTCCATTTATTTGTACATGTCCTTGCATGGGAGGAACAACTTTGCATTGAAAAATGTTTTCAGGACATCTTTCAAAAGTAAAATCCCAGAGAACCATAAACCAGCATAAGAAATCATTCATAATCGGACTCTACAAGCCAGCACTTGGGAAAACCATTCTTCAAAGAGTAACAAAATTGATTAGTTATAAAACTTGAAATTTAGGGTGGTTTGATATTTGAAAGAAAAGAGACTCATATTTATTATATTTTTATAATTGTTATTTAATAATTTTTATTTTTTTAATAATTTTTTTAAAATAAGAATATAGGAGTTATTTTTTTATTTTATATTTTACTTTTTGAATGTCAACATCCCTAGAATCAAGAAACGCCGCCGTCAAAATGATTACCAATGTGCGAAGAATTTAAAAATAGAAATAAAGGCTTGACCAGAGGAAAATTAATTTCAGGTTCTACTCAACCTCCAAGCAGAATTTGCTTCATCTAAGATATTCTGTAACTCCTTTACTCATTGCCTGGTCAACGACACACTATCCTGAAACCATAGCAATTATCACTGACTCGTATCTCTTCAATTTTCTCTTTCATCATGTACGTAATATGTACCATCATTTTGTTGCCCTTTAGTAACTAATGCGTACAATTTGCAATCATAATTTTTTTTTCCCTGTCTGGTAACACATATAAAGTTCCTACTATTTTTAAGTATCAAACTACTTTGGCACAATTTTAGTCTTCAATTTTATTGGCTGAAATGAACATCTACAATGACTTATTAAGGAAACAATACCAATAGATTAGATCAGAAATCCTTTATATCAATTAATTCTAAGGCTTTGCTTTCAAAATAATAATAATAATAATAACTAATTTCTAAAGCAAGCCTAATACAAAGTCACACTTTGGGAATCAGTCGCGGCACTACATAACTTTTGAAAAATTCATATATACTTTGTGCCATTCAAATCTTAAGAACTAAAGAAGATGTAATTGGTATTTTTCACAGTGAAAAATACTTCATGCAGTGTGATATGATCAGCTTTTAGTTGGGATAATAGCTTGTAATTGATAGCATCCAACATAATGGGTGATATGGGTACATATTGGTTAAGTCAAGTCAAACTAAACATTCAATAGACTTGGTGCCTAGGCCAATTTTCTATTCAGGCTATTTTTGGATGCATAGACTAATCCAACCCAGTTAGTCCCATTTACAAATTGGGTCTAACTAGGCTAAATTAGGTTGGACCAAACCAAAAAAAATTTTAGTTGTTAATGAAAAATAATCAATTATTTAAGAGTATAAAAGTGACTATGTTTAAGAACTCTTACAAATTAAATAGGAGTGTTAAAGGATTAGGATTTAAAATTATTTAAGAGTATTAGAATTATTGCTTATTGAGATGTTTAGAAGTTGTTATCCTTCTAAAGGATTATTCTTTGTAATTAGACTTATCTAGTTTAGTTTCAAGACGGGAAGAGGTTAGCACAAAAGGTTTGTGTATACTACAAGTGAGCAAGCCTTCTAGTTGAGCATATCTTAGGTTTAACCAAACATTTCAACAGTAAGCAAGCAAACATATAGGAAAAGAAGGAGATGCTAATTTAAGAAAAGGTTGGTCATGAATCTAATATGATTTCTTTGTTCTATTACTAGCACTTTAAAATGAAAACAATAAGACTTTGTTCAAAATCTATATTTCAGCAAAACAAAAAAAAAACACCAAGCAAGACATAAACATCGAATCAAGATGCATACATCAAATTTTTTAAAAAAAAAGGAAGAAAATAAACCAAAATTCTAAATTTTGATATTCAACTAACCTTAAAATCAAATCTTTTAGCTCATAGCCTTTTAAATCCAAGCCAAATATGAAGCTCAATAAAAAGAATGGATGGAAAGCTTGCCTTTAACAATATCTACTAGGCTTATACATCTACCCTCATGCATTGCTTTGAGTCTAAGTTAATGCCTCAGTCAAGGCAACTTTTTTCTCCTTCAATTTTTCCGATACAACAAATAAACACATTAGGTTGGAATTATTTCCAATATTAGCAAACCCTAATTTTATGCCAAGGAGAAAAAATATTTATCATTCAGTTTAACATAGTATCATAAGAAAGCAAGGTGCACAACTCTTTTTTCACCACCTTTAAAGATGATCAACACAAAATAGAAACAAGTTCATTCAAGCGTCAACCTAAATCACTTAATGGAAAATAGCTTTTTAAAAAGTATACTAGAAAGGGAAAATAAGGTAGGAATAACAAAGAGACAATAGCAATCATTGTATAGCCACTAATTCTAAAGCAACTAACATGCTAGAAGCATTATTCATAAGTTCAACTTTGCCACACCCAACAAGCATGCAAATTGGCATTTTTATGTGCAAAAAAAAGACAAGTTACAAATGCCAAACAAACTGAGCATCATAATCAATTCTATCTAGATATTTGCAAATTTATGATAAATTCAAAAATGCTAGAAGGAACAAGTTAATCTACTCAAGCAAGAAATATATGCACATTATACGTATATTCTCTACCTAATTCCTCAGAAATTATATGTTGGCATCAACTTATTTGCATATTCTATGGCTTTAGTTTTATATGCAGTTCACAACAATTATTTTCCCTAATTGACAAAATAAAACTCAAAATATGATAAATTATAAGTTAATTTCTTCTAAAATTGTATGATTCCTAAATTTATACAATCCAGTAGTCCAGTACAATGTTAGTGGGGACTTATGCATAAACATTAAAGGAATCAACCTTTGATGTTAATAGTGGTTGAACGTATCATTGTTCAAATACAATTTGAGTTTACCTAGAAGAAAAGGAGAAACAAAGCTTACTCACCACCTCCATTAGCATGCAACATGCTTTCCTCTTCTAAATTCTATTAGGAATTTCAACAGCAAAGCAAAAGAACTAGATTACTAAATTAAAATTAAATAGTTACTACTCAAGTTTTAAGTCAATAGCAAAGCCAAAAGACTGAATTGAAACTATCAAACAACATCAAATTACAAATACATATATTTAGCCCTTACGTGATGATGCATAGGATGCAAATATATGTTAAATAAAAATTGAAAGCCAAAATATATGTTTAAAGTATAAATACATGCTATATATATAAAAAAAACACATTAGGTGATGTTCACAACATATTGAGAGATAGCTGAAGCTCTTGGGATATCTATAAAAATTAAGCAACTTATTAAAATTAGAAGTAAAATGAATATGCAAAAAATACTTTATCAAAGTATGGAGTTTATAGGTGGCAATAATATTTTCAAACTCCTCATACTTATTAAAGTGACGTTCATTAAATCTGAACAACATAGGAGATAGCCAATTTTTTGTGCAAATGAGTGTTTCAACCATTTTTGGTGATAATAAACTTGTGAAAGGATCAAACACATAACCATCAATGCTAAAAGCAAATTCAGAAGCCACAGTTGACACTGGCATGGATAACACACCATGTGCAACCAAAGAAAACACTTCATACTTTATAGCATTTTCTTTCCACCATGACAAAATATCAAAAGAAGGATTATTCTTAACTAATTTAACTACAAGATACTTTTCTAATTTCATAGTTTGATTTAAGCTAACTTTCATTTTCTTGGACATGTTCCATTTGTTCTTCATCCTACCAAGAGCAAAATTGGGCATTTACACTCCTCCTGGATCCCTTCCACTTAAGTCACCATTTTCTTTAAAGATATCTTATGATTCATTAACAACCCCTGGCATATTCTTCATATAGATGATATAATGCATTTTTTACCCTTTTCTCCATGGCCTCACAAAGATGAAGATCAAAATATATCTCTTCAAAGGTAGTATGTACATAAGCAAGTTTATATTTAAGGTCAAATGCCATTCTTAGTACTAACAAAAGGTTCATGTTATCTGATTTCCCTTAATGATTATCATATTTACTCTTCATATTCTTAGCCATCTCTCTAATGAGAGGATCCTCCATAGTGGAACTCAATATGAACATATCCTAAATCAAAGAGATGTCATAAAAGTAAGCATTTAAAGTCACATACAATGAACTAATATCATGAAAGACCTTTAAAAATTGAACAAATACATAGGTATTACTCCAATTAGAAGTCGTAGGAAGACTAATTGGATGGATAGCTTCCTTAAAGTGCACATTATACCCCTCATCTTCATCTTCCATTATGTCAAATACCTCTTGAAACTTAATGACTTATTCTAACATCAAATAGATGGAATTCCACCTAGTTGCAACATCCAAGCATACAAGACTTTTAGACTTAATTTTTTATTTTTAATTAAACTTTTAAGCCTTTGAAATCTTGTAGGAGAAGACTTCACACATCTAATATTGCAAAGAACAGAGATGGAATCATGCATATCCTTTAACTTATCATTTACTACCAAGTCTAGAATATGTGCACAACATCTCACATGTAGATAATTCCCATTACACGTCAACCCATTCTAGTTTTACAATCACTTCTTCAAGTAAGCCATGACTATGTCATTAGAGCTTGTATCGTCTACAATTGATGTGAAAACTTTCTTAATTCCCTAACTCAACAAACATTTATTAATTACCTTGCCTATAGTATCACCTCTATGATTTTCAATTATAGAAAAGTTGAGGATCTACTTTTATAATCTCCTATTTTCATTTATGAAGTAAGCTACAAGACACATGTAGTTAAAATTTTGAATTGAAATCCATGTGTCTATGGTGATGCAAACATACATACAAGAATTTTTTAAGAACTCTTTAATCTTCTTGGACTTTTTCACATAGAGTTTCAAGCAATCCCTAGCAATAATCATTGTTGAAGGAAATAGGAACCTAGCTTCTAGAAAATTGCGATACTTGCGAAACCCATTCCTTTCTATAACTTGAAAGGGCATTTCACCATATATGACAAATTCAGATAGAACCCTTCAACATTCATCTAGATTGAAGGTGTGAAGGGCTAATGTTCTTGTAAGAGCAACCCTCTCTGTATTATCTCCCCCTGAAGGCTGGTTATATGCTAAAATGGTTTAATTTTTTGCTTATGCCCTATATGGGTTTTTATTATATGCTTTCAAGTGCTTATGTAAAGAATTCATTCTATGTTTGTTAGGGTGACAAGTATAGGATGCCTCATAATATCTACATACACACCAATATTTTCCATTACTTTCCTTTAATGAAAGTTTTTTGAAATGCTCCCAAACACTTGACTTATTTGTAAGGGGCTTTCTCTTTGAACCCACAGTTGTAAAAGCTATAGTAATAGTAGAGGCAACAGTATTTGCATATGAAGCAATGGGCTATTAGGTAGAATAGTGCTAGGTTGGGATTAGGATTTGACCTTAGTTTTCTTCAAAAGTATAGTTTGCTATTGGTGCCTTTCTACCTAATAATATCAATTCATAGTAAAAAAATAATAATTAATAGTATCAATTCTTTCCACATGCATAAGAATCATAACAATCATCATATAGAATAAAATGAAAGGAAAATCATGTCTTTTAATTATGTGAGCAATATTGTGTTTATATTCAAATCATGTCTTTTAGCAATTGTTATATGTAATTTCAATGTATAACTATTTTTAGTATTATACTAAATCTAACAAAGTAGCAACCTTTGAGTTTAAATATTTAAAATACACATTTAAGGACTATTTCAAATAAAATAATAATAAAAATAACCTCCAAACACCACACATGGCCCCTATACATTTATCATAATTCAAATAGATTTCCATAATGTTATATTTAAACCAAATGCTCTTTTAAAAATATATGTGGTGTATGACTATTTAATTATCAATTTATCATTAGACTATGAAAGAAAATTGGTGCCAATCTTTGGCAAAATCTTTATCTTGATTATAATTGACTTTTAAAAAAAAACAAGCATTGCAAGAAAAGTTTGCTGTTGATTATATTTCTAAAGGTTTAAGAGCAATGTCACACCCGAAAATGCGACCGCGTGGTGCCTTTAACAGAGAAAAAGAAATAAATTCGATTTTCTCTTTGAAATCGAAAACCGAAATTCAAAATTAAAATAAGTGTAATAGTAAGGTTCAGGAGTCGCCACCAAAATTTTAATTTTTTAAAAGGCGAAACTTTGGAAAAGCTTTTTTATTTGAAAAGTGGTCTGCAGATAAGAAAATAGATCCGGGAGTCGATTGTGAGTGGGGAAGGTGTTAGGCACCCCACTACACCCAATATTAAGAACGGTTACCCTAAATCAGTTGTGCAAAAATAAAATGACCTTGATTCTATTTTAATTCTTCCTAACAAATCACATGTAGAAGAGGAATAAAGAAATTAAAGTTAAAAGTAGAAAAGGAAATCAATGTCAAAATAAAACGTGACGAAATTTAAGAATTAAAATAATAAAGAAAGGAATGAAATAAAAAAAAGTTTATTTATAAAGGCGGATTTGACCTAAGATGAGAGCTTAGGACTTACGTACCCTTTAAGGGGATCAAAGTCCACGTAGTTCTATTGAAAATCGTATTTGATTGATATTTTGTTTTTGTTTTTTTGGTTTTTTGTTTGACTTATATTTGATTTTTAATTTTTGATCGGTTTTGTTTTGTCTTTTTTACTGTTGTTTTGTTTGATTTTTGTTTGATTTTCAATTCTTGATTGATTTTGATTTTGTTTTTTTTGTTGTATTGTTTGATTTTTGTTTGATTTTCAATTCTTGATTGATTTTGTTTTGTTTTTTTTTTTTTTGTGTTGTTGTTTTGTTTTGGTTGTTTTTTGTTTTGTTTTGTTCTTTTTATTATTATTATTTTTTTGAAAACACAAAGAAAATAAAAATTATTTTTTCCTTTAACAAATAAAACAAGTTTGAAATTGGCTGATGTGTCTTAATTTGTTAAAGGGAAATTTAATTTTACTTTTCTTATCTTTTCAAATTTTCTCTCTTTTTCTTATCATTTTTTTTTTTGCTTTTCATTCGATTTTTGTTTTTGTTTCTATTACCCCTTTTTATTCTTTGTTTTATTTTGTTCTTGTTTTTATTATCCCTTGTTTTAATTTTTTTCTTGTTTTTGTTTTTATTTTTTTGTTTTCCTTTTGTTTTCTTAATTTTTGATTCACTTTTTTCCTTTTTGGTTGTTCCTTTTTTTCAATTTTATTTTTGTCTTTGTTTTGAATTGTCTTTTATTTTATTTTATTTTTTGTTTCCTTTTTATTTTTTTGATTTTTGATTCACTTTTCTCCCTTGTTTTTTGATTGTTCTTTTTTGTTGTTTGTTTTTTGTTGTTTTTTTGTTTTTTGTTTTTTTAATTTTTGATCGATTTTGTGTTATATTATAATTATATTTTTTTTTGTTTTTTGTTTTTTTGTTTTTTTGTTTTTTTTAGATTCTTCTTAGTTTTTAGTTTGTGTTTTATCTTTATTTTTGTTTTTATTATTTTATTTATGTTTAACTTTGTTTCTTCCCTTTTTCTTGGTTAATTTTTATTTTGTATTTGGTTTTATTCTATTTTTGTTGTATATCTTTGTTTTGAATTTTACAATTTTTTTCCTTTTTCTTGATTAATTTTTATTTTGTATTTTGTTTTATTCTATTTTTGCGTTTTGTTTTATTTTTTTTATCTTTTATCTTTACTTTTATTTTTTCAAAAGGACAATCTTCTAAAACTAATTTTTGAATCTCTAAAACAATACTTTTCAAACATGTGCAAAATAACATTTAAGAAAGGAGACGATAAATTTTTGAAATCTATTTTTTTTATTAAAAAAAACCTTTTTAACCCCTTTTTTTTGTCCCCTTTATTAAAACAAAGAAAATTCTTCAAGGAATCATTTGGGAGGGCCATTGAAACCCACAACGCTAAATGTAAATTTCGAACTCAGAAAGTATCAAGGAGGTTTATTGCCACACATGGCATAGTGGTTTATTCCTATGTGCCTGAGAGGATATAAAATCCCACACGACAATTCTAAAAGAGATAATAAAACATTAAATTAAACAAAATATCCACAAACTTGCAACATTCGTTTTGATTGTGTGTGCTTGTGTCCATCCAGCCAAACAACATGTCTTAATACATTTCGGGTGTAAGAAAACAAACTCAAGCCGATTGACTTTGCTATGCTTCAATTCTTTTTCATCTGCTGCAGTGCAACTATCTCTTTAATCTTTACTCAATTCTTGGTAAGTCTCCTTTCTAAATTCTTCCTCATTTTTTTCAGACTTGCTACCTCCTTACTAAATTTGTTTCGCACTCCCTCGGTCTTTGTCCTACGTCTGAAACTGAGCCCCTTATTTGAATCCTCTCTGCCTCTGTTTTTCGGTCGTAGTCCCCTCTGCCTCTCCTCTCTATCGATCTCTCACTTCCTCTCTCCCTCAATTTTTCGTTTCGTCTCGGACTCCCTTAAATTGTTTCTCCCTTTTTTTTTTCTCAGTCCTCTCGGCCCTCCCCCTTTTCGAGTGTGAGCATCTCCTCCTTTTCCTTTTTCGTCCGCCTCTGCCTCTCCGTCTCCTGTGTCCCTCTTTGTTGCCCTAGTGAGTCCTCCTTTCCTTTTCTCTCTCCCTCACTCTCCTATTTTCCTCTTTTTTTGTCTGATTCAAAATCCCTAAAGCCATAGTCTCACCCTCTTCTTGAATCTCCCTCGGTCTCTCTGCTCTTTCGTTCAATCTGAAAAATCCCCAAGCCTCTCACTCTCAGGTTTTCATCTACTCTCCAAATCGAAATCAAGCCAGAAGGCCTGTGCCTCTCTCTGTTCTTCTTCTTCACCGAGCCTTCCCATTTTCCCCTTCACTCTCTGCTTCTCCTTCTTTTCCAAAAAGGCGAATCCCCTCTTTTTCTCCTCAGTCTCACCTTTCCCTTTCCTCTGTGTCTCCCCGTGTCTTTTTCTGTCTGTCCCTTTTTTGTCTTTGCCAGCGAAGAGGACCCAATGGAAGGGGGGACCATTGGGGCACCGGGTAGGGTTTCATTTTGATCCGGGTTGGGCACCGGGTAGGATTTCTATTTCGGGTTCTGATAGTTTTTTTTTTATGAGTCAATTCTAGCTTTTGGGTATATGGGCTAGGTGGGTGGGCCAATGATTCTGGGTTTCCTATTCGTTATTGGGCTTCTTATCTTTCTTTTGTTTTTGCTTCTGTTCTCTTTTTTTTTGAGTTAATTCAAAGTGTTGGTTTTTGGTACATGGGCTTCAAAATTTGGACCAGAGGAAGAAGATATGGTTCTGGGTTGAAAGTTTTTTCCTTCTTTTTTTTTGTTTTAAGGATGCCACACTTTTTCCTTGTACCTCCTTGTTTAGGCTTTGGACTGGGCCTTCCCTCTTTCTTCATTTTTTTCCATTTTGCTTTTCTTTTCCTTTTATTCTTTGCTATCTAAGCTTCTTATTGTTTTAGGTATTAGGCCAAGGAAATTCCTCCTTACGGGCTCACCTTGTTTGGTCTCTCTTGCTTTTTTTTATTTTGATATTTGTTGTAGTCTTTTTTTTTTATGAAATTTTTTTTAGTTATTTTTTTTGTGTATTTATTTATTTGTACTTTATCTGCTTTTAGCCTTTTATTTTTATTTTTAATTCATTTTTCCTTTTCTTTTTCTAGTGTCTTTTGATTTTTTTGAATTCCATTTATTTTGGATTTTTGTTACTCCCCATTTGATTTTTCTTTTGTTTTAATTTTGGATTAAGTGGCCTTTACTCTTTTTTTTAATTTTATTTTTGAGTATTTCCTTTTTTGGATTAAGTGGCCTTTACTTTTTCTAGTGTCTTTTGATTTTTTTGAATTCCATTTATTTTGGATTTTTGTTACTCCCCCTTTGATTTTTCTTTTGTTTTAATTTTGGATTAATTGGTTTAGCCTCTTTTTTTTTTAGGTTTTTCTCCTTTGATTTTTTTTTTTTGGTTTTAATTTTGGATTAAGTGGCCTTTACTCTTTTTTTTTTTTAATTTTATTTTTGAGTTTTTCCTTTTTTGGATTAAGTGGCCTTTACTTTTTCTAGTGTCTTTTGATTTTTTTGAATTCCATTTATTTTGGATTTTTGTTACTCCCCCTTTGATTTTTCTTTTGCTTTAATTTTGGATTAATTGGTTTAGCCTCTTTTTTTTTTTGAGGTTTTTCTCCTTTGATTTTTTTTTTTTTAATTTTGGATTAAGTGGCCTTTACTCTTTTTTTTTAAATTTTATTTTTGAGTTTTTCCTTTTTTGATTTTTTTAAGCTTATTAAATTAGAAGAACTTGTTTGATTTTTCATTTTTTTGTTTACTTTTTTTATTAGTTTAATTTTATCATTATTTTTGGAGTATGCCCAGACAAAATACGGTGTTCACAAGCAATCCACAACTCTAATTTGAAAAAAGTATTAAACATCTATAAAGTAATTAATATTGTTTAACAAAAGTGATGCTTGTAATTATAAATACCAGAAGGGAAGGGCAAGGCCTACAGGATAAGTCAATTTTAAGGGAAGCAAGCTTTGCTATAAAAATCACAAATCAATTTAATAACAAAAATGGAAGACAAAAATGTTATATTACTTGACATCAAAAGGAAACAAAGGGAAGAAGGAAGGGGAGACCTTACCCGATGACAATGAAACTAACTTGAAACTATGAAATAAATAAAAGAAGCAAGTGAAGGCTGTGAAGCTTTAAAGGGATCAAGGGAGGCTAACGGTTGACAATGGAGACTTGTGATAATGAGAGGAGACAAACTGGCAAGGAGCGCAGCTAAGGCAGAAGGTTGTGATGAGCTAAGCTGATGACGAATGAGCAAAAGAGAGGAGAGACTAAGAAAGGAACTTCAAAAATTTTAGACCTAGAAGAGAAGCACTGCATCGTCAATAAAGAGAAAAGCAAAAGGGGAATTATTAGGGATTTTAGGAATTAGAAATGAATATATATATACATATATTTAATAAATAAACATATATATACATATATATATATATGATACTTAGACCAAGCTAACATAACCCATTGGTTTGACTTATAGCCTAACTCAGCCCAATTTTTCAACCCATTCAATTTTGCTAATTTTTTTGTCTTCTTTCTTTTACCCAGCCTATTGTGACTTTGTTAAGCTAGGTTTTTCAATTCTTTCGAGTTTTTATGCACCCTTAATGGGCAATTCATCTATACTAGTTCATCAGTCCCATATGAAATTTTAGTTTCTTGTTACAAAATGCAAACTAACCTAAATAGCTGATCCACCAGGCTTGCAAAGAGATATGAACTGACTAGATGAATTCAAAACTATAGTCACCTGGGTTTTTACGACAAATTCTTCCTCTACAGTAGGGTCTACCAAGATGTAATTCTTATGAAGTATGCATGTTAATGAGAATGGAATGGTTTTTAATGCAAGCTTTCTCTTCTCCTTATTAACGGGCTCTTTTGCCAACTTTTATCTATCTTCCTTAAACATTAGCACTATTTTTCCATGATCATTCATGGAAATTATAAGAATTTGCATTGCCAAACATAGAAACTTGTATAAGAAACAACACAACTAATAGTATAGATACATTAAATTAGCATTTTACTATAAGAATGTCTATAGTAATACATGAATTATCTAGGAACATAGTAAAAAAGTCACAATGGTCTAACTTCTAAAAGGTTCACAATATGACTGAATGACATAAAAGATTCATAACCTATAATAAGATAAAGCGGCAATTGCCAAAATTAAAGCAGCATAAAAAATAGCACCATCGTAATCTAAATAGTAAATATCTTGTATGATAAAGATAGCTACTTTTATGTCATTTGCTCATAATCATTCACATAATAAACATTAAAAGCTTACCAAGTATGCTATCCATGCAAGTTTTCCATTAACCAAAGACAATTCTTTTAAATCAACCATTCCAAAATTACAAAAATAAAATGTCAATAAGAATGAAAAATGTAGATTTTAACAGGAATCCAATTTGACATATAAGAAGAATGCACCAAATTATTAATATCATATAGGTGTAGCTTTTCCATTGACCAAGGACAATTCTTTCAAATCAATAATTCTAGAATTTCAAAAATAAAATGTCAATAAGAACAAAAAATGTAAATTTTAATAGGAATCCAATTTGACATATAAGAAGAATGCACCAAATCATTAATATTGTATAGGTTGTCATCAACCCTTAACAAAATAAAAAAGACTTAACACAATAGGATTTACAAAAATGCAAATTCATGCTGGGCATAGGAGTAGGACGAGCACAAGATGGAACAAGAAATCTTTAGACATTAACTTGAGAAAACAATCTTGATGCATTTAAGAAGAATAAGGCTAACATATAAGGATTAACATATTAACAATGCAATATAGTTGACAAATTAAATCAGGTTGGATAAGTTTGTGGAATCCTAATGCAATCCTATATATTAAATGCGTACTCTTATTCTCTAAACAACTAGTATTGGAAAATATAATTAGTATGTCTCAAAATCAATGCATGAGAACTTACATCACATAAGAATCTTAAAAAATATTTAAAGAGAGTAAATTGGTAAAGATTAAAGTATTAGCCTAACTTAGAAATGTATAGGTGTCTGAAGCTTGAACAGAACAAATCCAAAACAACTAGATATTAAACATGCCTTGTTATGTCAGATAAAATTACAATTATGATTTGTTAAGAATGGTTAAAATCATAGGTTCTATATAGGACTTCAAAACTCCATAACCTTATGAAAGAAATTATGTCACTCTTAATATATTGTTGAGAGTTTACTAAATACAAATAAATAACATAGATTGTATTGATTTAATGACAATATGTCAATATTTGTTTATTTCTATTTTAGTAACCACATAAAATAGTAGACTATCAATGCACAAGTTAATATGCAAGTGGTAATAATCACTAATAATAATAATTTGTTCCCAATACACAAAATATATAAGAAGATGTACAAAAAGGGCAAGCACAACCACTTTATGCATATCAACACAAGATGGGAAACATTTGCAACAAGTATATAATGCATAAACAAGGGATGCCAATATATGGTTGCAACTTGAAAGTTTAAAAAAATTTCCTTTAATTAAAAATATTTTCTTCAATTTTTCTTCCTATTTTAAACACAAAAAAGGGAAGAGCGGATAGGCTTTGCAACTGTTAGCTTCCTGCAGAATCCAAATTAACCAAACTTAACAAAATGATATATCATAATTAAAACTAAATGTAGATCTCTTTCAAACCAATGTCCCAAAAAAAAGAAGAAGAAGATTTGCCTTGAAATAGTGTCAGACAACTGCTTTGACATAGCTAGTGCTACCTTAGCTGGTCTACCTGGCCTAACAATTAAAGAACAAATATATGGTTACAACTTGAAAGTGTTAAAAGAGCTTTCCTCTAACCAAAAATATTTTCTTCACTTTTTCTTCCTATTTTAAACATAAAAAAAGAAGACTGGATAGACTTTGTTACTGTTAACTTCCTGTAAAATCCAAATTAACCAAACCTAACAAAATGATATATCATAATTACAACTAAATGTAGAGCTCTTTTAAACCAATGTCAAAAACAAAACACTTGCCTTGAAATAGTGTCAGACAATTGCTTTGACATAGCTAGTATTATTCCAGCTAGTCTACCTAGCCTAATAATTAAAAAACAAAAAGGAGGCATGTGGAAATCAATGATTGAAATAACAGGAATTGACATATATAAGTAGACAAGAAGGAAAAGAAAATGTACAAGTTGTGCGGCAAATGATAGCCCAGCTATATAGCCCTCATTTAATGACTCTAAGGAGGGAGTCATAACTTCCATTTTAACAGCAACCAACATAGTCTATGCAACAAATGAATTATGTGATTAAACTATAGTCAACAATGAAATTGATAATCTCAATATACGAAGACATCATAGAGTAATAGAGACAAAAAGAGTGACTAACATTTGATCCAATCTTAATAAGGGTTATTCCATTAGCAGAAGCAACAACCCCTGATTAAGGAAGTTAACAACCTCAATTTTGTTCAAAGCATGAATTAAGCACTATATAGAAGATACAGATTTTGCAGATTGTAAGCAAACAAAGAAAGTAGAGCCATGAACTTAATCAACCTACAATGTATATGCTTAAGTTTTTTTTTAATAAAACAATTGATTCTATGATACAATAAATGTGAAATGTCTAAAAACTTATATATGAAAGGACTATATGTGTGTCTATTATAAAAAAAATTAAAAAGATATTTTTATTCAAAAATTTAATATATAATATGCAATTTTTAAGACTAGACTTGTGTAGGCATTAGTTTCACAAATATTGTTAGAAATATTTGTAAATATATTTCTCTAATAATTTTATAATCCAAGAAATTTTTAAATTTTCTTATATAATATGATAGTGATATCAATTTTTTTCTTCTATGATTTTGTAAACATGAATTTTAATTATGTTACATGGAAATTTCCAAATCCTATTTTAAAGGGAATTAGCTGGTTTCCCTTTAATCTCCCTTTCCTCTCATTTTTTAAATCTCCTAAGTAATTAAGCTTTTGGAGCACTTTTTGCAAATAAACAAAAGACATATTTTGTGAAAGTTAAAAGACTAATTTTTCTATTTTAAAAGTTTAGATAGTTTATTTATAAGTGACTTAAATTAAGTTTAAAATTTAAAGAGAGTTTTTATACTTTTCCTTACCTTTTTTTTTTTAAGTATTGTGTGTAGGAATGTGATCCTTTACCCAGAGCAGACATATGGTACCTCGAGCCAAAACAACATCATTTTCACATTTTATATTTGTTGATTTAGAGTTGCATTTGATCCACCCGTTCTTAAACCATCGCAGCCATCCATTTGCTATCCCAAAGCTTAAAAGCTAAATCCCCAATTTGCTGCATATTGTCATCTCCTTCCTTAATTAAGATGCCACTCTAAAGCTTGGAAGCCATTATCACTGCACCTCCTCATTGGCATTCCTTGAAGATTAGTAGCAACGTTCCTCCTTCGAATCTAAGATGACTCCACTGAGTTTTTGACTTTAGATTATTTGGAATTTTGCAATCTTTTCAACAAGCAACTTCATGGTGTGGACATATCCATATACAGGTAAAAGAAAAAGGACTTTATAACATTTTTTTGTTTTTTGGGTTCTTCTATTGCTAACATTTTTTCCCATCTGCCATTACTAAATTTGAGTTGTTGTTAACTTAGTTGATGCCTTCACTTTGTTCAAGATTTATGTTTTACATTTCTTTAGGCATACGAGGCTTATATTGATTTTGAGCTACATAATTTAAAGATTGAATCATATTTTCAAGGGTGAGTTCTAAAGCTAAGATGATTTTCATCCTCTTTCCTTTTGTTTTCATTTTAATTGCAAATTTGTTTTCATCATTCTTGTTAGTTAAAGATTTTTTCCTCCATTCTTGCATAGGTGGATAATAAGTGGACCTTTAAATTTATGTTGTAGATTTGCTCTAAAATGATTCAATGTGACTTATTTCTCTACATATCAACCCAAAAGGCATCTAGTTACAATAGGATGGTGTGTTTTTAAGAGTACTAAAAGGCTTGTGGTGTTTTTATGAAATAAAATTTGAAGTAGTGTTTTTGTAAGTACTAAAATGCCAATGAGTTATAGCTATAAAATTCTCTTTTTATACAATACTATGAATTTGCTTGACACTGTGAGATTGTGTGAAAGTGTAAAATTGCTGAAATTATGAAGTTGCACATATATGGTTATGCCAATGCATGAAAGTTGGAAATATGTGAAAATAGTGCTATTTTAAGTTGATAGTGAAATCGTAAAGTCACTAAAACTATAAAATTCTATTTCTAAATGATATCAATTACAAAAAGATTTACAGTTGGGGAATTTATGAAGTTGCAAATATATGGTAATGTCAATATAAGGAAGTTGTGAAGTTGCATTACAAAAATATTTACAATGGATATCAATTACAATTGTCTTGGTTTAGCATAACACTCTTCATGGTTATGAAATTTGCCATGACTTGTCTCTCTTAAAAGTCTAATTTATAAACCTACATTTATAGAAAGGAAAAGAAAATGAAGTGATGAATAAGAGTAGCTAATGCACTATGAAGCCAAATGAAGCAATGAACAAGCACAAGGATACTGTAATTAAATGTACTAAACTTCAATAGGGACTTGTAGTAAAATAAATATGTTGCATGTAATTAAATCCACTATACTAGGTCTTACCATAAGTTGTAATAAAGAGTTCAATATAATGAGAATATTTATTTCAATAAAATTGATTCTTTTCTTGCCTTTTTTGTAAAGTTTATTTAATTATAACCATGTATCTTTTGATATATTTCTACTAAACTCTAGTGCTTCAAGGGATGGTAGGAGACAATCATTTAGCACATAATAATTTTATATTGTGTTCATTATAATCAATATAACAAAAAATAAAATTAGCACATATTGTGAATTATGATTTTCCACTTACTGCAAGCTAAATAAGTTGAGCAAAACAAAAATAAATATATTGGTTTATATTGTTTTCCTCTTTCAAAAAAAATAAGTTACTTTCAATATTGATTTTTCATTTTATATTGGTTTTTCATTGGAATAAACAAAACCTTATTAGCTAAATAAACTACCATGTGAATCCTGTAGCTTCAATTATAATCAGGGAAATGATTATTTAGAAAATTTATAAGCATTTACAATTGTAGATAAATAAATCATAAACCTTACCATTAACATTTCAGTAAAAGTTATATCACTCTCTGATGTTTAAAAGCATGCGTATGATGCTTAAGATGCATATGGTGCCTAAGTAGCATATAGTGTCTAAGGTGGTGCTGGAGGTGCATATGGTTGTTAAGGTGCAATGCTGGAAGTGCTTACTTGCATTTGAATGTCTTAAAAGAGAAAGGTAATGTTAAAATTTTTTAAATACTTATCATAAAATAGAAACACATACATATGTGCATACCAGTGAATCTCTAATAGGTAAAGGTGTGCTTTTCTTTTTCTTTATTAAATACTCCACCCAATTTATTTGTCATTTCTCTTTCCTTATGCCATCTCTCTTCTTGAATCTCTTTAGTCAGGTAACATACTCCGTTGATGGTCTTGTGGTCACACCATTGTTGTTATGTGGACTCTTTCAGCTTAAATGAAGTTTAGTTGCTTTCTTGGTCAATTCTAGAATCCCTTGATTTACCAACAAATAAACTTTTAGAAAATCAGACACCTCTATTGCTAATCTTATCATCATAAGACAGAGTTGCTCATATTATTGTATACTTTCTAACCTAGGATCTGTTGGAACCTTGTTTTCTCTAACATCATGTATAACACTAGTCATCTTTTTAAAATAGGGAGTTTTTCACTTGCCACATATCATATACCTTCAAAGCCTAATGGCATAATATACCAAAGGTCTCAAACTTATATTAACTACATGAAATTTACCTATTACTCTAATCAAATTGAACTCTCTAATCTCTTGATTTGTCAACCATAGTAATAATATAGTCAAACAATGAATATATCTCATTTTTATATGTTATACAAGCAACGGCACAAAAATCCCATTGTTCATAAAATAACTTAAAGATAAGGGCCGTGTAAATTTAAGAAATTATCATAGCATGGAGGAACTCTAAACATTCAACCTTGGTAGTTTTTATCATGACTCAAACTCATGCTTTGGCTCATTATATTTGTTATCCTTAAGAACTCGTTTAACTTACCTAAAAAACTTATTAACATCCGAATTCGGTCTTATACGCCTTTTGATATCAAAATTCATACTTTCATTAAGTTGTGTGCTCCGCATGCTAAATGTAAAGGCATTCTTCATATGGCACAATACTCATTTCTCTTTTACCTTGTAAAGTGAACTCACCATGGGTTTTTATGCATGTTGTAATCAGCTAGTAAGCTATGCCATGCTACCCCAAACTATGTATTATCCAAATACTCAAATATGCACTTCTTAAAATTCTTTAAAAAATTTGAACCACCTTTCATCAAATTCCTTATGTGCTTGATATCATTTTGCATTAAACACTAAGTGCATAAACCACGCTTAATGTTTAGGATCATATCACGCAAGGCTTTTGCCATTACTTGATCTTGATCGATAAATATAATAAGAGGCTTTTTTTCCTTTGTATGCCTCCAAAAAAGTTTTGAATAACCACTTAAATGATCTAGTGGTCTCATTATATGGTAAGGCTACCTTAAAAATTACTCCTCCTCCGTAGTGATTGAACTTGAAAATAATGAAAGCGATCTATGGTCATGGTTAGTGCAATATGTTGTATCCAGTATGACTATATCACCAAAATAAGTGTAATCTATCAACATTCTTGAATTGATTCAAAAGACATTAGTTATCTATTTTTTCATATCTATATGATACACATGATAAAAGGATAGATTTTAAGTGAACTATTGTTGGAAATATTGCAAAACATAACTAACTTCTTCATACACCATGCTCCTCTACCGCTTGATTTCAAATAGTTCTTTGCATCCAACTAGGTATAGCCTAAGTTAGCTCTTCCATTGGTGTTCATACTCATCAACTGAAAAGATTCTCTTTGTCAAAGTCTAGAATCCTTTGCTAATTCAATCCCCTAGGCCTACACTTTGGTAACTTTAAGTTACAAAGCCAATATATGAATCTTTTCCAGAACATAAAGTGAGTGATTATGCTATTGGATAAATTCAATGACCTTATATTTTCCATTTACTCATATAACTTACATTCTTGTTTTACAATTAGTACTAATCTCTTGTCAAGGCCAAGTGGTCAAAAAATATCATTTATTTGCTTTTCATAGACTCTCTTTACAACAAACATATTTGTATAATATTATGGAGCTATCTTTTTAACTTTTGCAAAGATTATGTTTCCTAGTGCCAAATCCAATTCTTTCACCATAATTAACCCAACACTACCATACTTCCTCCATGGTATCAAATTTTAGACCACATCTTTGAGTCAAATCAACTTCCATTTTATGGCACCTGAAAAATAAAAGTATAATTTAAATTTTCTTTGGAGAAAAAAGTATAATTTAGTCATGAAACGGGAAGAAAAAATAGAGAAAGTTAAGGGCTTGTTTGATTTCCTATTTTCAGAACAATTTTTTATTTTTAAGAACAAAAAAACTTGTTTGATAACGTGTTTTTAATGAAGTGTTTTGTAAAACAAAAAAAACAGAATTTTGTTTTCAGAAATAAAAAAACTAGAACATTTTTTTAGATGTTTTGTAACTTTTGTTCTGCAAAATAAAAAAAATAGAAATAGCTATTTTTCATAATAATGACTCAAACATATTTTTTATTTTTTTGTTTTAAATATATTTGTTTTAAAAATATTAAAACAAAAATAGAATCAAACAGACCCTAAATCTCTTTTGTTGTTCTCTTTCTTTTGCCTACTAATAGTAGTAAGAACTCCCATTCCTAGATCTTCTTGAATGTATAGAACTAAAGTTTTATTAATGACTTAGGTTGATCCTATGTATTGTAGACAAAATCATCCATTTAGGATAAACCAAAAAGTTTGAGATCATGAGAAAGTATCATTTCATTGATTGAACTATTAGAAAGTAGTATTCTCTTATAGCAAAATCACATAAATTCTTTGTTCTTAAATTAGAAAGTATCATCAAAGAAATGGAACTATTATCTATTTTTTATTATATTGTGTGAGATAAGCAGAATAACACCTATCTATTCTTTATTTCATTTCAAAATATTAACTTTAACAATTTTCAATTCCAAACAATGTCATTCCTTATACAATATGTGTAATATGCCATGTATAAAATTAGGATTATTTTGGTTTCATTCTAATCATTCTTTAAAAAACAAAAGAGTAAAATTAGCACATAATGTCATTTCATTTATACAAACTTCCTTTGAACCAACTATCATTTTCTTCCTTCATTTGTATAAATCATATGTAATATGCAATATACCAGATTTGATCCATAAAAAAAAAAGCTTAACTACCACCTTGAAAAGAGACAAAAATAATAACCCTAAGCCTTTTAAATTAGCAAAATAGATAGCCGCTTTCTCTATTAAATCACCCAGTATCTGTAAAAAAAAAAAAAAACCATGTTTGAATGAGGTGCAAGTGCCAACAAAACATACAAAACTTCAAAAAAGGCAAGGCTTCATTATGTGCTATGCCTAAATCCTATCCTTGCTTTCTTGCTTCTAACGTTCTCTTGCCTACCAAACATTCACTTTCCTACATAATGAAACAGGCAAAGTGGCTAATGAAGAAGATGAAAATATGTTATGTATCAAGGACTCTCAAAATGGTGAGCTTTGGGATTACAAATGGATGGTTACAATAGCTTAAGAATGGATGAACAAGTTGCGACTCTAAATTGACAAATATAAAATGCAAAAACTCTGCCATTTTGGCTCTGGGCACCACGTGCCCAAATTGTCTCTAGGTAAAGGATCACATTCCATTATGTACAATAATATTGATGGTGTCCATGTTAATTTGCATGCATTTAAGTTAATTCCTTGTTCTGATGCTCTAATTTTGATAAAGTTATAATTCAAAACCATAACAATATGTTTAATCATACATCATATGATTGTCATCATAAATATACCTTAAAGGTTACATATAATGGAAAAATATTACCTTGGAAGAGAGAATGAAAAAAATAATTTTAAAAATAAAAATGATCATCATGCCATTATTTAAAATTAATAATAAAAAAAGTTGGCGAGATATTACTGAATAATAATTATAAAAATGTAATAAATATTGTATAAAATTGATGAAAAAGCTAAAACCCAATCAAATGAGCTGTAAGATTTGAAAAAGAATGACTTTGAATGCTTGGTAATAAGATAAAAAGCCCATCTGATATGCAAAATTATTAGGATAAAAATAGAAATAAAAGAAAAAAATGATGATTTAAAAAATAAAAAATAATTCTCATGTCTCTACTTTAAAAAAGATAATAAAAAAGATAAATATTGTTAAATAATAATTACAAAAATATAATAAATATTATATGCAATTAAAAAAATCCTTTTCTTTCAATTGAACGAGTGGTCCAGTTAAGAGAGGGGTAATACTGTTTCATTAATGTGGAGGTCTGAATTTGGATTGAAAAATCTAATGGATAGATATGAATTTGTACAATAAAATGAGGCCCAAACTGAGTAACGATCCAGGTCAATTATTATACACTTACATATAAACATGGGCCTACGTGGGCCCAATATTGCAACAGGATTTCATGCTCCTAAATCATCATTGTTACTGGACCTACTTCATTCAAGTGGTTCCGTATTCTATGGGTACATCACACTAGACAAAAATGTGGTCCATACTTCGGTAATTGAGGAGCAACTTCATTGGAGATTTCAAAAATTTGAATGAATTCATAATTTCATTCTCAAATTAAATTTTTGTTTTAGTGTGTTCTCTTTTTTTTTTTTTTTACAGGAAGATATTCGAATTTATGACCGTTTACTCAAATTCTCACCCATTCAATAATCTAAACTAGCCTCAAGTGACTTAATTTGGTTTCAAATTTGGATCTTTTCATTTCAATTTTTCAAAGTATCCATTCAGTGTAATTTACATGAATGATTGTTTTAACAAAATATATCATTTTTTTCTTGGCTAGGAAGCATGCAAAGGAGTTGTGGATACTGTTATACGAACATCAAATGTTAAGTATATTACACGCAAACTTATTGAAGTGGTTTAATTCATTGTTGTATGTAGAAAGAATTTTAGCACCATAGGGAGAATTCTGTATTTCGCTTCTAATAAAACCTTCACATTAAGCCTAAAGTTAACAGAAATATTACATGGCCTAATTGAGACTGACAAGGCTGTTAACTGATGAGTTGTTATTGAAACATGAAATATATATATTATATATAGATCAAGACTTCTTGATTTTGTTGGAAGCACCATTTTGATGTTTCAAAAAAATTTTTCATGTTTCAATAGCACAAGAATTTAATAGCCATATAAGCTTTTGGTTATGCCAGATAATTATTCTTGAGAACATTCTAGTAACAAACTTGACATGCAATTTTATTGAAGATGAGATACACTTTGGAAAACTAAAATTAGAAGATCAAAATTTGGATAATCAAATTGGAAAAAAAATTGTGTATTTTTTATTTTAGGATCAAAATATCAATTTACTCTAAAAATTAATCATAGGCCTTTACTTTAAACTTAAATTTTTGGATATTAAAGTGGTCTTTACCAAAGTGTCACTATGACCAAAAGTTTATGAGCTCAATTATGGTTACCCTCCTATTCTCATAATTAAAATTAAGTTTCATTGTAAAGTATGATATATTTGTGCTTTCATGTGACAAGACATATTAAAATTTATAATAAAATTAAATATTTATGGGTGTTCATTTTACAATTTAAGTCTTTTAAATGAAATAGTGTTTGATAGATTCAATATTATTTTTATTTTTATTTTAGGGAAAAAAATATAAATACTTTCTCTAACTTTAAGCCATATAAAAATACGTCTATTAATTATCACTTTTTTAATTTTAAATTTTTTGTTCAATTTCCCCTTAACTTCGTTAAGAGAGATGCTATATTAGACCCTATCATTTGTGACCAATACACTTCTATTTGTGCCAAAGCAAGATTATGTGGATGGTATAGTCTAATGCGAGAAGCAAATGTGATGTCTTTGTTAATGAAGTTACCCCAAAAAAAAAAATGAAAAAGAGAGCTTAAATTTTGAAGGTGATAGTTAAGGGGAATTTTTTTTAATATTCAAAATTAAATTTTAAAGGATGTATTATGAAAATAGGTTAAAGTTGAAAGAAAGTATTTTCTTTTTTTCTTTATTTTATATAAAAATATTTTAAAATTTGATCTCTTTCTTAAAATTAATAAAAGTGAGGCTTATAGCATAGGTATGATCTGTTATATGAAGGAGCAATGACATTGGTTTTTTTCAAGACATGCATCAAAGCATAGTTTTAGAACCTAAACCAACTTGATCGTTCCAATTGGTAAACTAGCGAGCTGGGTATCAAAGTAATCTAGGGTTTATAATTAGATCGTATATCCAATTGAATCAGATTGAATCGTTATGATCAACAGTTGAATAGGTGACCCCAAGTAATTAAACCAAATTGGATATCATAATTAAAAATTATATTTCATATAGAATAAATTTTATATTTTTATTTTATATAGTAATTTATCAAAATAAAATATATTCTAATTTATCGTATTTTATAAGTATAGCAAAAGTAAATATATAAATTTATTAAACTATGTATAAAAAACATTTTAAAATAATTATTATTATGATTATCATTCTCACTATATCATAATGAACATAACGCGTGTCTATGTGTGTATTGATATTTGACATCGGTTTTTAAAAAAGTAAATACATAAGTTCAACTTTTCATAAAAAGACTAGTGATTAATCAGAATACAATTCACAGCATTTTACCACTCTATTTTTTTTAAGTACAAGTTAATATAATTAAAAAACTACTATTAACAATTTGGGAAAAGATTCTATAAAATTATTTTTTTATATTTTATATTTTTATTTTTGATAGAACCCTTTTTTATTTTTTAATAGAAGACAAATAAAGCATATTATAAGTTGCTCAACAATTTATTATTTTATTTGTCAAAAAAATTGTTATTACAGAGTTGTGTAAATATCATTATCATTATTTTTTTTAAGTTAAATTAATATTTGGTCTCTTAACTATATTTAAAATTTTAAACTAATTCTTTAAATATGTCGAAATGATTTTTTGTCCTTTATTTGTTCTTATAAGTTTCCTAAATTATCGAGTTTATCAACCTAATCACTGCTAAGATGATGTTTCATATAATTGTTAGCTCTATTAACTACTTAATTTCTAAAAGTTTTAGATTGATATCTAAATCAGTTTAAAAAAAAAGTATGCAGATGGACTTGATGATTCGGGGTTTATTGGACAAAATAAGAGACAAGAGACTATTTTGACATATTTTAAACTTAATATACTATTTTAAAACTTTAAATAAACATATGAGGTCAAAATGCCAAATTAACTTTGGACTGCATTTTTGCAATTAAACTATTCAAGGATGAAGTTGTGTAAATATCATTATCATTATTTTTATTAGGTCAAATAAATATTTTGGTCTTTTTAACCTTATTTAAAATTTTAAATTAGTTTCTTAAATTTGAAATATATCAAAATGATCTCCTATCTTTTATTTCTTCTCACAAATTTCCTAAATTATCAAGTTTAACAATTCAATCTACTAATACAATGTTCCATGTAGTTGTATCTCTATTACCTACTTAATTTCTAAAAGTCTTATACCAAAATCTAAATGAATTTTACAAAAATTTTGAAAAAATAGTTATAGGATAACTAATAGAATTAATAATCACACAAGATGCCATTTGAACCACAATTAAATTGATGGACTTGATGATTTAGGACTTATTAGACAAAATAAGAGACTAGAGATTATTTTGACATGTCTTAAACTCAATGAACTAATTTAAAACTTTAAAAAAAGTTAATGAGATGAAAATACTAATTTAACTTTGGACTATATTTTCCTTTTTTATACTCAATTATTAATCAACGAATGTTGGAACATAAATAATTTAGTGTTTTATATCGTTATTACTTTAATACTTCATTTGGATAGAGAGAAAATTAGAGGAGAAAATAGGAGAAAAAAATAGATTTTCCCTTATTTGGGTCAGAGAGAAAATTAAGAGGGAGAGAAAAATTGGGGAGAAAATAATAGTGGGTCTCATCGAAAAATTTTCTCTCTAAATATAGAGAAATTTTGGAGAGAAAGCTCTGCCTAACGTGATGCATATTTTATCTTCTCAAATTAACCCTCTTATCTATCTATTTTCACTTCGCTCCGATAAATGGATACTATTTTCTATTAACTTAATTTTCACTATTTCATTTTTTGATTATATATATATATTTGAGTAAATATATATTTTTTTTAAAAAAGAGCGATGAATTTAAAAAAAATGTATAAAAAAGACATTTCAATTTTTTTGGAAAAAAAATTAGCCACTTAATGAAGGAAAATGGAAACCATTTAAAAAAAAAAAAGGAAAAATAGAGTTAATGACCCAAATTTTTTTAAAAAATTAGGACCTAAATTTAAAAAATTTTACTCTAAAGGGTTTATTACCATTGTTTTAAGATAGATTACTACTGACTTTAAGTAAAATCTCATAAACCTAGTGGTAACAAGTTTTTTAGAGCAAATTTTTTTAACTTTAAATCCTTAACTCTAATTCTCTCTTAAAAAATGTTCAAATAATAGAAAAAAAAAATTATTCTTGAATAGGGTCATAAAAAATTTATTAAAATACACAATTAAAATTAAGCAAAATAATTTAAATAATTTTAAAAAAGGATTTTCGATTACAATACAGTCAAAAATTTTTAACTGAAAAATAGTCGAAAACATGTTCCGACTGCAATTTGATTAAAAAATTTTTAATTGCATTATAGTCAGAATAGTGTTTTTCAACTGAAAATCAATTAAAAATGTTGTATTAAAATTTGGTTAAAAATCAGTGTTTTCAACTAAATTTTAGTAAAAAATATAAAATTATTAATTTAGTCAAAATTTTTAAATAGTTTAATTAATTAATTAATTTTATAATTATTTATTTATAATTTTATTATAAAACTAATTAACAATAAATATATTTTACAAATTCATAATATATTTTTTAATATTAAAATTAATAAATTATATAAATTTAAAAAAGCCACCAACAATATGCAACCAAATGACAATGAAAACATGTTTAGAATGTCTCTTATTGCCATTCAATCAGATGGTGCATTGTCATGCATATATATATATATATATAATATTTTTTAATATGTAATATTATTAATATATATAATATTATAATAATATATTATATATAAAATATAAATATAATTAAAAATATTTATTATATTTATATATATTATACTTAAATCAATTAATATATATTAAAATAATATTTATAAAATTTTAAAATAAATAATCATACTTAATGTATTAAAATAATAATTTTTAAATTGATTTTTATTTTTCTTATTTCATTATTCAGCTAATTTTTTTTAAAATTGAAATGTAATTTTTATAATTTTTTTTTCAGAATTCATTATTCTTATTTCTTGTTAAAATATATATATGTATAAATTAAAAATAATTAATTTATATTTAAAATATAACTTCTTTTTTTAAAATATCATATTTATTGATTAAAGTTATTAATATTATATAATAAGAATATTATTGTCTTTATGAATTAACAACTTTTCTTTCATCTACGTTTTCTCTCTCTCTATCCAAACATATAGAGAGAAAAATTTTTTTTTTCTCCTTTTTCTGTTTATTTTTTTCTCTCCTCATTTTTCTCCTCTCCCATCCAAACACAAGGTAAAGGGATAGATGCTTTTGCAATTAAATTATTCAAGGATAAGGTTATTTGATTCATAAATTTGCTAAGTTTATTATCTATTAATTTCTGTTAGGCGTTGATGATCATCCTTCACTCAGAGGATGGTGCAAATTAAGTTGAACATAGTTGTCCATGGTATTCAATCTAGATCTATGACTTCGCTACGAACTTTGAAGGTTGAGTAAATGATCATCTTTACTGCAAGAGATAATGTTTGTCTGGTCTATATTTGCAAGAAGTAATCAGTAAGTACTATGCCATAGACTTCAGAAGTCAAGTCAATGGTCATCCCCATGGTGACAAAGAAAATATTTGAAGGGTATGGAAAATGAGTATTCTAAAAGATCAAGAGATATTATCAGCATGAGAAGTGAGACAGGGCTCACATTCCTTGGACGTCGATGCCTCAATGAGTACTATTAAAATCAATATTTAGGGTTAACTCTTCTGTTTGGATCTTCGAAATATTCATATTTTAATTATCCACTTGCAATCTGCACTCCCATCACCATGCATGGGTGTGGCAGAAATTTGTGATCTTGAGAAACTACATTTTTGGAAATGCCAACCCAATCCATATTCAGCATAAAATCAATTGATCATTGAAACAGCTTGCATAGGAGTCACATTAAAAGTCTCAAATATTTTCTTATTCCGACACTTCCATATAACATAAAAGAATGGTAAACAACAAAATACTATAGTCGTTTGATGCATTGAGTTATTTGGGAGTGATTAACTTTATGTCAATTAGGAATGAATTTATTGTCACGATAAACACCTTAATTTTTTTTCATGCTTGTGAATCTTGATAGGTTGCATGATAATTTTTTTTTTTAAAAAGTATACAATTATTTACAAAAATTATACGCATATTATATTATTATTAAAAAAATTATATATTTGTTATAGTTTAATTAAAAATTTATCAATTAGGTATAAGTTTTTCCCGTTATATATTGCTATCTGATTTGATTATATCAATTTCAAAATTTATAATAGTTCAGTTCAGTTAATTAATCTTGACATTTTAAAATTAGAAATTTCACTCTTTAGACAGATAAAATTTAACAAGTGGCATTTATTTTGATAGTCAGGGACTCTTAATTTATGTGAATTGATTCCACCCTTATGTTACTATTATTATTTTTTACTTTACTCCCTATTATTTAGATATTGTACCTTTTTCATGTAAAAACAAAAAAAAAATGACAAGTTTTTAGATTTTATACGAGCCATAAAAAGAAAAGGCAATTTGACTTGCAAAGATTGGGAAAAGGATGTTGAAAGTTTACTTGGGATGGGACTTGAGAGTTGGAACTTGAACTCTGGCACATTTTGAATTTATATAAATAAAATATAAAATAATTTATTTATGTAGTATTAGAAAATCAAAAAAGCGTTTCCGGTTAGAATTTAAGATGGCGTGTAGGCGTTTCCCCTCTTCATTCTCCAAGCGTAGACGCCAAGAACCCTAACAGGTACTGCTTTCTTTGCCTGCCCGAAGATGAGACACTGCTTTTCTTCCTTCAAAATTTAAATATGTATTCGCTTGGAATCGAAATTATAATTTTGCTTGCTTCCATTTTGGTCTTAGTTCTATTGATCTATTCCCTTTTGCTCAGAGATCTGATATGTATATATATATATATATATATTTCCTTTGTTCTGTCTTGGTCAGAGGGATCTCAGATCAAAACCCACAAGTTGAAATCTTCACTGAATGAGGTTTTGCCTATATACATTTACGGGGTCTTTCTAATTTATTACGTTCAGCCCTGAATTTGAGCGGAAATAAAGGTGGGTTTGTAGGTACCCAATTGCATTTTTTTTCCTTGTTCTTTAATCACATTGAATTTATTTTCTTCTCGGTTCTGTAGGTTTGCTTGGAGAACACAATGACCTGGTTAATTTGTAAGAAAATTTAACAAGACTACATTATTGTCCTGCATTATCTTTGTCATTTGCTGTTCTAATGGATGGGGATAATGGTCTTGATATACGTAATTGGGGTTACTATGAACCCACAACATCCTTTAAGAGCCATCTCGGCCTCCAGCTTATGTCGTCCATGCCTGAAAAACCTATGCTTGGAGGACGCAATGCTGCAGTTTTATCTGGCACCAATGTGGCATTTCACCATAGGGACATTGGGATGCCACAAGCAACATACCCTATGGATTACATGAGGGATGCTTGGATAAGTCAGAGAGAGAAGTTTCTGAACATGATTCCTACGAACCCTACTAACTATGCTGTTACCCCTGAGACATCTTCAGCCCATCACATGCAGTTGATTCAACCACCTGAATTGTCAAAGGAAGAAAGACAGGTGGAAGAGGCACCTGTTGAGAAGACCAATGGCACTAGTAAGAAAAGGCAGGGGTCCAAGGTACCCAGATCTCCCAAGGCAAAGAAGCCCAAGAGAGGACCGCGTGCGCCCAAGGATGAGAATACTCTTTCAGTTCAACGAGCAAGGACTGCAAAGAAAACTACTGAAATTGTAATAAACGGAATTGATATGGATATTTCGAGTATTCCTATTCCAGTATGTTCATGCACTGGGACGCCTCAACAGTGTTACAGATGGGGCTCTGGCGGGTGGCAGTCTGCTTGTTGCACAACAGGAATGTCAGTGTATCCATTGCCTATGAGTACCAAGCGGCGTGGTGCTAGGATAGCTGGAAGAAAAATGAGTATAGGAGCATTTAAGAAAGTCTTAGAGAAACTTGCAGCCGAGGGTTATAACTTTTCCAATCCAATTGATTTGAAGACTTATTGGGCCAAACATGGCACCAACAAGTTTGTCACTATCAGGTAGATTCGTAGATGTATGCTATGGCGCAAGTGGCCTCTTATTCCAATCAGCCTGTTGATCATGTATATATATATGTATTTGGCTTGAGACAGAGGCTTTTTAAATTGTTTGTAGGCAAGAATTTTATAAGTCATGCAACATTTCCTTTTCCCTTCTAATTTTACTATGTTGTTCGGTTTAGTTCTTTGATTTAGTACGTGGGAATTCAATCTTGTGGTTGTTGGTCCTGATCGGGAACTAGCAAATGAGACCTTATTTAATATATTTGGCAGGGAAGGTTTTTGGGTCCATAAACCTATGCTTCAAGTGAATGAATGGGATGTTTGGTTGGACGACGTAAAAGGAGGAAGGAATGTAAAAAATAAGCATGTGAGACTAAATGTGATAAAAGGACGGTGTCTTATTTGTAAATTATTTTCAGCTAAATATGAAAGTGTAGTTGTTTAGCATTATGGATATAGGACAGTAAAAGAAAGAGGGTTGAAGGAGGGGGTGGTAAGGGTTTGACACTACCACGTTTGGTGGGTGGCATTGTGCATTTTTGGGAAAGGATAATTTTAGAAAAGAAAGTTTTTTAAAAAAATTGGGAAATATTTATTATATTTTTGTAATAATTATGAAACAGTTCTTGTCTTTATTTATTTATTATTATTTTGTTAAAGTAAGAACATGGGTGTCATTTCTCATTTCACCTTTTTTTTTTTTTCCTTAATCTCCTTTTTCATAGCTAAGGGCAGAATATTATGGGCAAAAGGTTATTCTGTATATACTTATGGAATAACAATCTTGTTTTGGTGAAATTATGTTACCATCAATTTAGTGGTTCTTTGGATGTTGTGAGCAGTACCTTGGGTCTATGGTTTTTATTTTGGTCTGTTTTAGGGAAAATAAAAACAATGAATAGAGTTAGGGACTTGTCTGGATGATTCTTTAATGAAATTTGCCAAGGAAATCAGGCCTCGGTAGTATAGCAAGTTAAGGAGAACAGAACAATAGTTGAGAGCAAGTAAATAAACCCACGCATCACACCTAGGGTTGAGTTGCATCACACAACCAAGTAGATAGCAACATGCTGAAATCTCATAAAACTAAACATCGGGTCCCCAAGAAAGCATTATATTTGTTTGAACAGGCCTTCTATGACTTACCCTACAAGTGTACTGCATAAGTACTGGATTGCTAAATCGATAAGGATCTATGCTTCCTAACCTAATAAGAAACTCCTCAACATCAAAGTATGATTCTAAAACACCTAACGAACATAACAAGCCCATTGACAGCCCAAGTCCTGGTATGTCTTAAGATAAATTTAAATACAATGAAAATTACTAAAATACTCTAAAGTGATGTCAAAACACCCTGACGGCTAAGTTCCTTATTAAAGCCCCTTAAAGCGTCACCATTATCATGCATGTGTCAAACTAATGCTTAAGAGCTGTAATTGGTTTTTGTCCCCTTTTATAAGCTTGTTGCTCCCTGTGTTCTGTATAAGATATGCTCCACTGTTTTATGCTTTTTGGAAAACCTCAGTCAGAATATGCCTGGGTTTCCATGGGTTTCTAGATGGTCCATTTACATGAAGGGTTTAACTTGTCTAAGAAGGAAGTGAAATGCTTGAAAGAATGTTTGTGGTAAGAAACGAAGTAGGTAAACCAAAATGCTGCTAGTGATTTCTTTTCGGCCATGAATTAAAGCAATCTGCTCTTGAGCAATGTTGGTTTCAACAATATGATTGCTAAACTATTTTGGTATATCCTGGTAAATTCAGTTCATGTTTTATAAATTCGGGTGTGCTGAATTTTACGTGGAAGTGATGCGTGTCATATTAGTAAAAGTGTTTTTATAAGCATGTTTGATAATGGAACAACTTGAAAACTTCATTCCATTGTGGCTTTTATCTACCAACTTTGATGTTTTTTTTTTTTTGCGTAGTGCTTGCTTTATGATCCTAAAATAGGTTGTCATGTGGAACTATTACTTCCTGCTAAAGCTATATCCAATTTTTGAACCAAGAATTGAGATGAGTTTCTAACACTGAAATTTAACCTCAAGTACATAGTCTTGCATCCGGTAAATAAACCAGAGAAGTGAGAAATTACAGGTTGAGAAGGTTTTCTGAATAGTAAGGTGAGAATTCCTTACAATAATGGGACAAGCAAAATGCTGAGCAGAAGGGCATTGATAGACTGCAACACTGACCGATGAGGAATGTTAGTATCTGGATGTTGTACACTTGTAAACTCTTACAGAGGTTATATGTTGTTGTTATGTACACTAGTGTCATGTACTCACAGGTACCCTTTGCTAATTTATAGTATGAAATTTGAGATAACGTGTATTCCTGACAAGTAGTTCAATAATCTTGTTTGGTAAAGTATTTACAGATAATTTCAAGAAGGAAAATGGCTGAAACTGTTTTTAAAAGGAAAATTGTTGTTGGTAGTCTGCACATGCATTATTTTCTTCAGTGGCAAGCAAAAATTGTTTTCTATGCAACTCTTCCCACCTCCTTTTTTTCGCAATTGTTATTTGAGAAAGGAGACGTGAGAGCATATCGTAAGGCTTCTTTGAAAAGTTATTGAGATATATGTAATCAGGGTTTCTGGATGTGGCTTCTTTCGGTTTGATGGCTGAAGGTTGAAACTTGAAGATGAAAGAGAATTTTTCCGCATGTTATAGCTGTCTGATTAAGGGACATAGAGAAACTGGAAATGGGGGAGATTTGTTTTTCTTCTAGGATGTGATCATGAATGTTGAGAGTATCTTTGGTTATATCAGACTCTAGAAATCATTTTCTAGGGATTTAAACAAGGATGTAGATGGCACTCTTAAATTTCAATTGCAGGAAGATGTAGTAGATACTGTATTGACAACTGGCATAAACTCAATATCAGAAACTACTCCAAATTTCCATAAATTCAACTAATGATAAAATGAGACTATGTTTATCCAATTCACTGTGACTGACTCTTTCAGGATTAGTAATCTAATAATAGGTACCAATTGACTTGTTTTCTATGATTTACTTTCCTTTAGTTTACCTACAGTGAAGAGTTATCCAAGAGAACTTTCCAGTTCAAACTTCAAAGCTGTTTCTTGCGAAGTCAGATTTGGTTCAAAATCTAAACATCTAAGGAAGCTTTCACTCCTTTTAGATGATTTCTCATATGAAGCACACCTTGATCAAATGCAGAACAAGCATATGGGAGGCAGACTGATGACATTAAGTGTTTTTTTTTCCCAAGTAAATTACACTTTTTTTTAAGGTTTAGTTAAAAGTATATTTGATACCCTATTTGTTTTAAAAATATTCATCGGCTCTTCTAACATTTAATTTATATTACAAAATCTTTTATTTTAATTTACTCTTTGTCAATGAAATTAACTTTTTAAAAGACATGGAAATGTGATTCTCTTTTTAACTAATCTTATACTCATGTACAGAATATTCAAGAAGTTTAGATTATTTAATATAATTTAGTTATAAAAAGGTGCATCATTTAAGTAAATATTTTTAAAGTTATATATTTAATTTATTTAAAGTTCAAACAATACTCATTATATCTAAATAGAATTTTCAAAATTTAGTTCAATTTTATTTTAAAATCTAGAATTATTTCTGTTTTTAACTGAGTCTTCACAGCAAAGAACAAGATATGTATCCATTACAGCTAAGGAATTTTTTTTTTGTTTTATTTGAATGGGAAAAGTTTCTATACAAAATATCTGTTAAAATTAAATTTGAAAAAAAATTATTTTTTTGGTCCAAGATCATTCATCAACAAATGAATAACAGAATACAAACAGAAATAAAATGCAATAAAGGAAAGCCAAGTACAACAGAAATTAAAACAAAGTAAACAGAGGCAGATGCAGACCAAACGCTAGAGCCTTAACCCACACCTTCCTGTAAGAAGCCATGTTGATGAGCCAGAGAATATCCTGAGCCAATAAAGAAGCCCAATTTGAGCCAATCGACAGCTTTGTTGACAAGGCCGAAGATTTTAAACTGGTTGATCCATGGAAGGTCCTGAAGTAGCAACACAGTTTTAATATTCGCAAGGAGGAGAGAAACTTTAACATAGGCTAAAACATCGTTCCTTCCAAAATATCCAACAAGAAATAGCTGCAAAAGCACCAATCTTCAAAAGAAGAGATACCATTTTCCTCCATCTGAAAAGCTAATTTACTGTTGAACCAATCTAAGTTTAAGATTGCCGTCAATTTCTACTTATTTTGATATTGAAAATTCATAAAAAGCATCATAAGAAGAAAACATTTTATGTTTGTCAAAGTCATTTTATATAAGTTTGACAGATCTTTTAAAATAAGTGTTTTTTTTAACGTCAAATTACTTAAAAAGACATATATTTAAGAGGGCATGTAAAAAATATAAAAAGTAATTATAGCAGAAAAATTGCTTCTGCTACGGCTTACAAACAAATTATTTTTTAACAAAGGGTCGGCCAAACATCTTTTTTTCAAAATAGGTACTCTAAAATAAACAGTTTCAGCTATCTGAGAAGCTAGGCCAAAAAGGACAGATTCTATTGCTAGAACATAACAGAATTGGATGTTCAATAATTTCAGGATAGTCAGAGCAAATAGGACATAAAGAAGACTGCACACATTTTCTTTTATGGAGATTATGCTTTGTTGGTAATGCAGAATTACAAGCCCTCCAAAGAAAATGAACCGTAATGGGAGGATCTTGTAACTTCCATATAGCTCTCTACGGAGAACGAGGAATGCATCCCAGAAAACCATGTGGCAGTTTGGTATCAAATTAGAAAAGAAATAGAATTGAAAATTTTAAAATAATATTTATTATGTCTTTATAATTATTGATCAATAATATTTATCTTTTATTATAATGTTTTTTAAAGTAAGAATATAATAATTATTTTTCATCAACAAAATCACTTTTTTTTTTATTTCTCATTTTCGTTTCTATTCTTGTACCAAATGGCTTGAATGCAAAGGATACAGAGGGAAGAGGGGAACTACTAACAAAATGATACCCATATTTAACTGAGTAATTTCCGTCTTTAGAAATGGCCCAAATTAAACGATCACTAGCGACATGATCAGAAATTGGAATAGATTGAATAGCATTGAACTCCTCGTCTGTAATCCATTGTCTTACAGCAGAAGGGTCCCAGTTCCAAAAACTAATACAATTAGCATCCAAATAACGAGGACAATAACTAAGCTTGAAACCAGAGAGATGGAATTCACCTATCCTCCCAAATTTGAATTTGTGAGCCACAACCACTTCCAAGCAAACCAGACCACGCTCAAAAGACTATACCCTCTTTTCTAGCCTCCAAGAAAGAACAATGAAGAAAATAAATCCCTTTCAAAATAGAAACCCAAAAATCATTTAGCTTTGTGATCATCCTCCAGCATTGTTTAGTCAATAAAGCAAGATTAAAACTAGAAAAATATCAAAATCCCAGTCCACCTTCCTCCTTGGATTGGCTCTGCACTCTCCAGTGGATTGATAGTTAATATCTCAGTGCTTCGTTGAGAATTGCATTTTAGATTTGGGTTATATTAGTCCTCTTTGGTTAATGATCTTTATGGATGCCCATAATTCATGTAAGATCATGACCGGATCAGACCAGAAAGAGATAACTAAAACAAGTTTTTCATTTTCTGTACTCTGAGTTCATCCATGATTATTGATTTTCCCCGACATCATTGACGGCGGCATCAACAAGCACAAGGAAGCTGCTCTCTTGCCGCTCTTTATACTTGATAATAAGAACTTTCTCTCTTGATTTGATATTTGAAAGCTACGAGCAGAAAACTAATTAGTGAGAAACTAATCAAGATGTCCATGACCGTATATCTTCAGCAATTCAGAGATGTCTGATTATTGTCTTTGACGACAGCCTCTTCCTCACCAGGCAGTGACAGGGAAAGGGAAATTCTAGTTCTGTTCTGTTTACCCAATCATTCACCATGTATATATAGTGCGCAGATAATGTGATTGATGACCTCTTTGCTTTCACATTATTGAACTTTTCCCTTTTGAGGCAGCAGCAAATGCATCAAACTCTCACACCTATACTTGAAGTGTAAAATTCACAAGACGGTAGCAGAAGTTTGAATTTTTTGTTCTTTGTTGGTATAAAAGTCTAATTTTGATGGAGAACAAATTCACTTTAAGAACATGCCAATCTTGTAGCTACGGGTTTTTTAATGGTGTGGTTTCTACAAAACCAATAAGAAGATACTCTACAAAAAGTATTCAGCGGTATTTAGATCATCCAAGATTTTAGACTTAACTTCTTCTGGTAACGGGGCTGATGGCCCTGCCCTTGAGTAAAAGTTTGATAACGATCTGATCGCTTTCTCAAGTTGCAAAGCACAATCATATATTTGTAACACAGATCTGCAACAAAATGCAAACACACATAATAGTCAAAGTATTTAATTTTCATTACAAGTCAATCAAGAAAATTTCTTAGGCAAACTCAGTTTACAAAAATAAACTAAGCTAATTATAAATAGTCATGTAATTATACCTAGTATACTTTTTGACTGTTTATATGTTCATTCATAATTTGTTAAATCTACTTATTTTGTAAATCAGGTCTATATAAGAATTCCAGTTCGGCATAGATACATACTTCTTGAACAATAGCCTTCTGCCCCTTCCAACTGCTCAAATACTCCCGAATTGACTCCTTTGCTTCATCTGCAGTCCTTCTGAATTTGGTAATATCATTAGGATCTTCATTTAAAGATTCACGTAGCGTTTTCACTACCTCTCTTGCTGACTTTAAGTAAGCCTTTGGCAACACCCTCCCAGGCCTAGTTTTCTCATTAGGATCAAATAATGATTTTATGGCATCATAAATTCCTTTATCCTCTTCCTCTTGTGCAGTTCCCTTCTCTTCTGCCCATACCAGAAATGGTGATAATAATGTCACCGTAACCAACGAAGTGCCAGCACTTACTGAAGCATGCCTGCGACTTGATGAAGCTTTGGGAGGGGGTAGTGCAACATTAGACCTGGATTGCAGCTTATCTGTTTTATTGCTGAAGCCGTCAAGAAAATAAAGAAGCTGCTGATACTAGGAATATCCAAATCATGAGCTTATCTTGTTACTTTACTGTATGACCATTAAGCAGAAGATGTAATTGTTAAAATGCTAGAGGCATGTTGTTTTGTGTGCCCAGGAATATATGATTCAGTAGCATAGTTTGAAGAAAATTTTTGTTACATAGCAAGCAAGATTATGGAACAGAAGAATAAAACAGAAGCAAACAAAAAGGAACACACGGAAATTTACGTGGTTCGACCAATTTAATCTAGGTCCACAAGTAAGTGAGGGATTTTCTTATTTTCTTTTGAGAACTGATTACAAGCCACGCAATAGAACCCTAAAAAAACTACAATTTATACTAACCTACAACCTATAAACCGGGTGGGGTCATCTCAAGGAGGTCAATGTTGTTGCTCCAAGCGAAGGCTTCTGCTTCCACTACAAACGTCACATTCTTTTTCTTTAAAAATTCTAAACTCTCAAAGTTTCAGGTCAACCCATTAAATAATTCAAGACATTTTAACATTTTTTTAAATAGATTTAATCTACAAAGAATAAGTAGACGAAATTAATCACATTTACATGAACAGATATACAAGTATAACAAAAGTGAATTTCAAAAAAGTATATTTAACATGTTTACATGTCTACTGATAATTAGCTTAATCTATCAAATTTTGGTCGACGTAGGCTACCTAAGAATCTAACTATGTATTTGTTCGATATGTGGATATATTCTAGATTGGCGAAAATAGCAACCAGAGGTAAACATTGGCAGATCCTTTTCTAATTATAATATTGCTATTAATTCTACTTTTTTTTTCTTTTTCCTACAGTTTCTTGTTTTGCTTATGGTAATATAAAAAACGTAAAGAGGAAGAAAAAGGAAATGTAGGGAATTTAAGATGAATAAGTTGATGAGGAGACAGCAATCAGACCCAGTCCATCTTCCTGTTGATAGTTAATATCTCAGTGCTTCGTTGAGAATTGCATTTTAGATTTGGGTTATATTAGTTCTCTTTGGTTAATGATCTTTATGGATGCCCATAGTTCATGTAAGATCATGACCGGATCAGACCGGAAAGAGATAACTAAAACAAGTTTTTCATTTTCTGTACTCTGAGTTCATCCATGATTATCGATTTTCCCCGACATCATTGACGGCGGCATCAACAAGCACAAGGAAGCTGCTGTCTTGCCGCTCTTTATACTTGATAATAAGAACTTTCTTTTTTGATTTGATATTTGAAGGCTACGAGCAGAACACTAATTAGTGAGAAAATAATCAAGATGTCCATGACCACATATCTTCAGCAATTCAAAGATCTCTGGTTATTGTCTCTGACGCCAGCCTCTTCCTCACCAGGCAGTGACAGGGAAATGGAAATTCTGGTCCTGTTCTGTTTGCCCAATCATTCACCATGTATATATAGTGCGCAGATAATGTGAATGATGATCTCTTTGCTTCACATTGTTGCACTTTTCGCTTTTGAGACGGCAGCAAATGCATCAAACTCTCACGACTATACTTGAAAAGTAAAATTCACAAGACAGTAGCAGAAGTTTTATTTTATTTTTATTTTTGATATAGAAGTTTAATTTTGATGGAGAACAAAATCACTCTAAGAACACGCCAGTCTAGTATCCACGGGGTTTCTAATGATGTGGTTTCTACAGAACCAACAGGAAGATGCTCTACAAAAATTCTTCAGCGGTATTTAGACCCTCCAAGATTTTAGACTTGACTTCTTCTGGTAGTGGGGCTGATGGCCCTGCCCTTGAGTAAAAGTTTGCCAACGATCTGATCGCTTTCTCAAGCTCAACATATGATTCCTGCAAGTAACCCATGCAAAGCACAATCATATATTTGTAACACAGATTTGCAACAAAATGCAAACACACGCATAATAGTCAAAGCATTTAATATTCATTACAATTCAATCAAGAAATTTTCTTAAGCAGACTCGGTCTACAAAAAGTTAAGTAAACTAAGCTAATTACGAATATATATGTAATTATACCAAGTATACTTTTTGACTGTTTACATGTTCATTCATAATTTGTTAAATCTACTTATTTTGTAGATCAGGTCTATATAAGAATTCCAGTTCGGTTATAGATACATACTTCTTGAACAATAGCCTTCTGCCCCTTCCAACTGCTCAGATACTCCCGAATTGACTCTTTTGCTGCATCTGCAGTCCTTCTGAATTTGGTAATATCATTAGGATCTTCATTTAAAGATTCACGTAGCGTTTTCACTACCTCTCTTGCTGACTTTAAGTAAGCCTTTGGCAACACCCTCCCAGACCTAGTTTTCTCATTAGGATCAAATAATGATTTTATGGCATCATAAATTCCTTTATCCTCTTCCTCTTGTGCAGTTCCCTTCTCTTCAGCCCATACCAGAAATGGTGATAATAATGTCATGGTAACCAACGAAGTGCCAGCACTTACTAAAGCATGCCTGCGACTTGATAAAGCTTTGGGAGGGGGTAGTGCAACATTAGACCTGGATTGCAGTTTATCTGTTATATTGCAGAAGCCGTCAAGAAAGAAAAGAAGCTGCTGATACTAGGAATATCCAAATCATGAGCATATCTTGTTACTTTACTGTATGATCATTAAGCAGAAGATGTAATTGTTAAAATGCTAAAGGCGTGGTGTTTTGTGTGTGCAGGAATATATGATTCAGCGGCATAGTTTGAAGAAAGCTTTTTAAGTAGATTTAGTATATAAAAGATAAGTAGACGAAGGTAATTATGATTATATGAATAGATATATAGGCATAGCAAAAGTGAGTCTCAAAAAAGGCATATCTAACATGCTTACATGCCTATTCATAATTGGCTTAATCTACTGAGTTCAGGTCAATGTAGGCTACCTTGTTATTAATTCTACTTTTTTTCCTCCCTTTTTTGCCACAGTTTTTTTTTTTTTGGGCTTATGGTAATATAAAAAAACGTAAAGAGGAAGAAAAAGGAAATGTTAGGAATTTAAGATGAATAAGTTGATAAGGAGACGTCAACCGTACTATGGAGAAAAGAGGAAAAGTACAGTCGGATAAATATTACATACCCTCATTGTCAAATCTTTTGACTCCTTTAATTGTTTGGGTACTTATAATGGAGCACATATTTGTTGCAAGGAGAGTCATCATCCTCTTGTAAAAACCTCAACAATGCTAAGTTACATTCACCGAGTACACAATCTAGCAACAATGTCTTCAATCTTACTGGTAAAGTACAGCATTTCACCTTCATAACAATGAAATTAGTCACAGATTTTTGCTCACGCTAATTTTACAATCCATCATACAGTAAGCCACTCGATCTTCATTATTTCTTCAAAGCTGGGTTTTTATTTAGACATGGATAATTGAGAATAATTTAATATACACATGTCAAGGGGTCAAATAAATTACTAAAATAATAAGATGGATATTCGAAAATTTGAAAAGAAACCCATTCGTATAAACATTGAAGAGTAGTCATTTTTGCAGGATATCCTACTCTGTCTGCTATATGACAGGAGATAGGAAAGATATAACCTTCTAGTAATCGTTTGGCATCAGAGGGAACGGAGAATGCATTACCCAGCAAAAGGGCCGGTCACAAGGGCCATCGAAAGTTCCAAGAAGCTAGTATAGGACACTAGAAATTGTCAAACTAGCGAGTACAAGTGTAAAATCGTCTCACGAGTATACTTACTTCACTAATTATATATTAAAATACATATTTCAGCCAACCCACGAAGAATAAAAGAGTGTCAACAAATTTCAGCAAACCCACTAACAATTCTAGAAAATAAAAATCAAGTCAATCAACATGATTAAACAATTTAGCAAAAACCTCAAAGCAGCCCAACCCTAGTGTCTACTTCCAACAAGATTATCTTTGCAAATTTGCATGATAGGTAGGATGTAAAAATTAAAAGCCACAAACAATGTCAGAAACGGAGCCCTAACTGGAGAAGATGCTTAGTTGCTTGCCTTTTGGAGCTTCAATGGAAGCAGGGAGTGGCTGTGGTCCGCCCAAGAGAAGGGTGAAGGGGGATTGAAAAATCGGATGAGTTTTGCCAGTGTGTGAATTTTGTTTTTTGGGACGAATGTAAAAGTATTATGAGATATTAAGGGCTGGGTTGGTTTAACAGTTGGGCTGGATCAAAAAATGCAAAAGCTAGCCCACATTTGCTTCCTCAAGTTAACTCGTAAACTAATTCGATGTTTTGCAACGATTTTAAAATTAGGTTCGTCGTTCAATTAGTAGAAATATTGGTTTATTATTTAATGGTTTAAATGTGGATGAATTTATAATAATTAAATATATTTTTTTAAAATTTTATATATTAAAATTTTAATATAACAAATAAATGTAATAAATTTTAAATTTTAACAATATTAAAAAATTATTTTTAATTAAAAATAAAAACTAATGGTGATTAAAATTTAAAATTATTTACTATTAAATTTTTAAAAATTTTAAATTATACTAAAATTACATTGTTGTTAAAAACAGAAAAATGAAAAGCAAATGAAAAATGAAAAAATAATTTTAGTTAAATATCTTAATATTTAAGAAAGATGCTATTAAGAAATGAAATATCACAGGGAGCAAAAATTGAAAATAGCTAAGTATTTTTTTATTTTTTATTTTATTTTTTTTCTTAAAATTTTTTATTTCAATTTTCTCTTTCTCCGTCTTTTATTTTTATTTTTTTTTAAATTTATACAAAATGATTATAGTTTATAAAACAAGTATTTTAAAAAAATTCAATAACTAATTTTACATATTTTTTTACCAATTCTTTAGCTAACTAGTTTTTTTAGGTCAATTGAACTAAACCAAAGATCAATTTGTCAATTTTTTTTTATCAAATTAACTAATTTAATATGATTTTGTGAACTATGATATTTTGGCAATTTTTTTGGGTTATGTTTAGATGAAATTTCATATATCTTTATTTTAAATTTTTTTAATTAAAATATAATAAATGGATAGTTTAATTGCAAAATCATACATTTGTCCATAAAAATTATACATTTGTGAAGTCTTTAGTGAAAAACTTAGAATAAAAATATATTAATAAATTAAATATATTAATTTATATCAATATAATTCTAATATCTAATATATTATAATAAATTAATATATATAATATTAAAATAGAATATTAATCAAATTTGAATAGAATTTATTAATTTTATTTGATTTTTTTTGTGCATCGGGTCCTTTAGTTTTAGAAACCCCCCTTTTTGTTTTTGGGAAAGTCACATATGAAATATTTTTTAATATAATTCCTCATAATTTTTTTTAATTTAATTCCTCATAGATAAATTATTTATCAATGTGGTCTTAAATATATATATTTTTCAATTTAGTCCCTCATAGATAAAATTGTTATTACTAATAGTTCTTTATATGTGGGTATTTCTCAATATTTCTCAATTTGATTAAAAAAATTATTGAAAATGATTTTATATATAAGTGATCAAATTAAGAAATATTCATTTGTGAGGAGTCAAATTAAAAAAAAAAATTATGAGATTAAATTAAGAAATATTATATATGTGAATGACTAAATTTAAAAACACACATATGTAATAGACTAAAATGAGATTTTACTCAAAAAACTTAATAACAAAAATACAAAAAATTATATATATATATATATATATATATAAATTCTTTTTCTACATTTTATTGTTTGGAAGATGAATTCTATTCAATATTTGCAATTGACAGTTAAAAAATCATGTTTATTCAGTACCAAAACATAATTTATTATATTCCGGAGTTATGGCTCTAAATTGATAATTCAGTACCAAGAGTTACGTTTAGTGTGGTTATAGTATCCTATGTGGTGAGTTGGTCCAGTATATACTATAATAAATTTGTTCTTTTTTTTTTTAATTAATAATCCCTTGAATCCTTGATGCTTATGGGATTTGAACTCTTATATCATTAATGCTTCGTATCTGAAATCAATTAATTGGCTTTATGATGTCATTATTGAAGTCATTACTTATTGGATATGGTATTTGATTAAAGTGATATCTTTGATGCTTCTGTCACATTTTTTCATGTGAATCTTTCTCTTACTTCCTTATCTAATCTAAACTAAAAAAACCTTTGCTTAGTGCCAGTTTATTATGTATAATAAGAAAATTATGTGTAATATTTATTATGTTTTTATAATTATTATTTAATAATATTTATTTATTCATTTATTACATTTTCAAAATAGAGATATGAGGGTTAATTTTAATATACAAAATTATTATTATTATTATTTTTATTCCTAATTTTTTGTGCATGAAATCGCCAGGTATGCAAGGCTCTCTCTAAGGGTTTATTTGGTTTGCGGGAGAGTTGAGTGATGGAGAGAGAAAGAGAGTGAGATTGAAGGAAAAGCCTGTTTGGTAGGCAGGAGACCTCTTTTTTGGGAGACAACATTACCACTAACATGGGAGAGTCTATTCCTTTGCTTTGCAGTGGGAGAGAACTTTACTGAGTAGGGGAGAGCTTTACTGAGTAGGGGAAAAAATGTTAAAATTATTTTATTCTTCTTCAAATATTTTTTTTATATTAAAAGTAAATTAAAAATAAATTTTTAAATTAACATGTTATTTTATTATTATTTTTATTATTGATAATTAAAAATAAAATATTTTATTATATTTTATAATTATTAAAAATATTTTAATATTTTAATTCTCTTCTCATTTTATTTTTATGTCATTTTTATCTAACTAAATATAAATAAAAATAAAAATATTCCTATTTCTTTTTCTATCATACCAAACGTAACTATGCGGTACAAGATTCTTTTCCATTTCCATTTCATTTTTCATTCATATTCTATCAAAACCTAACCCCTCATGCCAGACGAGCCCAGGGTCAATGGTTTTGTTTGCCTCGGGTTCTTAGTAGGATTAGCGACATGAAGTTGTGGAGATTTAAAAACTCCTTAAAACTTCCTTTATTAATTTTTTTAATTAGAGAATACCAAAATTTTAGAAAGAGAGAATCAGACAGGTGAAGAGGATAAGACATTTTAAGGAAATAAAAGAAGAGAAAAAGACCCCTAAAAAAAATGTATCGAAGGCGTAATGAGAATTAATCAATGGCTCAATATGATGAACGATTGAAGGATGAAGAGCTGAATTTAATGTGGCCTAAACCTGTCTAGTAGGGTTGAGAAGGAAGAAGAAGAAGAAGAAGTGGGAGAGAAGCAGATGGATGGGATTATAAAATTTAAGTATTAAGATGAAAAATGTAATAGGAAAGTCAAACATTATAACAGTAAAAAAAATTACCTTCTAAGAATTTAACGATGAAAAAAATTAATTTTCTTTTAAATGCACAGTTTAAAATTTTTAAAATATTTTTTTATAGTTATAACTTTTAACTTTTTAATTATATTTTTTATTTTTATACTTGAATTTTATAACTATACATGATCTTCTTTTTCTTACCCTTATTTTCTTGTACCAAACATGCTTTAAGTTACACGGGAATTTAGTACATTTTAATCTTTTAAGATTGAAAATTTCATTATCTAAACAAATAAAATTGAACAAATTTTATTCAAAAGCCTTATTTTAAATATTTTTACATAAATGTCAAAGAACGTTGATTTAAGTGAATTGATTTGATTCTATCTCTCTTTTCTCTAAAAATATTATGCTTTAGTTGTAAAAAAAAATTGTTAAGTTTGTTATTTTTACACAGGTTAAAAAAGCGATTTAGTTTCATAACTTTATTTATTATTTTAAAATAGTCTTTTAATTTGAAATATTTTAAAATGATCTCTTAAAATTTTAAATTATCTCATAAAAAGTTTATTCAAGTAAAATCCATTAAAAAAATTAACTCTTTTTAATTTTTTTGCTAATGTGAATTTTTCCTTTTTTTTTTTTGGGGTGTAATTTAAAGATGAAGTAACACCTAATTAACATTTAACTAAAAAATAATTAAAAAATGAAAATTACCCCAAATGAAAGGCAGCATCTCTTTGCCTATGCAGATGCTTCCCCCATCCATACTCACATCCAACACTGAAGTCAAAAGAAACAAAGCTGCTTTCTGGGAAACTGCACTCCCTCCTCTTGTTTCTGCATGCAAATACACCCTGCTCTGATACCAATGACCTCCTGCTGCTGCTTCTGCTGCTTCATACACCAATCGCCATCCTCCACCTACGCACATTACAGATAAAGCTTTGTTCAGACATTACAGTGAACACATATCTATCAGAATGTCTTTCAATCACACAAGCTATGCACAAGAGGTCTGGGTGTTCTTACTTTGCTAGCACATTCAAGATTGCAGAGATTTGGGTATCTTCTTTCATTCCTTTCGCATCAATCAAGCTGAAATAATTGTAATGAGGTAGCACAAGGATTGTCCCATATGGTCAGAAAGCATTACCATGTTATTTAGTTAGAGGATGCACCTTCTGAGGTATTATAATTTGCAACAAATGATGAACTGTGCAATTGAATGCCCTGACCAAAAGTCTTTTTCAGTCGCCTAACGAAAAATGAAGAGAAATCTGATATCATTATTAGTCATAGTCTCTAAGAAAAATTTGGAATCGAAAAAGTGAGATTTAAACGTCAAAAATCATGCAGAAGCAACAGGAGGGATTGCAGTTTCCCAGAGAGCAGCTTTGTTTCTTTCAACTTCAGGGTTGGATGTGAGTATGGATGGGGAAGCATATGCATTTCCGACATTTGCCCAGGTGAGGTGTAGACTTAATTATAGGCCAAATTTGTTAAAAAATAGGTCAGATTTATTTTTAAAAAATAAAATTAAAATGAGGTTTGGACTCTTTTTTTTTTTTTAAGGCTTCGCCTAACTTAAAAAAATTTAAGTAGACTTTAATTCGATTGTTTTTTTTAATATTATCTTTTTGGGTTAGATTCTGATAATTAACTACTCTTTTGTCTTTAAAAATATATAGAAAAAGATATCATCTAAGTATTCAAAATTAAAAATATTAAATTAATTTATAAAGCAATATTTAATATTACTAAATATGATTTAGGTATGAATAATACCTATTTTTACATTTACTAAGCTATTTATTAATAAATAATATAGTACATACTAGTTCTATTATTTAAAAATATAATTATTTTTTGGCCAAAAAATATAATAATTATTTATCATTTATGGATGCAATCGATTTTTATTTGATATTTCTTATTTTAATTATGTAACTCTATTATTTTTATATTTAACATGCACAACTTATTATTTAAGTTTTATAATAATACTAATATAGAAAATTGTTTTATTTTTTGAAATTGTATTAGTAATTGATTTTTAAATTTTATTCATGAAGAAAGATAAAGGGGAAAGGAGAAAACTAGAAAAATTTTGAATAAAATTTAAAAATATTAAAATAAAATAACAAAAAAATTACTTGACCTAAATTTTAACAAATGTATGATTTGTACTATTTTATATTTAGACTTTTTTAAATGAGTCTATCTTTTTAAATTCATATCTATTTTTTTGGATTGGACTTATTAAGTTGGACAAATTTTTGCGTTGATGATCAAGCCTAGCAAGGAGGCAGTGATTTTCACTTTGGGTAATTTGAAACTTTTTTGAGTTAAATGCTAATTAAATACCACCTCATTTTTTAAATTACACAAAATAAACACACATAGCTATTTATCAGCATAAAAGTTAATAGAAGCTATTTCTTTAATAAATTATACTTAAATGATTCTTTTACAAGATAATTTAAAAATTGAAAAGATTATTTTAATATACTTCAAATTTAAAAGATAATTTTAAAATGATAAATAAAATTAAAAAATTAAGCTATTATTTTAACCTTTTTACACGAGCCTTAAGAACAAAATGGCAATTTAGTTTGCCGACGATGGGAAAAGAGCGTTAAAAGCTTACATTTGGACCCTGGACTTTGGACTTTGGACTTTTTTTTTTTTAATTTTGGGGCCAATTGTTTAAATAAAATAAATATATATATATAATAAATGGGACTCAGGCACATTTTGAATTTAAAAAATATATATTTATTTATTTGAATTTACTTATGTGGTATTAGAAAATCATTAATGCATTTCAGATCAGAATTTAAGATGGCGTGTAGGCATTTTCCTTTGCCCTCTTCATTCTCCCACCGTAGACGCCAAGAACCCTAACAGGTACTGCCTTCTCTGCCCGCTCGAAGATGAGACACTGTCTTTCTTCCTTCAAATTTAATTATGTGTGCTCTCGGAATCGAAATTATAATTATGCCCACTTCCATTTTGGTCTTAGTTCTATTGATCTATTCCTTTTTGCTCAGAGATCTAATTTATATATATTTTCCTTTGTTCTGTCTTGTTCAGAGGGATCTCAGATCAAAACCCACAAGTTGAAATCTTCGCTGAATGAGGTTTCGCCTACATACATTTACGAGGTCTTTCTAATTTATTGTGTTGAGCCCTGAATTTCAGCGGAAACAAAGGTGGGTTTGTAGGTACCCAGTTGCATTTTTTCCTTTTTCTTTAATCACATTGAATTTATTTTTCTTTTCGGTTCTGTAGACTTGCTTGGAGAACACAATGGCCTGGTTAATTTGTCAGAAAATTTAACAAGACTACATCATTTTCCTGCATTATCTTTGTCATTTGTTGTTCTAATGGATGGGGATAATGGTCTTGACATACGAAATTGGGGTTACTATGAACCCACAACGTCCTTTAAGAGCCATTTGGGACTCCAGCTTATGTCGTCCATGCCTGAAAAACCTATGCTTGGAGGGCGCAATGCTGCAGTTTTATCTGGCACCAATGTGGCATTTCACCATAGGACCATTGGGATGCCACAAGCAACTTACCCTATGGATTACATGAGGGATGCTTGGATAAGTCAGAGAGAGAAGTTTCTGAACATGATTCCTACGAACCAGACTAACTATGCTGTTATTCCTGAGACATCTTCAGCCCAACACATGCAGTTGATTCAACCGCCTGACTTATCAAAGGAAGAAAGACCGGTGGAAGAGGCACCTGTTGAGAAGACCAATGGCACTGGTAAGAAAAGGCAAGGGTCCAAGGTACCCAAATCTCCCAAGGCAAAGAAGCCCAAGAGAGGACCTCGTGCGCCCAAGGATGAGAATACTCTTTCAGTTCAACGAGCCAGGACTGCAAGGAAAACTACTGAAATTGTAATAAACGGGATTGATATGGATATTTCGAGTATTCCTATTCCTGTTTGTTCCTGCACTGGGACGCCTCAACAGTGTTACAGATGGGGCTCTGGTGGGTGGCAATCTGCTTGTTGCACAACAGGCATGTCAGTGTATCCATTGCCTATGAGTACCAAGCGGCGTGGTGCTAGGATAGCTGGAAGAAAAATGAGTATAGGAGCATTTAAGAAAGTCTTAGAGAAACTTGCAGCCGAGGGTTATAACTTTGCCAATCCAATTGATTTGAAGACTTATTGGGCAAAACATGGCACCAACAAGTTTGTCACTATCAGGTAGATTCGTAGATGTATGCTATGGCACAGGTGGCCTCTTATTCCAGTCAGCCTGTTGATCATGTATATATATGTATTTGGCTTGAGACAGAGGCTTTTTAGATTGTTTGTAGTACAAGAATTTCCAAAGTCATGCGACATTTCCTTTTCCCGTTTTATTTTACTATGTTGTTCCGTTTAGTCCTTTGGATTTAGTACATGGGAATTCAATCTTGTGGTTGTTGGTTCTGATCGGGAACTAGCAAATGAGACCGTATTAAATATATTTGGCAGGAAGGTTTTATCCATCCATAAACCTTTGCTTCTGGTGAATGAATGCTACTTCAAGTATGCCTTTTTTTTTTTCTTGGTAAATTTCTTTCAGCTAAATATCAGTGTAGTTGCTGAGCATTATGGATATAGGACGGCAAAAGAAAGAGAAGGGGGGGTTTCTATGAGGAAATTAAGGGTCAAATACTCTGGGTTGAAGGGTTATTCTGTATATGGAATAGCAACATTTTATAGTGAAATTAGGGAAGATCAATTTATTAATATAATGGTTGTGTGGGATTTGTGAACAGTACCTATGGGACTACGGTTTTTTGTTTTGGTTTGTTTTAGGGAAAATAACAAGAAGGAATAGTTAGGGATTTGACTGGGTATTTTTTAAAGATGTTTGCCAAGGAAATCAGGCCTGGGTAGTATAGCAAGTTAAAGAAGACAGAATAATAGTTGAGAGCTAGAGAATAAACCTAGGCATCACACAACCAAGTAGATAGCCACGTGCTAAAATCTCATAAAACTGAACACTAAATCCCCAAGAAAACATTGTAACTGTTTGAACAGATCTTCCATGACTTACCCTCTTGGTGTACTGTAAAAGTACTGAGTTGCTAAATCTATAAGGATTTAGGCTTCCTAACTTAATAAGAAACTCCTGAACGTTGAACTAAGATTCTAAGTCACCAAACAAACATAATTTCAAGTCCATTAACAGCCCAAGTCCTGGTATGCCCTAAAATAAATTTAAATACGATGGAAGTTACAAAAATACTCTTAGTGAGGGTAAACACACTGAGGGCTACGTTCCTTATTAAGGTCCCTTAAAGAGTCACCATTATTATGCATGTGTCAAACTAAAGGTTGAGAGCTGTTATTGGTTTTTTCTCCCTTTCATAAGACTTAAAGGGGTGCTTCTCGTGTCCTTTATAAGTTATGCCTCATTGTTTTGTGTATGGATCTTCTAAAATTTTTTATTGTAAATTTTTTGTATAGTTGGAGAAAGATGGACACTGAGTATAGGTCCAACCATGAGAAGAGAGAGAGAGAGAGAGAGAGAGAGAGAGAATGTTTGGATCCCACAATATCTATCTTTCTTTAACTTTATAAGAAAATTTATAGTTAAGAACATTAGAAGATTCAGATTCCCATTGTTTTATGCTTTTTGTAAAACCTCAATCGGAATATGCCTGGGTTTCTAGATGGTTCATTTACATGAAGGGTTTAACATGTCTAAGAAGGAGGTGAAATGCTTGAAACAATATTTGTGGTAAAAAATGAAGGTAAATCAAATGCTTCTAGTGATTTCTTTTTAGGCATGAATTAAAGCAATATGCTCTTAAGCAATGTTGGTTTCAACAATATATTGCTAAATCATTTTAGTATATCTTGGTAAATGCAGTTCACGTTTTGTAAATCTGGATGTGGTAGTTATGCGTGTCATATTAGTAAAAATGTTTTTACATGCATGTTTGATAATAGAACAACTTAAAAACTTCTTTCCATTGTGGCTTTTATCTACCAGCTTTGAATTTTTTGTTTAGTGCTTGCTTTATGATCTTAAATTGCAGCTATTACTTCCTGCTGAAGCTATATCCAATTGTTGAACCAATAATTGATATGAGTTTCTAACAATGAAATTTAGCCTTAGAAGTGCACAGTTTTGGTAAATAAACTATAGAAATGAGAAATTACAGGTTGAGAAGGTTTTCTTGAATAGTAAGGTGAGAATTCCTTGTCATAAAAGAATAGTGGGACAAACGAAAGGCTGAGCAGAAGGGCACTGGTAAACTGCAACACTTAGCAGACTGATGGCCGATGAGGAATGTCCTGTAAACTCTTACAGAGGTTATATGTTGTTTATACTCATAGGTACCCTTTACTTAATTTATAGTATGCAATTTGAGATAACGTGTATTCCTGACAAGTAGTTCAATAATCTTGTTTGGCAAAGTATTTACAGATAATTTTTAAAAGGAAAATGGATGAAATTGTTTTTAAAAGGATAATTGTTGTTTGGTAGTCTGCAGATGCATTGTTTTCTTTAGTGGCAAGCCAAAAATTGTTTTCTATGCAATTATTATTTGAGAAAGGGGAGGTGAGAGCATATCTCTTGTTGGAGAAGCTAAAAATTCTGTAAAGTCTTTGGATGACTTGGATAAGGCTTCTTTGTAAAGTTATTAGAATACACACACACACACACACACAAAATGCAATTTGATAGTTGAAGGTTGAAACTTGGAAGATGAAAAAGTTTTTTTCAACAATGTTATAGCTAAGTTGAGAAAATTGGAAATGGAGGAACTTTGCTTTCCTTCTAGGATGTGATCATGGATGTTCAGAGTATCCTTGGTTATTTCACGACTGTAGAAATCGTTATGTAGGGATTTAAACCAAGATGTAGATGGCATTTTCAAATTTCAATTGCAGAAAGATGTAGTAGACTAGTAGTATTAAAAAGCTGGCATAAACTCTATCAGAAACTATTCCAAATTTCCATAAATTCAACTAATGATAAAATGAAACTATGCTTATTTAAGGAAACTATGTTTATCTAAGCAAAGTTATTATAATCAGGCCAGATCGGACTGGTTGGTTCAATCAGTTATACTAGAAACTGAAGCTTAGTCCAATTGATACCTCAGACTGTTACTCCTTAAAAGAAGTCAATTTTGGTCAAAAATTAAATTTGACCCGTCGGTTTTGAGATGAAACCAATACAAACAAATTGGTTTGAACTTGTCTTTTTTAGGATTTCCAAATCTTTGCCATTGCCTGGACTCAAACCCACGTACCCGTGCTTCCAAAATGCTTCTCGGCAATTGGGCTGTAATGCAACATCAATCTTTATATGTAAATCTTTATATGAATATACTATTAATGGATTGTTTCAAAAAATTGCATATTGTTGCTGGTGTCTGGAATCAAACCCTTATACCAATGCTTCCCCAAGACACATGCGCCAGTTTACCCGAAGAATGCTACTACTTTTTGTGTGTAAATTTTATTATATATAGATTATTTATGGGTTGCACCTTTTAAATGAAAATAACCAAGTGTTGAACCTATGGCCCAAAGAAAATAATTTTATATTTTAATCATTATAGCATCTTATTTCAATAAAAAATTAATATATTAAATAATTAATTTTTATAATATTTTGATTTCAATATTTGTTTCAACACATTAATATTTGATAATTATATTTATTAATATATAAGCTATTTTAGGCTTGATTTTAAAATAAAAAAATCAATTGAATTTAAATATTATGTTATATTTGATTTATTTTTATATATAATTAGTAATGAAGTATTTTAAATTTTATTAATATTTGTTTATTATCATTTATTATACTAAATTTTTAAGATTAATATATATATTTAATTATTATCGGTTCGACTACAGTTAAACCAGTGAACCATGAACTAGTATATTCATCGGTTTAATGGTTGGTCCAATTTTAAAAACATTATGTATAAGTCAACGTGTCTGACACTTCCAGGATTAGTATTCTAATAATAGGTACTAATAAACTTGTCTTTTGTGATTTACTTTCCTTTAGTTCACCTTCGGTGAAGAGTTATCCCCGAGAAGTTGGCAGTTCAAACTTCAAAGCTTGCCAAGTCAGCAATGTAAACAGCTAAGGAAGCCTATTCCCCTAATACCTTACTTTCACTCCTTTTAGATGATTTCTAACATGATGCACACCTTAATCAATTGCAGAACAAGCACATGGTAGGTAGACAAAGTGTTTTCTATTTTTTTTTTTGAGGGAGTAGATTAAACTAACCTTTTATAAGATTTGGTTAAAATATACTTAATATTTCTCTTGTTTAAAATTATCATTCGGCTCATAAAATTCTCCCTTCCAATTATTCTTTTTTTTTACAAAACATAAGAATGTGATTTCACTTTTAATTAGTCCTGTGTCCGTGTACATAATATTTAAAAACATATTTATTTAAATGTAATTTAATTATAAAAATAAAAGATAAAAAAAATTCAATTATTTAAATAATTTTATAAAGTTATATATTTGATTTATTTAAAGCTCAAGCAATACTTATTATAACTAAATAAAATTTTCAAATTTTGGTTCAATTTCGATTTTAAAATCTAAAATTATTTCTAGTCTAAATTGAGTTTTAATAGCAAAGAGCAAGGTATGTATCCATTAAAGCTAAAGATTTTTTTTTTGGTTTTCCTTTTATTTCAATGGCAAAAGTTTCAATACAAAACATCTGTTAAAATTAAATTTTCAAAATCAAATTTATCTTTTTGGCGAATATCATTCATCCACAAATGAACAACGGAATACAAACAAAAATACAAGCGCAATAAGGGGAAAGCCGTGTGCAACAGAAATTAAAGCAAACTAAACAGATGTAGATGCAGATTTAGACCAAACGCTGAAGCCATAGCGAACAATTTCTCTTAAGAGACCATGTAGACGAGCCAGAGAAATATCTGAGCCAGTGAAGAAGCCAATGAGGATGGGGTGACAAAACTTTAGTTTGGATCCCTGAAGATAAAATTTGTAAGAGTAACACAAAGAGGAAGATTATGTATGAGTCTTCTTTTACTTTTATCCATGTCTTTTTTTTTTAACTTTAGAGTTATTTTATAACTTCACACATTTCAGGACTCAAAATCGATAAAAGAGATGCTTCCTCTTAGTAGCTTGGAAGAGCTTGCCCGACAATGAAGCAAGTTGAAAATATGAGCTATGCTTGTACAAACACAAAGACTTGATCCAATATGAAGATATGACAAGGGCATTGGAGAAATAGACGAGGGAGAATAACATAGGCATGACATAGTAGATGATGTAAAATGTTTGTGAAAGTCTCCATATAAATATCTATATAAAAAATCTAGATATTTTTAGGTGTCACTTGTAAATATCTAAAATATTTTTTTAAATATTAAACATAAACCACCAAATTAAATGAATTTTCACAGTCTATTGAAAAGGTGTAAAATTATAAATGTCCTTAGATAAGAAGAGAAAAACATCTGAGTTATATCTTATTCTTAAAATATAAAAGTTATTCTCCAAACTCTGTCTTTGGTCCTTCTTTTTACAATTTTCTTGTTAGCGGCCTCGTGTTCTTAGCCTCTAATTAGGTTTTGAGATAAGAGAAAGGCTGACTTAGGGATCTAATTACTGCATGGTCATTGGTAAATTCAAGTCCGTGATAGTTTGTAAGCAAATTTCGCTAACTAACCAATACGCAGCTTTGTTGACAAGGCTGGAGATTCAAAATAGGTCCATGGAAGGTCCTCAAGTAGTAAGACAGTTCCAATATTCACAGTGAGGAGAGGAAGCTTTAACAGAGGGTAAAACAGGATTCACAGGAATATGTTGGAAAACTGCCCAGGCCAGACTAGAAAGGGATAACTAAAACAAGTTTTTCATCGATTGTACTTTTAGTTCGTCCATGATTATAGATTTTTCCTGACATCATTGATGGTTGTGTCGAGAACTAAAAGGAAGCTGCTCTGATGGTGCTCTTTATACTTGATCATAAGAACTTTCTTTCTGATTTGATATTTGAAGCCTACAAGCAGAACACCAATTAGTGAGAAACTAATCAATATGTCAATGACCACATATCTTCCGCAATTTAAAGATGTCTGAATATTATCTTTGACGACAGAGTGACAGGGAAAGGGAAATGCTGGTTCTGTTACTGTTTGCCCATTCACCATGTATATATAATGCAAAGATAATGGGAATGATGATATCTTTGCTTCACATTGTTGCACTTTTATCTTTTGAGACAGCAGCAAATGCATCAAACTTTCACACCTATACTTGAAAAGTAAAATTCACAAGAAAGTAGCAGAAGTTTGATTTTTTTTTTTCCTTCAATTTTGATGGAGAATAAATTCACTTTACGTACATCGCAGTCTGGTATCCACGCGTTGTTTAATGATGTGGTTTCTGCAAAACCAACTGGAAGATGCTCTGCAAAAATTCTTCAGCAGTAGTTAGATCACCCAATATTTTAAACTTCTTCTGTTAACGGGGTTGACGACCCTGGCCTTGAGTAAAACTTTGCCAACGATCTGATCGCTTTCTCAAGCTCAACATATGATTCCTGCAAGTAACCCATGCAAAGCACAATCATATATTTGTAACATAGATTTGCCACAAAATGTAAAAACACACATAATCGGGGCCTAAATCTCCTTTTGAATTGAAAGGGTGGAAACCTAACCTAGATCGTTTTCAGGTATGGGGTTGTCCTCCTAAGGGGAAACCTTATGACTTTATGGCATCTAAATTGGAGCAAAATCACATTCTCTACTTGGAGCCTCGTGGAGCACGTGGTATTTTGCAGCAAAATCACATCATTCGTGCATTAGTCAAGAGATCTTAACCATTCATTTTAGAACATAATCTTACCGTCCATTCTTCTTTACCCTTTCATGCATCAAGCCTGCTCCTTCTTCTCGCTTCTTCTCCAAGAACTAATGCCTTCACTTCAATGCTGGCCTCTCCTTCTCAAACTCCATTACCCAATAGCAATGATAATTATAACAACAACATGATAGCAGCAGCTGCATCGGAGCCATTTTTCATTCTCAACTTTGCCATTTAGTAGCAAATTTGTACCCATTAAGTTTCTGACCAAATAATACTTATGGACTAACATTGCAAGTGTAGCATCTCCTAAGGCCATTTGGTTCTCCAAAATTCTTGGTTGTGTTGCCGTTTAAAAGGTTCAGCTTGCTTTGCTTTATATTTTGTTCTCCCTCAGCTGGACCATCCTAGCTTGTATTTGTTCTTCTGGAAATTTCTACTGTTCAGATCTCGAGATTGTTCATGCAACTCTCTCATGTTGAATTGAATCCCCTTGCCACTGGGTTCATTCTTTTTGTTCAACTCTTGTACATAGTTCTATTTGGGATTATGTTTCCATTAATTCTTGAGTTTGAAATCTTCAATTGTGCTTCCTGGATGTTGTTCATGTCACAGTTATAAGTCCACATCTCCTCTTTAATTTTTGCACGGTAATTCTTCTTTGGTGTTAAGTTGTTAGTTGTGCCCTGTTTTCTATTGTTTCTAGTTGTGAGATGTTAATAAACTTTTTGAGGTTCCAATTTGTTTCTTCCATTATATGGAGTGCCTCCTTTCTTGAATTTTCAGCACCATTTCTCCTCCTTTTTGTTGCTTATCCTGCTTTGAAATTTCTTGCAGCTCATGCAAGTCATATATTCCATCTTGATCTGCAAACTATGAATTCTAATTTTCCTTTTGTTGGAATTTCGGTATCCTAATTTGTTTTTCCTACCATGTGACTTTCATTTCTTATCCTAAATTGGTCGTGGGCTTGTGCAAGGAGTTCTTGTGAAGTTGTATCTAATGTCATAGGTTTCAAGAAGTGGTGATAAGCTCTATCCCCATTTAATTGATTCCATCCATCGTGAACAAGGAGGACTTTGGAGTTGATCACTTCTTCTAATATATTGTTAAGAACCCAATTTAATGATCGGTGAGGTTGTTGGAAGAAGAACACACATGGTTAATTGTGTTGGATGAGATCTCTTACCTAAACGATGCCGTTTTATTGTAAAGTATCGCGCGCTCTGCAAGGCTCCAAGTAGAGAATCCGCACATCATCTAAACTAGGTCCTAAAACCACCTCTTTTTATTTCAAAAGTTACAGCAGTTTATCTAGGGGCAATACATTTTACTTTACAATTTGTTAAGATGAACTTGGGATTAAATTATTAGGAGGTAAAAAAAAAAAAACATGCTCATAATTTATACAAAAATGTTAAATTAAAAAGTGTATATATATAACACACCTTTTTATAATTTATCCATATAAGTAATTACGCAATTTGTAAAAAAAATTATCTTTTATTTTATTTAACTCACAAATATAATATTATATTATAATTAAATTTATTATTATTATTATTTATATATTAGGTTATGAATAGTTAAATAATTTATTTGGCAAGATTTAATAGATAAAAAATAATTAACATGGTATTATGATAATTTTATGTGTCAAGAACCTTTTTTTTTTAAGATTTTTAAAAAAAAGAAAAACGAGGAAGTAAAGACTCTCATGCGTATGAAATGAAAATCCACTGCACATATGTCGTCCAACGGCCAACGCTCACCAAGGCACGTTAAATTAACTATATATATATATATATCAGATGTGGGTTCATATTTTTTATCACGGAGGTTATGTTGATAAAGAAAGAAAGAAAGAAAGAAAGAAAGAAATAAATAAATATATATATATATATATATATATATCAACATAACCTCCGTGATAAAAAATATAAACCCACATCTGATTCACTTGCACAAGCCATACTAACATAGTCTGCTTCTCTTGTCTCTCGTTTAATTAGGTGTTCCGTTCGTAGTTTGTGCTGTAACAAGAAATATGTTTCTATTCAATCTTTTGTTCCATGAACATTCACATAACACTTTCTTATTCAAACCGAACTGCTAGTGTTTTCGGAGGGATGATCCTATAATAGATAGAAATAATCTGTGCTTCTCTCTCAACGGAAATCGTGGGGGGGTCAAGTAGATCCGTATCTGCTACCTGTGGGACAAAGATAGTTGAGGTAATATCTGCTAAGTTCTTAGAGAATGATGTAGATGACTAATTTTCTCCTCACTGCAGAGATTTCTTCTTTTTTTTTTTTTTATAAGGTGGAGACCCACGCAAAAGATAGAAACTATCTGAAACCACGAGATACACAGGTTCCCATATAATCTAACCTGAGTGTCATATTAATAAAGGAAGGAATACAATTCCATACTTAATTATCGATATAAAGAATCAAACTGTGTTAAGAAGTCTGCATATCTATTAATCTCTTCTAAGAAATAGGTTATCTTAACATTTCAATTCCTTCCCAAGTTATGCTTAATTACACTCACAATTCTGTTAGAATTAATATTCGAATGACCAGTAACAAACCTTACTAGTAGGAGTGAGTCGAGCTCAAATTAATCCTTACGGCATCTGCTAGGAGGGATTTTGTTTTGGAAGACGAACATATTATTTTACCTAGGCCTGTTGTACTAAGAAGGATGGTGCATTTATAGGGCTGAAAGGATGCAAGATGAACGAGTTTATGAAGATGTTATAGGGACCCTTACAAGAGCTGTGGAGTTTCCCATGAACCTGAACAACATATTGCACCTCCTTCTGTTAGATGCTTTGCGAGGACAATGAGACTTGCCATAGCAGATAATCATTATATATATATATATATATATAAGGTTTTTGGCTATCGTTTCTAACTTTTAACTAATGTGACTATTTTTTTTTTTTTGGAATTAATTGAACTCCCATTCCCATGCGTTTATGGGAGGGCCCACACTAGCTATGTGGTGTACTTGGGAGAACATGACCATGATATAGGACATGTTGGAGATTAGTTCGCATCCTCTGTAGTTGCATTTTGGATTTGTTGTGCTGTTATTAAGAAAAATAAATATATTTTAATTTTTTTTTTCTCATTTTAAATTAAATCAACCCATCCATCAATTTTTTACTAACAGCACAACTGCATACATCCATCAACTCCAAAGGATCCAAATTCAAATTAGTTCCCTATAAGCTGGACTTTTTGTTTTATTAGTTGACTAACTATTCTTCATTCTTTCTTTCTGTCGTACTACAGGAACATTTGTCTATAGTATGAGATCTGTTCAAAGCCAACTTGTACAAGCTTCATTTGGTTATACTTACGGTAGGAGGGTTTGACAGCAAATTGAGTTCTACTAAGAAAGCTAGAATACGTTAGGAAAGTCCATATCCTTAGACCAATACGTAGTAGGCAAAAAGTTTTTCATTTTTATTGGATCCTTGAGTTCTCACACCCAGACTCATTTATTCCCCCTAAAAAAAAAATTAAAATGAATATTTTTATTTTTAAAATTGATATTTATTTACATAAAATCTGTTCATATAAATTTATCTCAAATAATTATTGATATAAATAAAAACTCATGCAATGTAATTTGGATTTTTTTTTTCTATTTCATAGTATATTATATTTATAAACAAATAAATACACGGATCTGAGTTAGGACAGATAAACCAAAGCTAAGCAGGTCAATTTTATGGATACTCATAAGGTGTGAGTCTGGTGCATTCCTAATCTACTCGTGTGAGGTACTTTCAGAATTTGCCGCTGCGTTATCATTAATTTTATATTACGTGTAAATATTTGTTTCTCAATTTATAACATTTATCTAACTATTATGCTTAATGTGCATCTTCTATATATATATATGAAACCCTGCATGTTCTGTTAAAATAAAGGGAGGTGAAGGAAATCAGAATTGTTGTTGGAAAACAAAAACAACGAAAATTCCTATTTATGTGGAAGAGTTAGAAGACGAAAGGGAGTTTGGATCTCGGTAAAACGGAACCCACAAATAGGAGAGGAGGCAAAGGAGACTCTTTCTATTCGATTGGATTTCCGAGGGTTTAGCTTCTGAGATGAAGATGTTGTTTTCTACAGCTACAAGGTATGCCTTGCGCAAATTTCCTCTCTTTCTTCCATCTCCTCCATTCACCTTCCTTCTCTCTTTACCTCATGCCCTCAATCTCAACTTCTATCTTCATTCCCATTCCCCAACTCATCATACCATCCACGATGCCGTCGCTTCATTTAATTGCATTCTACATATGCGCCCATCACCTTCCATTGTCCAAATTAATAAGATTTTAGGAGCGATTGCAAGGATGAAACATTATCCTACTGCTATTGCACTTTGTACACAAGCGGAGTCAAAGGGATTCACGCCATCTATTGTTACACTGAACATTTTGATCAATTGTTACTGCCATGTGGGTCAGATGGCTTGTGCTTTCTCTATATTGGGGAAGATTTTTAAGATGGGTCATCAACCAGATACCATAAGTTTGACCACACTAATGAAAGGACTGTGTGTCAATAATATGGTTGGAGAAGCGCTGGACTTTTATGACAACCTAATTCCAAAAGGATTTCTGTTAGACGAAGTTATGTATGGCACCTTAATCAATGGGCTATGTAAAATAGGAAAAACAAGAGCTGCCATTAAATTGCTGCAGAAGTTGGAGAGACTGGTGGTTAAGGCTAACGTAGTAATGTACAATACAATCATTGATGGTCTTTGTAAAGAAGGATCTCCAATGGAGGCACATAATTTGTGTAATGAAATGATTAAGGGTGGAATATCTCCCGATATTGTCACCTACAACTCTTTAATCTATGGATTTTGCAATGTGGGTCGATGGCAAGAAGCAACTCAATTGCTCAAAGAGATGGTATTGAAAGACATCAGCCCTGCTGTTTATACCTTTAGTATATTGGTTGATGCATTTTATAAAGAAGGAATGATTGTTGAAGCACAAGCTTTATTTGCCAAAATGATGAAGTGTGATCAGAAACCTGATGTTGTTACCTACAGTGCTTTAATAGATGGGAACTGTTTGAGGAATAATGTTAATAAGTCTAGAGAAGTATTTAATAAGATGCTTAAAAGTGGTTTGGCACCTGACGTTTTCAGTTATAACATCTTGATTAAAGGATACTGCAAGATTAAAATGGTGGATGAAGCCATGGATCTATTTAAAGTTATGCATCTTAAAAATTTGGTTCCCAATACCGTAATGTACAATGTTCAAATTGATGGCTTTTGCAAATTAGGAAGAATCTTAGATGTGCACGATCTTGTATATGAGATGAATGATAGAGGCCAACCCCCTAATATAATCACTTATAATATCTTGTTAGACACATTTTGCAAGAGCCGGCATATCGACAAGGCGATTGCATTATTTAGGCAAATTGTTGTCCAAGGAATTCAGCCTGATGTTTACACTTACACTATATTTATTGATGGTTTGTGCAAAGGTGGGAGACTAAATATTGCACAAAAGATTTTTCGGTACCTTTTGATTAAAGGCCATTATCTAAATGTCCAATCATACACTTCTATGATCAATGGACTTTGTAAAGGGGGCCTGTTTGATGAAGCAATGGCCTTGCTTTATAAAATGGAAGACAATGGCTGCCTCCCTAATTTTGTAACTTTTGAAACGATTATTCGAGCTCTTCTTAAAGAAAATGAGAATGGTCAGGCAGAGAAGCTTATTCATGAAATGATTGCTAGAGGCTTTTAAAAAAAAATAAAACAAGGTGAGACACCATAGCTCAAATTGAAGTCACAAATATATTTATGTTAGACTAGCATGAGTAGTTAGCAAATGCTAGTATGCTCTGAGCCAGATTAGTTGGACTACACAATATGCTGATTGCTATTGGAGTTTTGATCATGCCATGTGTTTTTATAATTTATATTGACGATGTGCTGACTTTTGTTGACCTTGGTTGATGGTTAGCAAATGCTTATATTTTTGAGTCTTGACATGACTTTTCCATATTTCTTAGTAGTGTGTTTCTAATGTGCTCGATGAACTTTTAGGTGTTTATGTGATCTGAATTCTAGCTGATTAAAACTGGCAATGATGTGATGTTTATTGTACATTGTCATTGCAAAATCTAAACGCTTATCTTTTCTAGTAAAACACATGTATAACTTAGGTTACACCATTGGATGGTGGTATTTTCCTTGAGGTGATGGTCAATCAATGGGCTAAAGCTTTATTCTTGATTTTGGTGAATTAAATATTTTATAAGCACCTGTTTTCAAGTGGTCATTATCTATTTACTTTTAGAGAAATGGGAAAAAAAAAAGAAATTAAAGGTTGAGTTAGTTATTTAGAAGGCTTGGGTTCTACTTTTCTTATATACTTTGGATTTATGACCAATACTGCTTAATAAATTGTTGCTTGTTGTAGCCATAATTGGATTTATGGGCATTTTTGTTCGAAGTGGTTTTGCAAACATGCTTGCGTCCCTTTCTTTCCTTCGCTAAATTTTGAGTTGGATAGTAATACTCTGATGAACAAGATTTTGAATGCTACATAAAATTCATTCATTTGCACCCTTTTTCCTTCCTTCAGTGTCATTGTATATGTTGCTCATACTTTGTAACTTATACTTTTAAGTTTTGTTTTCTTTTTCGACCCCGGGAATTGGTAAAATATGTATGTATCTTGGCTGCAACATTGAGTTGTCCTAGTTGCGCTAATACTTTTGCTTGGTATTGACTAGATTGCATTGTGGTCTGCGAGGTGATTTCTTGCTTGGGAGAAAAGAAAAGGAAAATCGAAGTTGTAATGCTGATTGCAAGCGAAGCCCCTCCATAGTCAAGTTATATGTGCAGATTTAATACTTTGATGTTTGTTATATTTTTGTAAAATTATAATTTAATGTATATTATTTTATTTTTTATTTTGAGTATGGGAGAGCTACTACTCTATCGTGAATGGATGTTTTTGGGAAACCAGAATTTTGGGTAGTTTTGTAAAATGATCAATGAACATAAAGTAAGAATTCTTGAAATCTTATGTAACTATTAGGGGTGTACATGGGCAAGGCCAAGTCAGGGCGATGCTTGTCTTGAAACCCTACCCAATTAGGGTCTTGGGCGTATTTTTATGCTCGTGGCCCAACTCGGCCCGGAGAAGCCCAATTTTAGGGCGGGTTAGGGTGGCCCAGGGCGGTCCTAATAAGTAGGGCTGTACATGGGTAAGACCAAATTGAACATCTAGTATGTCCAATACCTGACCTGATTAAAACATGAAGTTTATTTTTATACCCGTGGCCTTACTCAACTCTAATAAGTTCCATTTATGTTGGGATAGGGTTAGGGCCGCCCAAACTAATTTTTTTTTAATGAATTGATACTTGTAATATAAAAATATTTGTACACAAACTTATAGGCATATATTTCAAAATAACGGACTTTTAGAACTCTTATATTTGTATCAGTAATAAAAAAATAGTCTAGTATTATCAAGTAAAATATAAGATATATTAACATAATTAGTCTTAGGTAAATATATATTTTTTCATTATTTAACAAAAGAAATATCAGTAAGGATTCACATCAATGATAAAAATAATTAAGAAGTAAAGAATATTTGCGTAAGTAATAAAAATTGCAGTATGCAGAAATAATTAAATGAAATAAAAAAAATAAGATGACAAGATATTAATAACTAAAAAAAAAGTAACTATTAGGGCGAGTTGGGCGGAACATACCTTCGCCCGTGGTCCGACCTGACTCGAAATAGTCTTATTTAAAGTTATGTCCATTTATACTTTTAGCCTGGCCTGGCCCGATTAGACCAGGTTAGGGTAGGCCCCTAGGGCCAATCGGGCCGATGAATATCCCTAGTAACTATATTCTTAAGAATATTAGGTGAATGACAAGTTTCAGGCTTTTAATTATACAGTGGATGTAATTCTATCCAATGAAGCACAAACAAACATGAAAATTGATGCTCTTCTTTTTGGGCATAGTGTCTCAGACACACGCTGATGACTCACTGCCCTATTTGTCCAGTGACACGTGTCCGTACATTTTATAAGAAAATTTTTATTTGCTTGGGGACACGCTAGAAATAGTTAGAAATGGCTGCAAGAGTTGTTATTGATTGTATACAATACCTTTTGCATTTATGAAAGGAGAACATCATCATCATCAGAGTCTAGATCAAGTACCAAGACTGATCCATTTGAGATGTAGTCTCCAGTTGGGCTGTTTCTTTCTCGGGTCTTGCTTGAAAAGTCACTGACATCATATGCCTACTGCGTTAGAGCAGCAGCTTGAACAGCTTGAAACTGAGTTTAATGTGGATAAATTACAGTATGAGCATTTTGCCGTAGATTGTGACTTAGCCTTTTTTAGGCTCTTCTGTACTTGATTATATTTTGAAATGTGCACTTGACTACCATGGATTTGCTTCTTTGTTAATAAATCTAGTAAATATAGATCTTTCTTAAACAATAGAACAACTTGAAAAGTTCATGCCATTATGCCTTGTTATTTGCCAAAAGTTATTTTATTATTTAATATATGCTTTACAATCTTGTAAAAGATTGTTTAGTCATATTAAACTATCAATTCCTCTTTGAACTATATCCCATTTTGGTACCAATGCTTGCTATAAGTTTATAAGTCTGAATTTTGACATGAGAAGTACAAATTCTTATATTCGATTATATTATATTGCTATGTATGTTGGTGTCATATATATATCCTTTTGGCTGTTGTTATATCCAAAATCAATAGTTGACTATTGTAATGTATCCAAAAACTGTTTTCCATACAAGTCCTTAGGATTTTGCCTTTTGCAATAAAGAGAGAGGAGAGTGTGTATATGTGGATAGCAGGGCTTTTTGGATAAGGCTTTTCTCAACTTTTTATCTCTCTAACCATTTGATAGCTGAAGGTTGACACTTGGAAGTAAATGAGAAAGGTACATTTTAACCATGTTATATAAGTGTGGTTTTGGGATGTAAAGGAACTTGAAATGGTTGAAACTTGTTGCCCTTCTACAGATGGAACATGAGTGTTGAGAGTACATATCTTTGGCTATCTCACTACTCTAAAAAGTATTGTATAGGAATTTAAACAATAATCTTTAAGATTTATAGGATCTGTAGTTGTTGGAAGCTAATGGTGATAAATGATACAGAATGGATAAACTTGGGAAGAATAACATCAGTTCAACTTATAATTTGAAAGTGTGCTTATTTAAATAAGCCAATGAGATTGACTCATTTAGGACTAGTTTTCTTTCAAAGAAAGATTGAAAAGTTGGCTAATGGCTTAAATGTGCTAGCCACTCAATACTTTTGTTCTTGCCATGTCACATTGTAATTGCCTTTGTTACCTTTTCTTTCCTTTCCCTCACCAAATTGAATTCCAATTAACCATGATCAAGGAGGCGATAAGGGATTAAGTTGTATGAGATGCCTAAGTTTCACGTTGAGTAATATGAAATATTTGGTATGGTACTTAAGGAAAGTAATTCATTCTCTTTGACAGTGCGCTTTTAAGGGTGGATTCCTTATGCCTCCTCGAGTCCTATCATTTGATATCAGAGCTGGTTGGTTGATGGCATAGAGAGAGCTACCTACGGAGAGTTCTAACCCATGAGAAAGTTGAGTGAAGTGTCACAAAGTGGAATCGTCGAGATGTTGGCTCTTTAAGGACAATATTAAATAAGGGGTTACGTCATATGGGATGCCTAAGTAGTACGAGATAGTTGGTATGATACTTAAAGAAAGTGGTTTTTTTTCTTTTATAGTGCGCTTTTAAAGGTGGATTCCCCACCCTTTCTTGGTTCTTATAAGGATGTAATTTTGCAGGTAAATATATTGTTATGGTTTTTCTTTCTTTGCTTTAATTGCTCTGTTGAAAAAGAATAGCTTAAGTATTGTTGTACATGATGTGAGATTATTCTTTCAGCCTATTTAGTAATATTTTGCGGAATAGATTCTTACTAGATTTGCATTGGGTGTGACCCAACCATTTGTTGCACCAATCGAGATTAAAGCTTTTTTTTCCTTTTTGGCCAAAGATTAAAGCATATTTGTTTTATCATTATTATGTTAGCATACTTGTAAATGTGCTTAGTTCTTACCATCCAAAAAAAAAGCTATGAATGCATGGGTTTCTCATACTGGAACCTGTTTTCAGTGCAAAAGAAGCATCACATCTTTAGGAAGTTATGCTGAAGAAGGAAATGGATCTTAGTACTGGCACTTATGATAGGACCATATATAGATAGAACTAGTGTTTGTCATTAAGTTTTTCAAAAAACACTTGACATATAGTAAACATGTTTTTAAACATTCAACATATGATGGTGAGTTGTAAAAGTGATATATCCCCTCTAACCAAAAAATAAAAAAAAAAAAAGAAAATTTTGTGTGTGAAAAAATAAAAATTACTGTGTGTATGTGAGGAATATAATAACATAATTTGATGATTTGGAGAGGAGTCATTTCATGTTCTTGCATAATGCTGTTAAAGATGTGTGTTTGGTTTCGTGGTTAATATTTGTCTTCCCTTTCTCTAATTAAATTGTTAATTGTTGAAAATTTCTAGGTGAATCTCTATATTTCTCAAAAACAGAGTCTAATACAACATATAAGAGCCGGGACGCAAAGAAAGGAAAGAAACTACCTAATCTCGAGATTTTAGAAGAGATAATCTGGGTTGTTACAAAAAGAGAATAACAAAAAGGAAAAAACAATAAATAAAGGCGGTAAGGTCAAACTAAAATAAAACAGAACAAAAAAAAAAGAAATAATAAATGATAACATATCGACGACTTCCAACACTTCTCCTCCCCCTCAAACTGGTGAATAGATATTCATCATTACTACCTTGTTTTTAAGATCTTCAAACTTCACTCGTGTTAGAGGCTTAGTCATGATATCTGCCACTTGTGAATTAGAAGAAATGTAAGACAAGTGAACTATTTATTGATCAATCTTTTTCTTAATAAAATGCCTATCAATTTTCATATGCTTAGTCCTATCATGATGAATAAGATTCTGAGTAATTCCAATTGTTGCCATGTTGTCACACCAAACTTGGGTGGGTCTAGCTATAACTCTCCTGAGTTCATTCATCAATCTTTTTATCCACATACCCTCACAGATTCTAAGAGCCAGTGCTCTATACTCTGCCTCTACTGAACTTCTTGCAACAACTAGTTGTTTCTTACTTCTCTAAGTAACTAAATTGCCCCACACAAAGGTACAATAACCTATGGTTGGCATTCTATCATTAGCTCCTACCCAATCAGCATTTGTGTAGACTTCCACCTCTCTGTTATTGGATTTTGCAAATAGCAAACCCTTTCCAAGGGTCATCTTGAGATACCTTAGGATCCTGTACACAACTTCCAAATGCTCCTCTAGTGGATTGCTTATAGATTATCTTGCAACATTCACAGCAAACCCAATATCAGGCTTAGTGTGGGAGAGATATATGAGTTTTCCAACAAGTATCTGGTACCTCCATTTATCAACTGGTGTTCTTTCTTGCCTCAAGTTTCATTTGTAGGTTGTCTCCATTGGTATATCAGCAGGTTTGGCCCCCAACATTCCTATTTCCTTTAACAAGTCAAGGGTGTGCTTTTTTTAAGAGACACTAATTTCATTATTGGATCGGGTAACTTCCATACCAAGGAAATATCTAAGCTTTCCAAGGTCTTTAATCTCAAATTTAGGAGCTAGATTCTTCTTTAGTCCGTTAATCTCTACAAGATCATTTCTAGTCAGCACAATATCATCCACATACACAATAAGCATTGTACTTTTACTTCCAGGTTGTTTAACAAATAAGGTGTGATCTGTTTGACACTAAGTGTACCCAAATCTTTGGATCACCTTTGTAAATCACTCAAACCATGCCCTTGAAAACTGTTTTAGGCCATATAAAGATTTAAGAAACTTACATACCTTTGTATTGTTACTCTAAGTCTTTAGTTCCTGGGGCACCTCCATATATACTTCATCTTCCAAATCACCATTTAGGAAGGCATTCTTAACATCTAACTGATGTAGTGGCTAGTCAAGTTTTGCAACTAGGGATAAAAGAACTTTAACAATATTTAACTTAGTTACAGAAGCAAAGGTCTCCTGATAATTAATATCACATGTCTGTGTGAAACATTTGGCTACTAATCTTACCTTATATCTACTCCTAGGTTCTATTTGTAAGAAAATTGGATTACTTTCAGAATGTATGGGCTGTATTTTAGGTTTTGTAATGCTATTTGCAGGGTCATGAATAGTATTTTCAGGTTATGAAAACAATCATTCTGAATCTGTAAAAATGTTTTTCAGGTTTTGTAGGTGTTGGTAGTGGTGTTTCAAGATCAAAATCTGCGGATATGTGTGGTACTTGAGGTCTAAAAGCATTATCTAGCTGTCCTGGTGCAGAGTCATTGCAAAGTAGCCATTCACATTTCTCACACTCCTAAATGAATAATTTGGGGTAAAAAGACATGTTTTCATAAAAGGTAACATCTATGGACACGAAATACTTGTGAAAGATAGGAGAGAAATACTTGTACCCTTTTTGAGTAGATGAATAACCTAGGAATATGCACTTTGTTGCCCTAGGATCTAATTTTCCTCTATTATGATTATGAATATAGGCTATACATCCAAAGACCTTTTGAAAAATAGTGGAAATTAGATGAGAATTTGGAAAATACTTCTTTAATTTTGCAGTAGGAGTTTCGTATTGTAAAATTTTTGTGGGCATTCTATTGATTAAATAAACTGAAGTAAGAATGAAATCCCCTCAAAAAACTTGCGATACATTATTTGTAAGCATGATAGCTCTTGACACTTCTAAAAGATGTCTGTTTTTTCTTTTTTGCAATCCCATTTTGTTGAGGTGTGTAAACACATGAGGTTTGGTGGTGAATTCCATTCTCACTTAAATAAGTTTGAAAGTTAGAGTTCAAGTATTCTTTTCCATTATCACTGCGAAGAACTTGAATGGCAGTCCCAAACTAATTTTTGATAAAAATAGGGAAGTTTTTGAAAATTTACAATGTATCTGACTTTTCTTTCATGAGAAAAACCTAAGTGACTTGTATGTGGTCATCTATAAAGGTAATAACCCACTTGAACTTAGATAATGTAGGAATTTTGGATGGACCCCAAATATCACTTTGGATTAAAGAAAAAAGTTGTGAAGGTTTGTAAGAATATGTAGGATATATGCTTTTAGTATGCTTTGCAAATTGACAAAAATCACAATGAAAAGAAGAACTGTCAATTTTATTCATTAAATCAGGAAACAAGCGTTACATGTAACTAAGACTGGGATGGCCTAGCCTATAGTGCTATAACCTCACATCTTTATTGAAAATAATAAAAAAAAGCATCAACTCTCTTATGCACACTTCTCGTATAGTTGGCCTCTAAGTAGTACAGACCTGCTCATTCCTTAGCATTGCCAATCCTCTTCCCCGAAGTCGAATTCTGAAAAACACAATTAACATAAGAGAAGTTAACATTGCATTTTAATTGCTTTGTAACCCTTCTAACTGAAAGTAGACTACATTTGATCTCAGGAACGTATAGTATGTTATGTAACACAATAGTTTTTGAAATAGTTACAGTACCCATACTAAGAACCTTGGCATAAGTATTATTAGCAACCTTGACACAAGTATAAATAGTGCAATATTCAAAACTACTGAAAAGCCTCCTTAAAGCCAATGATATGTTCTGTAGCCCCTAAGTCTATTATCCAAACTGCTTTGGGTTTAATTATGGTTTAGAGTACAGTAGTAAGAAATATACCTGCTTGAGCCAATGTGACAGAAGAGGTAAAGGAATTTTTCTCACTTTGGGATGTTTGAAGGTTATGCTTCTCTAACAGATGCTTCAAGAGTGCAACTTCATCCTTATTAAGCATCGCATCACTTCTTTCAACAACTAGTCCTTTGCTTTCATGTCTACCACCTGGCTTGTTGCTTGATGGCTTGCCATGAATTTTTTAGCATGTGGCCTTAGTGTGACCATTCTTATTGCAATGTTCACACCATTTTGGAAGACGTCTTCCCCTCTAGTCAAATTAAAAACTTCCTCTCGCCATTAGTGTAGAGGCTTCAGATGTAGAGATGGACAATGTCCCTTGAATCAACAGTTTCCTACTCTCCTTACATTTTATTATATTGACAATCTCTTCAAAAGATGGCATTGGCTTCATACTCATAATTCTTCCTTTAATTTCTTCAAACTTGTCATTAAGTCCTAAGAAAAACTCATACGATCTTTCCCGTTCCACCACTTGTCTATAGTAGATTGCATCTAAGTGACAAGGCCAATTATGGAGCTCACAAAAGTCAATTTGCTGCCAAAGTTGCATGAGGGATGTAAAATACTAAGTAACACTTTGCTCCCCTTGTTTAAGATTTCTAAATTGTCTCTTTAATTGAAAAATGGCAATGGTATTATTCTTTACAGTGTATGTCCTTTTCACTAAGTCCCAAATCTCCTTAGTAGTAGTTGCAAGGATATAGTTACTACTAATATCAATGGACATTGAGTTTACTAACCAGGTCATCACGATATTATTCTCTGACACCCACTGATCATACCAAGGATCACTAATATCAAGTGCGGTGACCTCCCCTGATATATATTTTTCCTTCCTACGGCCTCTAAGAAACATCAACATATTTCGAGACTAAAGGAGATAGTTGTTCTCAGTTAATCTATAAGTTATCATCAGATTAGAAAGGCTGTCAAAAGTAAGCGACGTTGTTAGGAGTTGCAACACTATCTGTGAGACTTGTTGGCTAGATGTTACATTACTCTGTTCATAATAGGTGTGAACAGAGCCTTCGATCCTATCATTTTGTGCACCTACACCTTTCATCATAGATTGGGTGACATCTTCATCGACGATGAAGTCATTGATGGTGCCGAATGAGACACCCCCAGATGTCGCTTGCTTCATGGCTCTGACACCATGAAGATTTTTGGATGAATCTCTATATTTCTAAAAAATAGAGTTTGATACAACATATAAGAGCCGGGACGCAAAGAAAGGAAAGAAACTACATAATCCTGAGATTTTAGAAGAGATAATTTGGGATGTTACAAAAAGATAATAACAAAAAGGAAAAAAAATAGTAAATAAAGTTGGTAAGGTCAAACTAAAATAAAACAAAACAAAATAATAATAATAAATGATAACATATCGACAGCTTCCAACAATTGTATTCCAGTTAACCATGATCAAGGATGTAATTTTGCACATACAGTGTGTTGTTAAGGTTTTTCTTTCTTTGCTTAGTTGTTTTGCTAGAAAAGGAAATATTAAATTTTGTTCTACATGATGTGAGATTATTCTAAGGCTATTCAGTAATATTTTATGAAGCAGATGCTTATTCCAATTTTTGTGTCTTAGGAGCTATAGTTCTTTTGTAACATATGTTTGATGTGAATGTTTCTTTCTTTTTTTCATATCATTTATTTGACTATTATGTTTAACACGCAGACACAGCATCTGCTTGTAATTCAAATAAGGATCTAAAGTTGAAAAAAATTATTTTGTAAGACCTGTTACTACTAAGTATCACTAGTTTTAATTAAAGTTAATGGTAATTTATTCTAAAACAATGATAATAGGTCCTATAAAATAATTTTTTTAAACTCTGGATATTTGTTTGTAATTCTTCTTTTTTTTCTCCTTATTTAATGCTTAAGAAACATGATGAGAAAATATTTGATGTTGTTATTTATGTGTTGCTCAGCAGGTTATATAAATTATTAATATGTGTAATCTTTAATACAATTTTAAAAATTAATTTAAGTTAGTTGGAAATTATAGGAATCAAGATTGTCAAACTGATTATCCAAGGGTTCTATTTTTTAAGGTTCATGAAAGTGAGATAGACTAACTAGGAACTTGATTAATTTTATTGCGTCCTTGATCTATATCATTTCAAATATTACACTCCCATATATTTGAAGTATTTTCTTATGTTTCATATGTTGATATTCTGCCTTCATTCATGCATGACAAAAACTTATATTTTCATAAAGAAGTTTTATGAACTTCGAATTTTACCTCTTAAAAACCTAAGCATATGAAGTTACATCTTTTTTGAAAATGGTTATGTATATTAGAAAAAAAAAGAAATATAAAACTAGATCAACACTTTTCTAACTTTATTTATATGAATACAAATATGCACTTTATAGTTCACTATTGGGCAAAATTAAGATAGAATTCATATGTTCAAGATCTTGTTTATAAGATGTATGATAACAGTCATCCCGCTAGTATAGTCACTTATAATATTTTAATGGATGCATTTTGCAAAAGCTAGCATCTTGACAAGGTTATTATCATCTTAATGTCCGACACATGTGACGTTATAATCAACGACATTTGTGAAAAAGGCTTGTTCGATGAAGCAATTTTCTTGTTCTTAGAAATGAAAAAGAATGGCTGCCACCTTGATTTTTTATATTCATAATATGCTTTATGAATTTTCCAAGTCTTTGAGATCTAAATTGTTGATACATTACATAGCTTTCACATGTTATCATTCAAAATTATAATCATTTTATAATAATATGAACAAAGTAGAAATTGACACTAACACGGGTGTTATGTGTACACAACCAACTAACTATCCTATCAAACACGTTACTTCTATAATGGGAAAGAATATGCTATATATTGGCTCCTTTCTACCTTATAATATGTGTTGAGTGGCACAATCTCTATAAAGGGAGAAATTGAACTCTAAAACGTAAACAAATAAAGTTTTCATTATGGTGCATAAGAGAGTAGAAAATGAGAACTTAGGTTGTCAACACCTTCATTGCCCTGGCTTGAATGTCAAACTAATACTTTCCAATGGATATATTCTTGGCAATATCATTATTGGCTAGCATTTGAATTGATGAATAGCAAGCCATTCAATAAGGAATCACCTTGGTAGGCATCTTTTGTATTATATGTCTAAATAAGCAGCCTCGATTTGGTTAATGTTATAATCAATTTCTATAATCATGTTTGGTCATGAAACTTTTTACTGGGATTGCCAATAGAAGCAGGATGGCATTAGTGTTGTTATGAACATTTGAGTCCATGATAGCAATAGTTGAAACTATTTTGTATGCTTCCATTTGCAGGTGGAGTCCTTTGCCTCCTCTTTTTAAGTACGAAATTAAAGGTGAGCTCACTAAAATTGCTAAACTTGACTACTTTCATTCATCTGTATTTTTATCATTTAGTTTTTAAAAGAAATAGAGAAAAGTTGACTAATGGATTATTTGTTCTAGCTAATCAATATTTTGGTTCTTGTCATGTCACATCCAAATTACCATTGTTGCCTTTTCATTTTACTATCTCGAAATAAATTAAGTAAAGGTATAACTTATTATTCCACAAGCAATCAACAAGTTAGCTTACCTAACTCCAAAAAAGACATCTTTGAGGCACATATTTCCAATGAAAGACCAAGTCTTCATTGGTTTTGTTGTTCATTTGCTTGCATTAACCTTTTGCTAATCAAGATTAAGGCATATGCTTCTGTTACTATCAAATATCAATTTATTATAGTTAACTTTTTTGTCAATGTGCTTATCAAGTGCAAATAAGCTATGGTTGGATGGCTTTCTTAAAGTGAACCCTATCAAACTGAAAAAGAGGCGTCATATCTCTAGGAAGTTTTGCTAAAAAAGGAATTGAATCTAGGAACTGATATTTTTGATATCTTTTTAGTAATGGTAATACTAATATTTTCTTGTGTTGAAAATTTTGCTAGTATTGTGCTATGTTTGTATGCATCATTCTTGATTAACATGTAAGTTCAGCATAGGCCGAACACAAAAAAGTCTATTTTTCTTTACCCTAAGTTCATTTTAATCTGATCCACTAACAGTTTGTCAAATTATGCCAACCTTTATTAAAATTGTAGAAATTTACTCACATTCTCATAACTTGTGAAATGAATGCATGAGTAAATTGTAATGAGAGTGAAAGGATTGATCAAGTCCTTTGATTATATGTATGATAATAAATCCAAAAAGAAATTGATGGTTTTTTTTCTTTAACACCTTATTGCCTTCCTTGTTTTATGATTTATTTATTTATTTTGTTGGTTCCCTTTGAAATTGGTTGGAAGATGAGGGAAATAAAATTGTTAGTTGTGACTATGGCCTATTTGGTTGCTGGGATGATTGGACATGAGAATGAAAATTGGAATGAGTTTTGATAGAGTAAAATGATACAATTCATAATTATATTTGGTATGGTATAAAAAATAAATGAGAATAGACATTTCATTTCTTTTCTATATTTGGTTAGATGAAAATAATGTAATAATAAAAAGAAAGCTACATAAATGACCATAATATTTGTAGTATAAAAAATAATAATTTGTTTTCTTTTTTTGGTGGTGATGGCAACAATAATGATGGTAATAACAATAATAGTAGTGACAATAATAAAAATAATAACAACAATGATAATGACAGCAACAATAATAGAAATAATAACAATAGTGATAATGACAACGACAGTGATAACAATAATGATAGTGGTGATAATAGAATAAAGGCTAAGGTTGAGGGCATTTTTATCCAATAAAATTTCATCCCTCCTCATTAGGCTGGATTTCATCCATTTTGGGATGGAATCTTGATTTCCTTAAATAAGGAAAGAGCCTCTCCCCAAGTATGGAAGGGAGAGCCAAATTTTGCAACCAAACAACATTTTATAATGGATTCTTTTCCATTTTTATCAGCTTAAGTTTAACTACTAAACATGACCCAAGTTTTATAACCTGTAAAATAAAAGTTACCTTTTGACTGTAATATTTGAAAAATAGTTATATTTGTTTTTCTTGGGGAGAAGGGGGGGACTATGTAGTAACTCAAGTGTGAGATCAAGGCGTCAGCTCTTAATTAGGAGGAGAATTTGACTGGGGTGGATGTGCTTTAAAACTCACCATTATTGACAACAATTTACTTAGAGGTCATGTCTGGATGTGCCTATTTGACAAGAAATTAACCCTGCAAGTTTGCTTACAAATAAATATTATTAATGGCATCATAGTGATGCAATATCTGATGAAATTATTGTTAATTATCTTGTTGTATTATGAGGTTTAGTTGGGATTAGGGTTTGTAACTGGAATAGGAATTACTATAATTACGATGAAACTCTGCTGTAGGATAAGCGGATAACATATGATACATATACTGCATTACATAAGTAAACTCTCTGAGTTGCCACAATTTTCCAATTACAAACCACAATCCCAATTTAATGATTCTATCAATATGATAAATAATAATTTCTTCATCATGTACTGCATGACATAAGCTCACAATTATTCTCTGCATTTCACTGAGCAGTCTTTAATTTGGGCTTAAATTAGTGGTTGCATTTCTTTGCTGGACGTGATGATAGTTTATTTTGTGTGCTCAGTGAAAATATGGCCTCCTCCTGGACTTGAGACATAGTTGTTACTAGTCCTTTCCTTTGTTCCTTGTGTCCTTCATGTTTTGAGTATTAATCCATTCATTTGGCTTCTCTCTGGTTGTAAGTTTGTGTATTTGAGAATTTGATGCGCAGGTTCATTTTAATCGGCTTTGTGGATTGGATTTTGACTCCTTTGCTGCAGTCCTTCTGAATTTGGTAATATCATTAGGGTCTTCATTTAAAGATTCACGCAGTGTTTTCACCACCTCTTTCCCGGGCTAAACTAAGCCTTTGGCAACGCCTTCCTCATGCAAAATATTTTAAAAATTATTGTGATTATAAACTAACTAAAATTTTTTAATGTATCAAAATTTAAATACCTTATTTTAAAATTTAAAAATATTTTTTAAGAATTATATTTTTTTAATAAAAAATATTTATTAAATATCCTTTTACAATAATTTTATTTATTTATTTATTATCATCTTTCACGACAACTCTGACAAAAAGTCAGAAGTTATTGGAAAAGTGACCACATTTCCCCAAGGAAACACAATAGCAAACACACCTTCAACCCTCGTATTCTTCGCGCAATCCAACTGTTGGGATTTCACGAATTGACAGCGTCAATTTTCGTTGACCGTTAGGGATTCGTTCACAAAGGAGGCAAACGAACGTGGGGGCGGCGGGGGGGCGCGTGGGTTCACCGGCTGATCTAGTATTGTTTGGTTTTAAATCGGATTGGGTGAATCAGTTCAAAGGAGAAAAGAAAAGGACAATATTAGACATGGTGCTGGCCGTGACTCAGCCTGGTTCGATATATATATATATATATATATATAAATAAAGGGTTCAATTGAAAATAATTTTTTAAGAGTTATTTTATAATTTTAATTAAAAATTTTTAAATATATTTTATAAATTATAAATAATTAAAACTTAAAATTTTTATTAAACTTATTTTAAATATAATTATCACATTTAAACAAAAGAATATAAGATAAAATATGAATATTTTATAAATTTAAAAGTAAAAACTTTAAATGTGAGATACTACTAATAAATAGGTTTTTTAAAGAAAATAAATAGGTAAACTAACTTTAATATTTGCATTACATCTATTTTAAAAAATAACTAAAAAAATCTAGATTATTAGACTTGGAGTTAATATTTTTAAAATGTTTACCCTTTATCCTTTTTTTAATCTATCTTTTTATTCTCATCAGATAAATCTCGCAAAGATTTGATTATATGTCCAAAATAGGTAAAAAAAATTATAAAGATATAGAAATTTAAAATTTAATTTTTTTAATAAATTACATGATCAGGTTATGGACCAGTGTCTTATCCTCAACCAAGTAACTAAAACCTACTTATTAAAATAACAATAATAATAAATAAATAAATCCGGGTGGTCCAGAAGGGGGAGCCGCAGCGGAATCCAGACGCGGAGGCTCTGGAGAGGATCCGTATTGTTTTCAATTGGTATGCTTCCTGCGTTTCCCGTTGTTTAAGGATCTGGCTTCTGAGGTGAAGATGTTGTTTTCTACGGCTACAAAGTATGCCTTCCCCAAATTTTCCCTTTTTCTTCCATTTCCGCCATCCGCCTTCCTTCTCTCTTTACCTCATGCCCTCAATCTCAACTTCTATCTTCATTCCCATTCTCCAACTCGTGATAGCCTCTACGACGCCGTCGCTTCATTCAATCGCATTCTGCATAGGCGTCCCCCACCCTCCATTGTCCAAATTAATAAGATTTTAGGAGCGATTGCAAGGTTGAAACATTATCCTACTGCTATTTCACTTTTTGCACACGCCGAGTCAATGGGGTTGACGCCATCTTTGGTTACTATGGGCATTTTGATCAATTGTTACTGTCATCTGGGTCAGATGGCTTGTGCTTTCTCTTTGTTGGGGAAGATTCTCAAGATGGGTCATCAACCAGATACAATAACCTTGAATACAGTAATGAAAGGACTGTGTGTCAATAATATGGTTGGAGAAGCACTAGACTTTTATAACGACCTAATTGCAAAAGGATTTCGGTTAAGTGAAGTCAGTTACGGCACCTTAGTCAATGCACTATGTAAAACAGGAAAGACAAGAGTTGCCATTAAATTGCTGCAGAAGTTGGAGAGACAGGCCATTAAGTCTAACGTAGTTATGTACAACATAGTCATTGATGGTCTTTGTAAAGACGGATTTGCTGTTGAGGCGCGTGATTTGGGTTATGAAATGATTGAGCGGGGAATATCTCCTAGTATTATCACCTATAACTCTTTGATCGATGGTTTCTGCAGCTTGCGTCAATGGCAAGAAGCAACTGAACTGTTCAATGAGATGGCATTAAAAGGTATCAACCCTGATGTTTATACCTTTAATATACTGGTTGATGCATTTTTTAAAGGAGGAAGGATCACAGAAGCTCAAGCTTTATTTGCTAAAATGATGAAGTGTGATCAGAAACCTAATGTTGTTACCTACAATGCTTTAATAGATGGGTACTGTTTGAGGAATAAAGTTGATGAGTCGAGAGAAGTATTTAATAAGATGATCAAAAGTGGATTGGCACCTGATGTTATCAGTTATAACATCTTGATTAATGGATTTTGCAAGATTAAAAGGGTGAATGAAGCCATGGATCTGTTTAAAGTTATGCACCTTAAAAAGTTGGTTCCCAATACCATAACGTACAATTCTCTAATCGATGGCTTGTGTAAATCAGGGAGAATCTTAGATGCACAGAATTTTGTTTATAAGATGCATAATAGTGGTCAACCCCTTGATATAATCACTTATAATACCTTGTTAGATGCATTTTGCAAAAGGCAGTATCTTGACAAGGCGATTGCATTATTTCAGCAAATTGTCAACCAAGGAATTCAGCCTACTGAGTGCACTTACAATATACTTATTGATGGTTTGTGCAAAGGTGGCAGACTAAATATTGCACAAGAGATTTTTCAGTGCCTTTTGGTTAAAGGGCATCATCTATATGTCCAATCATGCAATTCTATGATCAATGGACTTTGTAAATAGGGCTTGTTTAATGAAGCAGTGGCCCTACATTATAAAATGGAAGATAATGGCTGTCTCCCAAATTTTGTAACTTTTGTAGAAATTATTCAAAATCTTCTTGAAAAAATGAGAATGATAAGGCAGGGACGCTTCTTCATGAAATGATTGCTAGAGGCTTGTTAAAGAAATAGAACAAGGTGAGACACTATAGTCCAAATTGAAGTTACAAATATATTTATGTTGTACTAGCATGAGTGGTTAGTGAATGCTTGTATGTTTTGTGTTAGAGAATTGGACTACACAGTTTGATTGTTATTTAAGTTTTGATTGTGCCCTATGTTTTTTTTTAAATTATTTTTTAATTTATATTGACAGTGGGCTGACTTTTGTTGACCTTGGTTAATGGTTAGCAAATGCGTGTATCTTTGAGTTTTGACATGACTTATTCTTTTTTGTGTGTGTGTGTGTGTGTTCCTGATATGCTAGATGAACTTTTAGGTGTTTATGTGGTCTGAATTCTAGCTGATTGAAACTGGCAATGATGTGATGTTTCTGTGTGCAGTTATTGCAAAATCTAAACAATTCTCTTTTTTTGTAATTCTTATGTTGCTTTTTCCACAACCAAGCAAAAGGTAAAATACATATATAACTTTGGTTACAACATTGGATGGGAGTATTTTTCTTTGAGGTGATGATCACTCAATGGGTTAAAGCTCTATTCTTTATTTTGGTGAAAATAATTCTTTTATAAGCACCTTTTTAAGCGGTCATTATCTGTTTATTTTTAGAAAAATGAAACAAAAAAGATTGAAGATTGAGCTAGTTATTTAGAAGGCTAGGGTTCTACTTTTCTTATATATACTTATGACTACTACTGATTAATAAATTATTGCTTGTTATAGCCATAATTGGATTTGTGGGCATTTTTGTTTGAAGTGGTTCTGTACACATGCTTGCGTTTCTTTCTTTCCTTTGCTTGATTTTGAGTTGGATAGTAATACTCTGGTGAATAAGATTTTGAATGCTGCATAAAATTTATTCATTTGCACCCTTTTTTTCCTTCCTTCAGTGTCATTGGATCATGTTGCTCACACTCTGCAATTTACCCTTTTCAGTTTTGTTCCCTTTTTGGACTGAAATTGGTAAAATATGTACATATCTTGGTTGCACCATTGAGCTGTCTTAGTTGTCGTAATACTTTTGCTTGGTATTGACTAGATTGCATTGTGGTCTGTGAGGTAACTTCTTTCTTGGGAGAAAAGAAAAGGAAAATTGAAGTTGTAATGTTGACTGCAAACGAAGCTCCTCTATAGTCAAGTTATATGAGCATCTCTTTTACTTCAACCGTTCAATGTATGTTCTTCTCTTTTTGTAATTATTTTTTATTCTCAGTACGCATGTCTAATCTTCTCTAATTTAGGACATCTCTTGAATTAGAGATTGGGGTCTTGCTGTAACTATTGAATTATGGGAGAGCTAGAGCTATCTCAGGAATGGTTGTTTTTTAGAAACCAAATTTTGGGTGGTTCTGTAAAATGATTGATGAACATAAAGTAAGAATTCTTGGATGTAATTATATTCTCAAGAATATGAGGTGAACGGCATGTTTCAGGATTTGATTATATAGTGAATGTATCTTGTGAAGCACAAACAAACCTGAAAATGGATGCTCTTCTTTTTGAGCTATGTTTGGTGACACCTGTCTGAACATTTTATGAGATTTTTTTTTTTTCGGCTGCCAGAAACAGCTTGGAAATGGCTGCAAGAGTTGTTAATTGGATACAGTAATTTTTGGCATTATTAAAAGACATCACTTCATCTCCATAGTCTTCTAGATCAAGCACCAAGACTGATCCATGTTAGATGGAGTCTCCAATTAGACTGTTTCTTTCTCGGGTCTTGCTTGAAAATTCCCAACATCTTGTGCCTGCTGTGGTAGAGCAGCAGCTTAAACAGCTTGAAACTGAGTCTGATGCTGATAAATTACAGGATGAGATTCTGCTTCAGATTGTGACTTAGCCTATTCTAAGATTTTTGCGTACTTGATTATATTTGAAATTTGTACTTAATCACCGTGTATTTGCTTTGTTGTTGATGAATCTAGTAGATATGGTTCTTATTTATTTGTGGAAACCTTGGTTATGCGTGTCATAGTAGTAAAATGGAGACCCCAAGTCATAGTGTGACAGTATGGGAAGAAATTTGTGACACTGGAGAATGGACTTTATTATTACTGTTGTCACCTGCCTATTTCCAACCACTACATTACTAGTTTAGCCCATCAATACTTGCTTTATTATAATTTTTATATAAAAACTATTAATTGCTTTTACTAATTGTTAGATTTGATTTAAAAACTTGCTTTACTTTAACTTTTGTCTGAATTGAACTCAAATTTGAAATTGACCTCATTACATATTATATTCGATCACTTGAGGCTTATTTGAGAGAGAATAGGATAAAAGAAATGAGATAACTAGCTTTTCTTTATGAAGTTGAAAATATTTGAAGAGAATGGCCTTTTTTTCCCCCTTATCTTTTGACTATACTAAAGAAAGGACTCTGAGTCTCTATCAATAATATGATTGGAGAAGCACTAGACTTCTATGATGATCTAATTGCAAAAGGATTTCAATTATATGAAATCAGCTTTGGCACTTTAATCAATGGGCTATGCAAAACAGGAAAACCTAGTTAAGTTGCTACAAAAGATGGATGGACAGACCATTAAGCCTAATGTAGATATGTACAGCACAACCATTGATGGCCAATGTAAAGATGGATTTGTAAATGAGGCACGCCATTTGTGTTCTGAAATAATGGATTAGGGAATATCTGCTAATATTGTCATCTACAATACTCTAGTCCATGGTTTCTACATCGGGGGTCAATGGCAAGAAGCAACTCAATTGCTCAATGAGATGTTTTGGAAGGATATCAACCCTAATTTTTCTACCTTTAATATGCTGGTTGATACATTTTGTAAAGAAGGATTATAGAAGCTCAAGCTGTGTTTCCTGTGGTGATTAAATATGATCACAAACCTAATGTTGTTGCTTATAGTGCTTAAATGGATGAGTACTGTTTGAGGAATAACGTTAATGAGTGAATAGAAATATTTAATATGATCATCAAAAGTGATATGGCACCTAATGTTATTAGTTTTAATATATTGATTGATGTATACTGCTAGATTAAAATGGTGGATGAAGACATGGATTTGTTTGAAGGTATGCACCTCAAAAATCTGGTTCTTGATATAACAACTTACAGTTCTGTAATAGATGATTAGTGCAAATCAGGGAAAATCTCATATGTGCAGGACCTTGTTTATGAGGTGCATGATAGTGGTCAACCCCCTAATATAATCCCTTATAATATCAGATGCATTTTGCAGAAGTCGACATATCGACAAGGCGATAGCATTATTTAAGTAAATTATCGACCAAGGAATTCAACCTATTGTGTGCACATACAATACATTTATGGATGGTTTGTGCAAAGGTGATAGACTAACTACTGCACTAGAGATTTTTGTAGTTCTGATCAAAGGGCATTGTCTACATATACCATTTTGATCAATGGCCTTTGTGAGAAAGGCTTGTTTGATGAAGCAATTTCCTTGGTTTCAAAATTGAAAGAGAATGTCCTCCTAGATTTTGTAACATAGAAATACTTATTCATGCTCTGCTTGAAAATAATGAGAATGATAAGGCGAGGCAGAGAAGTTGCTTCATGAAATGAAAGCTGAAGGCCTGTTAAAAGAATAAAACAAGGTGAGAAACTATTTCAAGTTACATTAAATATTTATGTTAAACTTGCATGAAGGGATACCCTGATCAAGGATGTAATTTAGTACTTACAATCTATTCTTAGAGTTATGCTTTCTTTGCTTTGGTTGTTCTGTTGGAAAGGGAAATATTAAATCATGTATGTGATGTGAGATTGTTTGTTTAGGTCATTCAGTAATATTTGGTGAAGCAGATGCTTATTTAATTTTGCATTGGATATGTGACACAACCACTTGCTACACCAATTGAGTTAAACAGAGCTGGCCTATACTCATCAATTACCTTTGTATGCTGCCTTTGGGCTATAGGAATTTCTGAATTTGCTGCTACCTTTGTATACTCATCAATATCGACACCAAGTTAATTAAGCCACGTTGACTGCTTCTTCAATCCCGTTCTCATCTTCACATTTTTGAATGTTTAGTTTTAGCTATTATTATTCTTGTGGTGTTGTGTTCCGCTAAAACAGTATAAAATTTGAGGTTGAAAAACACAAAAACACAATTACTTTTGCAACTGAAATGTTAATTGTTTTTCTTCATTAGCATTATGTTTCATGTAAATATTTCTTCATCAATATGCTGCATTACACAAGCTCACAAAATATTCTCTGCATTTCACTGGGCAGTCTTTAATTTGGTAGTTGCATTTCTTGGCTGGACATGATGATAGTTTATTTTGTGTGCTCAATGAAAATGCGGCTTCTTCCTGGACCTGAGACCTAGTTGTTACTAGTTTTTTTCTTTGTTCGCTGTGTCCCTCATGTTTTGAGTATTGATCCATTCATTTGGCTTCTCTCTAATTGTAAGTTTGTATGTTTGGGAACTTGATGCACTAGTTCATTTTAATCTGCTTTGTGCATTGGATTTTGACATTTTGAGATATTAAATGGTGTTCAACATACCTGCTTTGGTGCCTGTATTGTTGTCATCTCGGTGAACTAGTAATGTTCAGTATGTCTGATGTTGAAAAGAGTAAAACTTCTGTTTAGTATGGTTATAGTCAGTACACGTGATTGGTTACTATAAATGAAAATTTATTAGAAAGAGAGACCCATATTGGTAAAGTGGATAAGATATCCTGTCAAGGAGATAAGAGAAAAGAAAAAGACCCCCTCCCACCCTCAAAAAAAAAAAAAAACTGAACCTAAAGCAGTAAAAATGTGCAAAAGCTACCAATCCCTGCATTTCCTACAATTTCATTAAGCTTTATCAATCTGCTGCTATGTTTATGACATGCTTTAAAAAATTTGAAACTGGTAAGTAGTTGATCTTGCATTGCATGGCTAGTACATAGGAGTCTAGGACTATTTGGAATGTTCTATAATTGTTAACAAGTGATTTTAGTGTTGGGATATTCTGATAAGTCTTGTGTTGAAATTTAGGGTTAAAGCAAAATTATGGTTGGCAGAACTTAGGGGTGAAGTAATAAACCACCCACTTCAGCCCTTGTAACTTCCTTTATTATATAATAATCTGAAAATAGAATTAAACACCAAATAAACTCCTAGATATAAAACATAAGGGATAACTAAAAGACTCCTAGATAATAATAAACTCATAGACTCTTAAATTAATAACATCCTGACCTATCCCACTTTGTAAGATAACTCTTTCATCATCTTTTATCTGTCTAGTGAATTTTACTTAGGAATAGTAAATAAGAGGTAGCAGTAGAGTAATAAATTTCTCATAAGTTCGCATAAGTGTTGAAAGTTCATATGTGATATGGTGACTATGAAAAATTTTTCGTTTGACTCTGTCAAGAACTATTTTATTCAATACATTTTAGGAGATGGCCGCTGAATAAATTTCATTATATCTTTGACACGTTTTTCTACACAAAAGCCCTACATGCCTATAATACCTTGTGCTGTTCGTCGGGGGTTAAAATTAACCATTAAAAAAAACTTATGCTGAAATTAATGTAATTAAGAGAATTGTGGCAACAAGGAAACATTTTTAACCAGTTGGTCATGTGCAGAAGGTACCTTTGTTTTGCCCAATGTGAAAAGCGACTTTTTGCCATGTTTTCTGCCCTCTGATGAATATGATAGTGATGATGATGTTGGGTGCAGGTGACAACCTATTGAGGATGAGGACTGGTTTTTGGCACATGAAATTGATTATTTGAGTGACTATGAAAGTCAATTATGCAGTGAAGTGTTCCAGATCCTCAGGACAGTGGTCCAGCCATAGATGACGATGATGATCAATCTTTTTTTGAAGAAGTTTCTTCTCTAGAGAGCAAATATTCATGCAAAGAATGTTGAATCAGTCAGCTTCTGATGATCCTATTGGTTGGTGGTAGTGGTGAAGGGGATATGGTATGTTTGTGATCATGATGTAGGACTTGGTTGCTACTTGCTCCAGACACTGCAGCTGCAGCATGATTTGGATAAGAAGTCTATCAATAAATTGGGGGAAAATGAGAAGAGAGTTGGCAAGAGTTAGTCGAATAAGCTCATTGGCAGTGATAAAGGTGCATTCTTGCAGATTAATGCTCATAGTGATGGAAGCTTCTAATTTCCCCTATCACTGAAAGATGACCAGATAATCCAGGCTGGCTCTGTTAAGTCCATGGGGTCAAATAACTGCAATGCTGATGAAGACGATGACAGTCTTAATGCATTTGTGATATCTGATGACATTCTTAGTTCATGAAGGAAGAAAAGCAGTGATTCTTAACCCATTAAAGGTTCTGGGGATGAGAATGATGCTATTGCAGTAAGATCCACTAACTATTCTCCTACAGCAGGTTCAACTTATGGTTATGCTGAAAGAGCACCTGTCAAGCTGAAAAAGGATGAAAAAGGTTATTTAAAGATCAATATATACATCTCCATTAACAATGCCTACTATTTTTTAAGCTTTTTTGATACTGTAAAATAGTATGTTTGAAGAAATTAGTATGTTTGAATTTTGACATGCATATACACATGGATGTTTGACCAAAGCCTTGATGAGTTCAAGCTTTTCAAGTATGTCAATAAGCATAATCCTGCAAAGTGCAGACAAGTATCACGTTCTTTGATTCTATGATTATTTCTATTATCAAGTAAGTGATTGTTAGAGATGCTATTAATCTTTTCTGTACTAATTTTGCTTTCAATTAATCATTTTTTCAGGTGTGTCTACATTACATTTTATTTTTCCTATTTCCTATGTCATCCGTTATCTGGATATGGTTGCCCACGTTTGTTTGCTGACTTGTCAGATAGCTTTATTTTCTGTATTGGCTACTTAAAGTATAAGCTGTTCAAAGTTAAAAGATTAAAACTATGCTGTGGGGTGCATGAGTGGGTGCTCTCCTGACTGAGCAATCAATTTGTTTTGGCATTGAGTGGGTTACTAGTTATAATGCAAGGCGGAAGAATAGTGAGTGAACAAAGTGGAATTTGAAATTAAGATGTAGCTGAAATTATTCTGTAGGAAGATGCAAACATCTGTATGGCATGTGTGGAATGGACTTTTAGCTATATCTAGTTGTATTTTTTTGACCTTCATCTATAATCTTATATCCAAATTGACAGGTTGTGTTAGATAGTCAGCTACACTTTTTGCTGATAGTTTCTTCTATATTTATGTGTGCTGGTAGCTACAACTGAAGCATATTTCTGAATTGTCAAGGTTAACTGAAAAGACACTGAACTTGGTGTTTGTGGCTAGCTTTCTAATTTGTCCGACACAGTGGTGCAAAAAACACTCTAAATGTTGAGGTTTCTATTTGAAGTGTCGTGTCTGATGTATTTAACATGTGTTAGACATGGAGTTCCCTTTTTTGTTTTTTTGGTGGGAAATGTCAGTGCTTCATAAATTCCAGCATTTGGTATAAATATAAAGTATCAACACTGGTGCCTAATTTTTAAATGTTTTCAAACACATTATGAGACTAATTATCTAAGCCATATTCAGATTCAGAGTGATGCTGTGATGGGAAGAAATATATGTTAATTGTTGGTAGTCTGTCTTATATGTATGCTTCTATTTTCATTTACTGATTCTCCATGCTATTGTTCTGTAGGGACATTTGTCAATAATATGCAAACTACTTAAGCCAACTTATGAATTTCATAAATTTAATAGAGAAACGTGGGGAAGTATGCTTCACAATGCTAAGATAGCAGGTAAGTGGTGTGCCATTTACTTCATGATGTCTTATTTTCATCTAATCTGCCATGGTTGAAACTTTTCTGAATCTGTGTGTGCAGTCAATTACAATTCAGTGTTTGGAAGCACTGCAATTTGTGCACAGCCTTGGACTAATACATTGTGACCTGAAGCCAGAGAATATTTTGGTGAAAAACTATAGTCCATGTGAGGTCTTGGGAGTAGTTATAAGTCAGATCACCTTTGGTTGTATGCTTAATTGGCATAACTTTGTACTGGCAATTTGAGTGGAACTTTGGCCTGAATTGCCTTTCCTTTTCAGTTCGGAGCAACCAAATTGTATGTTCATGGTTTGAAAGAGAAGCTTCCTTTGGTTTTTCTTATGGCACTTGGGATTTGGTAACAATTTAGCAAATGGATTCAACCAAGAAAGCGTGTGGACTCGTTGATTACTTTGGTATGCTGCCTTTGGGCAACAGCAATTTTTCGAATTGGCTACTTCTTTGTTAAAACTGACTACTTTTTTAATCTTTGTTATTATCCATTAATTTTAGAAGAAAGACCAAGAAGTTGACTAATGTCTTAGATGTGCTTGCCACTCATTATTTTAGTTCTTGTCACGTCAGATTGAAATTGCCATCATTGCCTATTCATTTTACTTGAATTAAATTTACAGTATAGATTTACAATGTTGTATGGCACTAAATGTTGGGCAATAAAAAGTCAACAAGAGAATAAATTTAATGTTGTAAAAATAAGAATGTTGCGTTAAATAAATGAAACATTAGATAAGATAGAATTAAAAATGAATGTATTGAAAAAAAATAAAATTAAAAATGAATGTATTAAAAAAAAAAAGTTGAGGTCACATTTGTTGTAAAAAAATTATAAAATGTCTTAAATAGTTTGAGTATGTGTGAAAAAGATCTATATAAATTCTAATAAAATAAATAAATTAAATAAAGAGTAGTTCAATAATTGAAGTAGAGAGAAACCAACAAAAATTACAAACAAAATTATTAAGAAGAATTTAGATTTAAATAAGTTGTATATAGATATAATACATAATAAAATTTTATGACGTTCTATTTATGTAACTGATCTTATCCAGTGATGAGATTTTTCGTTGTTGTAAATTTACAGTAAAAGCACTGTTTATTGTTCTACAAGAAATCAACATGCTAGAATGCCTGATTCCAAAAGCACATATTGCCAACGGCAGAACAAGGCTTCATTGACTTGGTCATTTGCTTTAGATCAGCACAATGAAGCGACCTTCTGCATCTGAGGCATTTGGAAGTTCATTTGGTGATAACAACGTCACTTATCCATAAATTGGGGTTGGTATCTCATTGAGGGAAGGCACAGACCTATACATCATGGCTCCTTTCATGATCTATTTTAAAGATGATATGTTGAAGAGCCCTTTCATGTTCCTACATTACGCTTTCAAAGATGTGTGTTTGGTTTTGTGGTTAATACATGTCCTCCCTTTCTCAAGCTAAATTGTTAATTGTAGTCCAGTTAACCATGATCAAGGTTGTAATTTTGCACGTACTAAGGTTTTTCTTTCCTTGCTGGGTTGTTCTGTTGGAAAAGAAAATCTTAAATCTTGTTCTACATGATGCGGGATTATTCTTCGAGACTAGTCAGTAATATCTTGTGAAGTAGATGCTTATCCCAATTTTTGCACCTCCAGTTATATTTCTTCTGTAACATGAATTTGATGTAAATGTGTTTCCTTTTTCATATCATTTATCTGACTGTACACACAGAGACAGCAGACAGAGAGATATTCCATGGCTGTTATGCTTACTATGCCCAGAATTGTTATCTAAGCAAACTTTTAGACTATATGAGACATGGTCTTTATGCTTTGGAAGGTAATTATTATTTCTTATTTGATGCTTAAGAAACATGATGAGAAAATAGTTGATGTTGTTATATATGTGATGCTTTGGAGGGGTATATAATTTATTAATACGTCTACACTTCAATACAATTTTAATAAGTAATTTTAAGTCATTTGGAAATGATAGGAACCTAAGATTGTCAAACTGATTATCCAGAGGCTCTTTTTCTCAAGGTTCATGAAATGATATAGACAAATTAGGAATATCTGTAATTTTATTGCTTCCTTGATCATCCCATTGGTATCATCTGAATTATTACACTCCTTTATATTTAAAGTATCTTTAGGTGTGGCAAAACTGGGGGGATTGGAGCTTGAACCCAAATGTGAATATTTTAGTAATGTAACTTATTGGAATAGTGCTGGGTACAAAGGGACCTTATCTAATATAGTACAGATTGCTGCAACTTCTGTTATAGTAACATCATCTAAGGATTGGCCAAATTTCAGAAGTGGAATTTAGGAGCACGGTCATTAACATGGTCGTTTGCATATTTGTTGCATGTTAGATTAAATTAACTTTACAAGAAATTATGGTTTTAGATAGATAGATAGATAGATTTCTTTTTCCCTCTTTATTATTTGACACTTATTTAGTATCTCCTCCTATAATAATGTCATTTACTTTCTATTAAAAAAATTCTTTTGTAATTGAATATCTGACATTATAATACTTTCTTCAATTGACTTAGCTAAGTATGATTACACGAATGCTATGTATGTGGTATTCGCTTTTCTTTATTCATTTTTCTATATATTTGATCCATTTAAAAGTTACAAAAACAACGAAATAATGTCGCGCATAGTATGGTAACATTAGCATACTAGTTTCCTTCTATTTTTATATCATTTATTTATTTACATATAAAGTATATTTTATCCATAAAAAATTACAAAATTATTAATTCGATCTTCTAAATTGCAAGTTTTTCTGTTTGTTCTTCAATAATTTTTACTCAATAACTTAACTAACTTATTGATTCGGCCTAACAAAATGCTTATCTAATCGTTATTTGATAGTGACCATACTTGGTTTAGACAAAATTGCAAATTGTAATTTGCAGAGTCCATAAATTGCTCCATTTTTTTGCTTTTCAAGATATTAGACATAGTTACTTCATCAGTTCAGTAGTCACACAAGCATTATGTTATCTTAAGTTAATACCCTGGTTAAATTCAAATTAGCAGTGGTGGAGCTACGACTTTGAGTTTTTTGTGTCTGGGGGGGGGGGGGGGGATGTTTTGTATAGAAAATTTTTTATATCTTACTTGTAAAGATTTATCCTTTCATCATATATTGGTTAAATAGAGATAGAATTGAAAATAAAAATGCCTTACGGAATATGACCTTTTGAGGACATCCTATTGATTTTCAGTACACCAAGTGAACACACTGCAGTCTTCTTCTTCCTATCAAACATACTTTACAATGAGATAGAATACGCAGTATATTTTCTACTTGTTCATCTTGACTTATTTAATATGTAAAAAATTAGATATAGAAATTAAATAAAATAAAAAAGTAATTTTATAAATAAAAAATACCTATAATACCCTTATTTTTAATAATTAAATAATAATTAATAAATAATATTAAATAATAATTGAGTAATGATTATAAAGACAAAAATTAATATTTCACCAAATTCTCATTTTCCTTTTCTCTTTCCAATTCTCATGACAAACCAAACATGCCATATAATGTGCGTTGTCTTGCACACTCCCTACAGAGGAGAAAAATAAACTTTAGAGACTTTGATAACTAAAGTTTTAATTAAAAATAGAAGGAATGTAGATATTGCCCGGCTTGAATATCAAGCCAATACACTGGAATAGTTACATTCATGATAATGTCATCATTGGCTGGCAGTCAGTTGATGAACGGCAAGCCATGCAATAGGCAATCGCCTTACCATAAGCTGTTAAATATACCAATACTCCATAAAGAGAATGATATTAAATATTTTGACATGTCATGAGATTCTCTTAAAATGAATTATACCATATTAAAGCAAAGTTCTCTACTAAATGTCTAAATAAGCAACGTTCATTAGGTATTACTTAACAAGTGCAAATACAGCTTGCTTCGTTCTTCTTTAGCTCATGCCAATAGTTTTGTAGTTCGTGATGACACTTGACATCTGACATGTTTTCACTTTAATGTCTTTTAGATCTTGATACCAATACTTTGGCATGGTGTGCATTTCTAAATGAAAAAGTCCAATGTTCTCTAAATAGAAAAACCCACTTCCTCCCACAAATAAGCATAATTCCTACTTTATTTGGAAGAAAGTTACGACCTGCCATACGGTCCATGAGCCTCAAGGATCTGAGTTGAAAAGTCAAATGAGCTGTGACAGTTTTCTAGATACTATAACTGAATTTGTAACCTCAAGTTTATCAACAGAAAATCAAAGTTCTTGACTCTTAATTTACATGTACACCATCAAAGAAATACTTAACTCTTAATGCCATTGCAGCCATATTAAATGTGATTCGTTGCTCATCAGGCATTTTCAGATTACTACGCTAATAGAGTTACAGAAAATTAATTCATGAGGATTAACAGAATTTCACATAATTAAGAAGAAATTATTTTAAATGGAAACTATCTGTGACATGAAAGCAATATAACTTCCAAAACATTAGATGGTGTTCATGGCAAGAAAACAAATGATCTTTTAATTACAATAATAAAAAGAGTATTCATATCTATAGTTGACTATGCTTTCTTTGGAAAGAAACTAGAAATCTACACCAGGGTGATAATGCATTAGGGACTACAGCTCTATAACCCAAATGCTGCAATTCCGCTGAGATGTTGAGAACCTGGAACCCAAAGCATCCTTAGTAGTCAAAGAAGCAAAGACATCAAAATTTTGATTCCCACATTCTGCTCTTCTTTTTACCATCTGAAGATGAAATTTCAGCACAGATGAAGGGGGTGTGACAGTTTTGGCCAAAACAGCCTGAGCTGTTTGAGATAACAAGCCTGAGAGAGAATTGCCATTATGGAGTGATCAAATAATTTTTACTTAGTTAAAAGTGGGAAATGTAAAATTGACAGAATAAGACTATATTCAAATGAAAATGTTTATTTAAAAAAAAAATTCATAGTCATAAAGAATATCATGACCATAACTTATGCATGTTGTGCTTTGTAGCTTTGCTAAGGAGTATACATGAAGTAACATTCACTTACCTAAATACCAAGTTCTAGCTCTTCAATTTAGTGCAAGGTATAGTTCTATTTTCTCTGCCAAGTAGCTTGTTTCGAAAGGTCAGCAGGTGAATGTCATCACTCATAATTCCATTAGTATGCTTGTGGAAGATAGTTTTAGAATTGTTAGCATGCCAAGAACCTCTGAAATTCATCCATAGCAGAAGTTATTATGCAATGTAAATGTAGAAGACAAGTAAATAACACACGAAGAGTAACTCATGAAGATGATATCTACATCCGATTAGGCAACAACTCTAGTCTAACCTCAGCTCACATTGTTTAACAGCATCAAAGAATTAAAATCTGGTATTGCTAGTCACATCCCAAAGTTGGTGAGTCTCCTCTGATTGATTATAAAAACATCAAAACCAAAGAAAATTCAATCAACAATTTTCAATTCTAATAGGGGAAAAGTTTAAATACATAAAATTCTCTTATGAGGGGTTAAATTTACAGTCCCGTCGCCTGTATGCAATGCCATTGTATAAGTACTTTATTATAAGCTCATGCAGAACAATCTTGTCAATTCTTAATTTTAGATGGTAAAATCCAGGAAAACTCTATTTCAGCTACAATAGAAATCACTAGTTGAACAGCAACAACAATTGAGAACCATCAAAGTGTCAATGAATCAAATTAGTAAAGCACTATAAAGGAAAAAGGAGCAATGTCCAGGTCAGACTCAAAAAGTTAACTGCTAGGATGTTAAGAAAAACATAAAATCAAAATAATTATTATAATATGAATTGATCAAAACTCTTTTTCCAACAGAAAAGCCGTTGTATAGTCCAACTTTTTGAGCCCAAAAGAAACAAGGATTTGCTAACCATTTAGGAAATTTAACATTAAGATAAGTATCTGACCTTGTTTTATCATTTAAGAAGACCTCTGAAATCATATCTAGAAGGATTTGTTTTGGCCTTATCATTCTCCATTTTTTTTTAAAGACAGTTTGAACAATTAAGTCAAAAGTTGTGGCATCCAAGAGGCAGCCATTCTCTTTCACCTTTGAAACCAAGGCCATCGCTTCCTCAAACAAGCCTTCTTCACAAAGCCCATTGATCATAATGTTATACATCCAGGCCATCACTTTGTACAGCATGTCTGTCTTGAATGAACTGTGTAAATAGGAAGATTTAAAAATAGTCAAGTTTTACAAATCAACTCAAAGGTCATGTCATGTGCATTTAAATTCGGGTATTCCCTAAAGTTAGAAATGCAATTTTTTAAAAAAAAAGAGATAATAGGTCCACCTACTGGCAAAATCATTTTCTAGCATACATTAAATTACTACTTCATTCAGGATAAGTATAAATACAATCATTGGAGATTCAAGGACTCAAGCATCACATGTTCTTGAGTGTTAACCTCACCTTCTCCTGAAAATAGGAGAAGGCATCCTCTAGTACTTTGAACGAAGACAAAAAAAATATTTATTCAATTTGCCAAAAGAAATAAGCATTTGGAAACCATTCAAGTAAATTCAACATTAACTCTAGTATAATAAAGACTCTTAAACCTTTTTTTTTTGGATGCTTATACTCCCAAATAAGTTCCTCAGACATTGCTTTTCTTGGTTGTAAAACAACCTAATGAACTTTTTAGGTGCTCCATAATATTTTGCAAGGGATTATCATTTTAGATTCTGAAATCCAAGAAAACTTTATTTTAGCTACCATTTAAATAACAGAATTGTCATGAACAACAACTGAGATGCACCTTAGAGTTAATAAATCAAATTAGAAATGAACCATAAATGAAGAAGGAACAAAGTCATGTTAAGACAAAAAAAATAATCACTGGTAACAAACACAAAGTCAAAATAAATATATAGAGCATATGACTTGAATAAAACTCCTTCAACACCATTTAGGACATTGAATAATCCTACAATTTTAACCGGAAAGAAAAAAGCATTTGCAAACCATTAACGGCAAATTTCAACGTTCGTACAAGTATAACATAAATTAGCACTAGAGTATCTGACCTTGTTTTATCGTTTTAGAAGACCACTATTGATCATTTCATGAAGAAGCTTCTCTGCTTTATCATTCTCACTTATTTTCAAAAGAGCTCGAATAAGTGTTTCATATGTTCTTGAATCAGGAAGGCAGCCATTCTCTTTCATTTTTGGAAGCAAGGTCATAGCTATATCATGCAAGCCTTCTCTACAAAGGCCATTGATCATAATGTTATAAGTGCAGACATCTAGATGATGGCCTTTGATCAAAAGGTACTGAAAAATCTCTCTAGCGTAATTTAGTCTACCACCTTTGCACAAACCATCAATAAGTATATTGTATGTGTAAACACTAGGCCAAATTCCTCGGTCAACAATTTGCTTAATTAATGCAATTCCCCTGGCAAGATTCTGGCTTTTGCAAAATGCATCTATCAAGATATTATAAGTGATTATATCAGGGGCATGACCACTATCATGCATCTCAAAAAAAAGATCTTGTGCGTTCGACATTCTCCCTGCTTTGCACAAGCCATCAATCAGAGAATTGTAAGTTATGTCATCGGGAACCATGTTTTTGCGATGCATTTCTTTAAAGAGATCCATAGCTTCATCAACCATTTTAATCTTACACAATCCATTGATCAAGATATTATAACTAAATACAGTAGGTGTCAAACCACTTTGGACCATTCTATTGAATACTTCCTTTGACTCCTTAATATTATTCATCAAACAACATCCATCCATTAAAGCATTGTAAGTTATGACAACAGGTCTCTCACCACATTTCATCATCCTAGCAAACACAGCTTGAGCTTCTGTGATCCTTCCTTCTTTACAAAATGCATCAACCAATATATTAAAGACATAAATATTTGGTTTGATGTCTTTCAATATCATTTCATGAAGCAATCGAGTAGCTTCTTGCCACTTACCCATGCAATAGAAACCATGGATTAGAGAGCTGTAAGTGACAATATTTGGCAAAATTCCATGATCACTCATTTTAGAACATAAATCATGTGCTTCAGTTACATGTCCATCTTTACAAAGGCCATCAATGATAGTATTGTATATAACTACATCAGGTTTGATTCCCTGCGCCTCCATCTTTTGGAGCAGTTTAATGACAGACCTGGTTTTCCCTGTTTTACAGAACCCATTGATTAAGATGGCATAACTAACTTCATCTAATTGAAATCCTTGGGTCATAAGGTCATCATGGAAGTGTAGTGCTTGCTCAACCCTGTTATTAAAACAGAGTCCTTTCATTAGTGCAGTCAAAGTTATGGTATTCGGTTGAAGACCCATCTTGAGAATCTTCCCCAGTATTGAGAAAGCAGAATACATCTGACCCACATGGCAGTAACAATTGATCAAGATGCTCAGTGTAAATAAACAGGGTGTGAATCCCTTGAACTCTACTTGTGCAAACAGTGAGATAGCGGTGCGATAATGTTTAGCCTTTGCAATTGATCCTAAAATCTTATTAATTTGGATTATGGAAGGTGGGGGACGCATATGAAGTAAGCGATGGAATGAAGCGACGGTGTCGTCGATGTTATTTGCATTTGGGGTTTGGGAATGAGCATAGAACTTGAGATTGAGGGAATAAGGAAAAGAAAGAAGGATGAAAGACGGAAGAAAGTGAGGAAATTTGGGGAAGGCATACCTTGTAGCTGTACATAACATGTTCACCTCAACAGTGAGATCCTCAAACAAAGGCTAAGAAGATTGTTTCTTCCGGCGGCACACGCGGAAACCTAGCCTTGGCAAAAAGTGCATTCCTTGTTCTGAAAATTTAACCCTTGGGCGCCGACCTTTGGAGTCAGTTTCCATAAAATATATATATATATATATATATACTCCTCCGTGCAAGTCACTTCTTCACAAGTACAAAATATAAGTCACCATGTATCTTTGGTGTAGACTTACCAAAAATAGTTTTTTAAAAAAAAATATTAGTTTAATTTTTTTTCTATAAATAAGGATAAAAATAAAAAAAAATGATAAATTTAAAAAAATTAAGATAATTAAATAATTTTATTAAATTATGTAAAATAGTTAAAAATGACTCATAATATAAATTGAAAGAAGTATATAAGTTGGATCTAAAAATATTATAAATAAATTGTAATTGATATGATGCATTTTTTTATTTGTGTTTTTTATTTTTTATTTTTTTCTATGCTCAAGGACCATTAGTGTGTGTATATATCTATTTACTCAAGAATAGTATGGAGTTGTTCTCCCCCATTCAAATTTAAAATGAAAAATAACGTACTAACGCATAGTTCCATATATGAGTTATACTGTTTATGGCTTATAAAAAGTGTAATTTCTTCTTACTCATTATATATATAATATGAATAATATAATTACATATAACTTTTTAAATTTTGAATCATATACAAATAATTTTTTAATTGTCAAAATTTGATAATTAATCTTTTTAAACTTTTAAATTTATATAAATAATCTTATTAGTAAATCTATTATTTTACTAATAGAGTATAAGACATTAAAGAGTTATCTACATATAATTTAAATTTATAGAAGTTATTTACACTAAAAAATAATTCAAAATATTCATTGTCATTAACATGTTATACTTTACCAATAAAATAACAAATTAACTAAAGGAGATTATTTGTACAAATTTAAAAATTTATAAAAAATTATTATTATATTTTAAAAATTATAAAATTATTCACAGATAGCTTAAAATTCCAAATAAATCTATATAATGCTTTTTCAGTTCACGTTAAAAAATTAAATACATTAGTACAATTAACCACTGATAGGAGGCAATGATAACATATTAGCGAAGTTGCTAGTACTTTGAATAATCCTCCACTAACATAAAGCTGAATGCTGATTACTAACTAATGATAACATTTTAATAAAATTACTAGTACTTTAAACAATTGTTACAAATTATACCGATACACTGTATAATCCATCAAAAACAAATTAAAATTTATTTAGAATTACCGTCTTGAGTACCAAATATTACGCTGCCCATTTTATATATCTCATATTTTGGAATTTAGTGAAAAAATTCCATTTAGGCAAATTCTGAAATGCTTTGCATGCTTAAGAGGATCAAACTGAGTTAACCAGTTGAAATCTTTAGTGACTGATCAAGAAAAGAAAAAATTCTTGATTGAGATGAGTAACTATAAAGTAAATGTTTTTGTTAGAAATAGTGCGTGCAATTTTCAAGAGTATGCCAGAATTAAATTGAGAGATAAAGTTTTAGATCGTACCAGATAAAATAAGATACTATTAGTTAAAGAGGTAGAGAATAAAGATATAAAGAGAGTTATGACGTACATTGTTACATTTCTGTTTATCTAAAAACTAAAAATGATGTATATATCTATATGTATAGTGATGATTGGGTTGTTCAGTGAGTGAAACTAGCTTGTATCTTATCTTTTCCTGCAAGCCACAGAAATTTCTTTTACAAGCCAATGTTATTATAATTAATATATATATATATATAATAACAAAATTTTCAACCAATATAAATAAGATAACTAACTAATAAATAGACTAGAAATTGAAGTTTTTAATTTTAATAACTTATAAACGGTTCATCTTATTACAGATTATTCATAACATAGGGCCTAATCTATTTAATCAGTATTAAACATAAAATTAATTGTTTAATATCAAAATATAATCTGGTAATTAATCTAATTAATAATTAATGTTAATCCAGAATTTAATATTCCAACGGAGCATTCCTATTACTTGAGCACCACTACCCTCCATTGGCTCCACTCTGAAGTTGTGCCTCATCATTTGAGTGAAGCTGACCATATAGCATACACATGTCTGTCATGACAATTCCTTTATTGTTAAAATGGTGAGATTTTTCCCCTCCATGGGAAAGTATATACAGATGTCTGCAGAACCTTATTTTTTTTTTTTAATTTTTTTTTTTTCCTGTGTCAAAAAGCCTCAGTTAGCTTGTGATCATTTCTTGTTTCTTTTTTCTTCTCCTTTCTTAATGTTCCCTGTCCTTTTGGCATTGATATTCTATATAAACCCATGTCTTGTTGCTCAAAACTGGCATTGAGGAGGACAAGGATTTTCATTTTGTTTTAGATTCTGATATAGGTAGGCTCTACCAGTCTATCATGTTACTGACAGCCCATTTGGTACGATGATGTAAAGGGGGAGGGAATGTAAAAATTAAGTAGGTAGAGATAGGTGAAATGAAAAATTATTTTTATACTTTTACTTTTAAAAAAGTGATTTGATAGTTAAAATAGTAATTTGATAGATAAAATAATAATTGTAAGAGTATAATAGACATTGCATAACTATATAAGGGAAATACGTCTACATTGCGTCCTACCCAACGTGCCCTGAGTATCTGGAATCAGCTGCAGCTGGCAAGGCTATACAAGCTCAAGAACTACATACAGGCATGGATGTTGGACCAAAGCCTTGATTAGATCAAGCTTTTCAAGTATGTCAATAAGCATAATCCTGCAGACAGGTATCACATTCTTTGATTGTGTGATTATTTCTATTATCAAGTGATTGTTGGAGATGATATTATTCTTTTCTATACTATAAAATTTTGCTTTCAATTAATTGTATTCCACGTGTATCTACATTTTATTTTTCCTATTTCCTATATCATCCTTCATATGGATATGGTTGCCCACTTTTATTCACTGACTTGTTAGATAGCTTTATTTTCTGTATTAGCTAGTTAAATTATAAGCTGTTCAAGGTTAAAAGAATAAAACTATGGTGCATGAGTAGGTGCTGTCCTGTGGTGCAAGCTAGAAAAATAGTGAACAGGGTAGAATTTGAAATTAAGCTGTAGCTGAAAGTATTCCACAAGAAGAAGCAAACATCTGTGTGGCATGCGTGGAATGGAGTTTTAGCTATATCTAGTTGTATTAATTTGACCTTCATCTATAATCTTATCTCCAAATCATCATGAGTAGTGTTAGCTAGTAAGCTACACTGTTTACTTGCAGTTTCTTCTATATTTATGTGAGCTGGCAGCTGAAACTAAAGCATATATCTGAATTGTGTTAAGATTAACTGAAAAGACACTGAACTTGGTGTTTATGAGACAGATCACCTTTAGTTGTCCTGGCAATTCGAGTGGAACTTTGGACTGCATTGCCTTTCCTTTTCAGCTGGGAGCAACCAGATTCTGTGTTGATAGTTTGAAGGAGAAGCTTCCTTTGTTTTACTTATGGTATTCCTAAGATTGCTAGAACTGACTATTTTCGTTCATCTTTATTTTTATCTTTTAGTTTTAGAAGAAAGACTGAAAGTTGACTAAGCTAGCCACTCAATATTCTAGTTCCTGCCATGTCAGAATGAAGTTAGTTTAGAATCATGTGTATTTACTGTCCATGGAGATGAACTAGACTGAAAATGGATGTGTGAATGTTCATATTGATAAATTGAGTCTTCATCATTATTTAAATAAATATATAGAGTAAACCGTGAAGTACATATTACCAAGTATTCCACTCTCACTCAATTTATAACTCCAGATTCTGCACAGTTGCTCAAAGAAAGAGTCACTATGAATGCTTCATGCTTTTTCCAGTTTATTGCCAAATTATAATTATATTGGGTATGAGTTGAATCTCACAGTTGAATGTCGAAAGGGTTGAGGTAGTTGTTATCTGTAGGAGTATGTGCTTTATTGAATATTTCCTTAACACCCTTCTCTTGGGTTAAACTGATTTGGGCAATTTCTTTTTTACTTTGAACTTCACTTGCAATAAATTTGCGGGGAAATATGGTTAAGGTGTTGAAAAAGATGTTTACTGATAATGAATTTCCTTTTTATTATGTCACGATGGTATATTATATTTTGGGAGCCAAAGCTTGTTTCTGAATCACTACGAATGTACTTCAATGCTTAGCTTAAGCTGATAAGTGCTTCCATTATGCTAATGTTTGTGCATATATAAGGTTAGAAAAAAGGTAAATAGATCTTCTCCAATATTACATAATATACGACTAAAGAAAAAAAAAAGATGATACGAAAAGGATAAAAGTATATATTAAAAGAAAAATATTTTTTAAGTTGGAAATAATAAGTTAAAATGCCACACAAAATTAGACCATACAAGATAAAGTAAGATAGATCTAACAAAGTAAGAAAGATAAGTCAAATTACTAGATTTTATAAGCTTACCGAGAAGTCATATTTATGTTTTATATTTTAAACAGTAAGTTAATAATTTAATTTTTAAAAGATTATTTTTTAATTAAATTTTTTAAAATAGAAAATTTTTAATTCAATCTCTAAAGATTTTCTCTAATAAAAAAGATCCTTCGTTTGACATTTTTTTTTTTCTAATCAACAAACTAAAACTCACATGGCTATAACTCATATCTTGGACTTGCTGAAGTAGCATTTTTTCTTAAAATGACATCATTTAGATAAATTTTACAAAATCAAGTGACTATTAAAATGATGTCATTTTACCCCAAAAAAAATCATCAAACAATGTTGTTTTTTGAGAAAATTCCATCTTGGCAAGTTCAAGCCATAAGTTAGTGACGATTTGGGCTCTTGTTTATTAATTAAAAATATTTTACTTAATAAAAAGACCATTTTGATTTCAAAAAATTTTTTTGACACTGAATTGAAAGATTTTATCTTTAAATGATCAAATTAACATAAGAGTAATATTTAAGGGATTAAAACATTATTTTACTCTATTTTAAAAGAGTATGAGCATGGATTTTTCTCAGAAACATGGTTTTAGGAAATGTTAAAATAGTTTGGTTTGCTCAAAATATTTTCAAAAATATTCAATCATATTCCTAAAAATATTACATTCATGTGTTTGGTTAAGTTACTATGAATCATAGACCATTTTTTAAAGATACGCTTTATATTTTGAATTAAAAATTAATATTATTGATAACAATATTTTTTAATAAAAATTATGAATAAATTACATAAACCTCCTTTGAATTTTATTGAAATTACACAAACTTTCCTTGGTTTTTTAAATATATGCTTTAGTCAAATTTTAATTTTTTAATTAAAATACTCTCTATAAAAATATATAAGAGAATATTTTAGTTTAAAAAGGTATGTATTTAAGTTAATGGAAGATATTTCTTTAAAAAATTTAAAGATTGACTAAAATGTAAAGGAACTTTTTGTGGGCAGGTACATGTATATTTTTAAAATAAAAAAAATTATATAATTTTAGTAGAATTCAAGGGAAATCTATACAAATATATGTAATTCACTCAAAAATTAACGATAACAATGTGGCTTTGGTGGTGCTAATGGAAATAAAGCTGATAGTGGTGGCAGTAATAGTAAAGGCAATGATAGTAGTTGTGGTAAAAGTGGCAATGCAAATAGAAATAGAGATAGGGGTGATAACCACTGCAGCAATGTAGAGAATGGTGAAAATAGTGGTGATAACAATAATTATGAATGATAAATGAATAGAGATTTGGGCTTTCAAAGTACTGAAAAGTGGATAATTTAATCTTTCTAAATAAGTAAAAATAGTCTCATGGGTATGTAACATCCGACCTAAGTGGAAATGAAAATTTAAAAATTTGTGATAATATTTTAAGAATATCTTTTCTATTTACATACCAAACATGGAAATCTGACATTCAAACCTTATAGGAAATAAATATTCCACATACGAAACATAAAAAAATTATTATACTTTCTTTCTTTCTTTTTTGTGTGAAGATTTTTATTAACTTTCCTTCATCATGTACAGCTGTATACTTTTTTATGAATTTAAACTTTAATTTAAAAAAAATCATTTAACTTCTATGGAACTAAACTGTTCAATTTTTAGTTTAGCCAGTCTTTTGAATAGTGTATAAGTTGACCCAAAAAAAAAAGAAGAAAAGAATTGTAGGCAAGTGAAGTTTAAAATTTAATTGCCAAAAAGTATTTGTTATTCATAAGTGAAGTATTCTTCTTACTCTGATCTATTTTCTACATACTAGAAGACTTCATACATCCTCTTATATGTTCAGTGAATGCATATATGTTATCGCTGGAATGTTAATGAGATGTTTGTATTGCAGTACAATTTTGTGGTTTTCTTTCAGATGCTTATTAAGACCAAATTGAGTTGCTTAGTTGAAACCTTTAATAAGACTAAGAAAAAATTCTCGATTGGATAGTCAAAAGAGATAATAAAAAAGGGACCTTAATCTCACTGTAGAATTTTCATTGTAAATACATGTGTGTGCTTCTACACTCATTCAAATATCAAGTTTATTTTGAAATGGAGCAGTCCAGAACTCCTGAATAATAAAAGAGATGGTAATCATCAACAAATGAAATGGAAAATTCAAATACTCAGTGGAAAATCCATCTTAACTTCCGAAGGACAACTATATATATATTTATATATATAGTTCCTTGCCTTCTTATTAGCTCCTTACCTTTCTTATTTTGGTACATGCATTTGTTGTCGCATCATCAAAAATTCTTCACTTTTGCTTTGTTGTCCTCAATTTATGAGATTGTTTAAATGCATTAAATATGTCTACTAATGAATCAATAACATTATTTATTGTAGCTCCATAATAATTCAATGAACACACAAAGATAAACTATTCCTACTGTGTACAACAATTTCCACTGATTAACAAGGTAATACAGTTATGCAGTACAATAACGGAGCTGCAGTCCCAATTCTCCAAACAGAAAAAGTAAGAGTACACAATTTCCAGCTCCCTACATTGCCCTACATCTGCTAAAGAATAGTGGATCACGTCTGAGATGCCTAGGTTAGAGGCCGATGAACTGACAGAAATTTTTCCTCTGATTTACAAGGATGACAATTCAACTTCCTGAGTGCAAGGTCGGTATGCCACAAAAGTGCTGTCAATTGAGAAGGAACCAGTATTAAAACAAGTGATTCCTGTGTACTTGAATGCCTTCTGCTCACTTCTGTCTCCCAATATTATCTGCATCAGAAGACAACAAAAATGAAACCAGCATCAAATCATTGTTTCCAGTACTTGCATTAATTGAAAATGTCTGGCATCAAGTTCTTACAAATCTTCCAGTTTCTATACTAGAAATGAGCCACTTGTAGAAGGACAAATTACTGTTACCCCACCATTCTTAGCCCAAAATATCAAGGCTGAGGTGTGAGAAACTAAATAGAATAGAGTAAAAGAACACCAACATCATAAAAGTCCTTTACTTACAATTTTAGTGATATAGACGTAAAAAATTACATACCACTTGCTAGGGCATCAACAGGAAAATTATCAAATACTTGAGTTTCACAAATAAACTAAAACATCATGTTCCTTTCAATTTGGGCTACCCACAAAGGTACGAATAAATTTCCTTGCAAAATATAAGTTTTATATACAACATTCACAAAAGTTTGGAATGCAATGAATAAAATTTTTAAATTATATACCCACCACAAAAATCATTTTTCAGCATACTGCAATTTTCTATTTCATTGAAGGTAAGATAAGTACAAGTAAATATATTGGAGATTCAAGCATTCAAGTATCACAAGTTCATCATAGCCAACAAACCCTTTTCCCAAAAAGAAATGGAGAAAAAGGCATTCCTAGGAATTCAAAGTATGATATTATTCAGTCAGTTTGCAAAACAACATTTGATATTGGTAAACATGCTTGAGCTATTAGTAGTACCGTATGTGGAGTTGGATAAAGATAGAGGCAGTGATCATAATTCCAGATGATGGGTTGTACTGTTAGAGGCAATGGACAGAGATGACTCTGATGGGTTATGGTAGCAACAAGCTGCAATATAAATTCAAAATCTTGTGGTTTAGTGTCTGTTATCCAAAAAGTCATTTAATTAAGGAAAAAAAGGCAGAAAACACCGTAAAGGAATAAATTACATGCTGAAAAGGATCATCAGTTTCTTCCATAGAAGGTGACATTAAACATGATCGACGCATTCTATACAACAAATCCTGGCGGAAAAATACAATCTCTTGAGTGTAAAATTTGACCCTGCAGCCAAATAATTCTTATGCAGTAAGAACAATTAAAAACACTTTATCAGCTGCTATAGCAAGCACAAACATACAGAGCTGCTGAAAACATCCCATAAAATCTTATTTAGACTAAGCATTAACCTGCAGGGATTGCTTGAAAATATGGCATTGGGAATATGCTTTTGGAGCTCCTCAGTTAAATATTTTGGCAGAGGACACCTAGGTAGAACTGTGGAGGGACCTGAAAAATGGCATAGTGATATGATGCACCGAAATGGAAGTAAGAGACATAAGTTATTGCAAATTAAGTCAAATACCTGGATCATCAGGACCTGGAATGAACAAAAACCGACTTTCCTCTTTTAGGCGAGGATGGCCAGCAATCATTTCCCCCAGCTTGCCAAACTGCAACCTGCAGGATGAAGCATCTGACAAGTTTTATACTCACAGCAACAAATTATCTTTTTTATATAATCAATTATGACAATGTAGTTAGAACTAATTTTTCTAAGTACCGGACTTATTCTACCGCATCATGGTTATGTAATTCTAATTTGCTGCTTTTTTTATCCTATCTCACATGAAATAAAGATATCAATCCAAAGTGGCACTCACCGGAGGCTTGAGTAAGAATGAAAAGAAATGTTACATGGGTGAGAAGAGAAGTTTCCCATGAAAACAAATAGTGAAGGAACCACTTCAACGCTCTCAAAACCATCCAGTACAGTTTCCAGCTTTCCCATAGCCTTCTCTACAGAGAAACAGCATCAAGATTTTATCAAGCCGCTTCTAAAAAAGGTGCTAAAGGAGGAAAAAGTAAAGAAAAGAGATTGAAGATTCAAATCACCTCTTCACTGTCTAGCCAAATATCAGACATTATAACAAACATGTCATTGACTGCTCTCTTTTGCATCTCTGCAAGTCTGATCTATCAAAATGGTATAGGCCAACTACAAATTCAGTGGTGAATTTAACAGATACTAGGCAAAACTCTAGGAAAGGAATAAAGAATCAGTGGGAACCGAGCGAGGGTAAGGTATATTCAGGATACAGTTTCCTCTTTAGTAAATGTACCACCTCCAAAAAAGTCATGCCCCCCAATTAATTTAAGTGACTTATCTCTGTCCTCCAAAGGGGGGAATCCACATGTTAAAACCTGCAAAAAAGGATATATCCATAATCCAGAAATCAAGTAACAATACCAATGAATGCCAAACAAAGAAAAAGTGGGCCGCATTATGATTAAATGAACTTAAACAAATCTCAACATTTCAGTGACTTTTATCATCAAATTATACAAGGTTTTGAGAAGAATGTATAAGAACAGATTAAGATGAAGTTTACTTCTTCACAAACTAGCATCCTTCAAAATCATCAATAGCCAAGCATATACATGGAATGCTAACATATGTTCTTGTGGTTTGTTGAATCAGTTCTTCTTAAGATATGTGAATTCAAGGGTAATGATGATAAGTTTGGCAAAAATGATAAAGAAGAAAAACCTTCAAAACTTTGAGGTAGAAACATGAAAATAGGCCACAGGTAAAATGAACATTTCCTGATGCATAAATCCTAACAATTCAAGAAGCACAATAAAAATTTTAATTTTATTATTTTCAGTTTGACCCAAAAAAAAAAAAGACTATAGCCTTTGCAATTTATAGCATCTACTAATATTGCCACAGCTAACTCTCCTCACAATTGGACCCTCTTATAATTTCATTCACAATTTAACAAAAGAAGCTTCACATATAGAAAACCCCACAGACTATCCAAATAAGCTTATGTTATACGTTCATAGTGCTGTGATTTGACTGATTTCAAGTGCAAGAGCTATCAAACTATTCCTGTTTCTAGGCAAACAAATGTCAATCTCTGTTTGTGTATGTGAGCTACCATCTCTGTGCAAGTTCCAAAATAAACAAGTTACAACCCATAGTGTTCCAGGTACAATCATAACAATATCAATCGCATGCAAGACTTTTAAGTTATAACTATACTGTATTATCTTATAAACCATCTCCCCATTCATCATGGTAGTTCCACTCTTATTGCTTGAATTCCACATTCATGATTTCAGCCTTATTTTTTAAGGATTTGCACCACTGTTGGACTGGCAAGAGATATTGTAAAGGACAACCAGAAGCTGTACCAGATCTGTAGTAATTCTTCATCATAAATACATTTGGGGGCTGAATAGAAGTATATACAAAACCAAATAATTGTTTTAGTGATATCAGGAAATAAAGAGCATATAAAGAAGCTGTAGAAAAAGGAAATGTTAACAACCTGAAAGATACCCTCCACCAGCATCTCACCTTCTGCCACAATTATGGTGTTCTCCGAAAAGAATCCTGTAGTTATCTTGTATTGCTTGTCAAAGAAACTAATAATATTACATGCTTCTTTTTATGGAGTTTAACTTGTTGTACAAGTTCCAGCGCAAGAAATGATAAGAGACTATGATTATACAACAAATCCATCTTTGTCATCTTGCTTCTCCAATAATTTAACAACTCTCTGACAGCTGACAAGACATAAACTATACTCATACTTTGGATCTACTAACATAAAGCAGGTTAGCAGATGTTATTGTTCCTCATCCAAGTCAGTCAAGAGTCAAGACTAATTCAAAAGACAGCCAAATAAACACACTAAGAAACTAGGATTTTAGAACTTCAAATGAGTAAATATAAGTTATGAGACAAGCTATATCCATTGTTAAGCACACTACTCATCAAGGAGATGATACCATCTGATTTACAATTAAAGCAGAATGCATTCTCATAGCCACTGTTTAGTGTTTGCACTTTTTGAAAAAATGCCAGATGAGATTGCCTTAAAAAATAAAGTCATAACAACTCCCTATATCCCTTACCATGCTTGAGTTGATTTAGAATCGTGTATTGAGATAGGTGAAAAGGTATGATCTATGTGCACCATAACAACGACACCCAGAAGCATCATAGTTAGGGTTTGAAACAATTATACAGCATGGATTCAGTAATACTATCTGAAAAATGTTTAACTATAATGCAAATAGAATTTGTTAAAGCAGAAAAATGGTAGCTAGGAAGAAGCCAAAAGACACACAAAAAAGGACAAATTGTAAGACAGCTCAGTAGGTGAACAAATAACAGGCATTTATAGCCTGACATCGAACTGAAGCAATGCAGGAAAAGAAAAAAAAAATGTTAACAGAAACAGTGATTTGACATTTATATGACAGTTTACTTCAGAACTCTTCCAACAAACTATTATCGAATAACAAAAGGATATAGCAGTAGATAAATTGATTTCAACTGAAGCAGTTAGGTCTTCCAAATAAAAATGCCCATCCTCCAGCTGTGATATCACTCCCATGACCCACCTTCTACCTGTTTGCCCAACCAGAGATTGAATAGGAGATATCTGCCAAACACAGCATTGCATTTCAGATAATATTTATCCTCTCTGAGAACATATTGATCGTGTTAAATTTATGCATGAAACACATAGTTGTCAAAAGAAAAAAACTGGAAGTTATAACCAGTTGGTGCATCCAGTATTACCTCACAGCTTCCAAAATGTGAAAACGCAGAATCAAAAGCCGGCTTCGAAAAATGCTGGTCACGAGAGAGCCTCTGGAACAGCAACAGAAACCTATCCCTGTACAGAGCCGCTTTTGCAGATGCTTCCCCATGAATAGGTAAGCTGCTTGTATGCCTGGAATTAAAAATATAACATCAAAGCATAGCCTAAACTTTCACATATGATAAAAGAGTCTTATCGCAAGCCATGAACGCGTAATATAAAATCATATTATAACTTCTCCAAACTGCAGAGTTGCAAGGCCCTTGGTTGCACGGGACACTTTTGAGAATTATCAAGCGTTCTCTTATTTGGAACATAATACGGTAAATCCTAGAACCACCAAAAACTAGACACAATACATATTAAGCCACAACATAAAATTTTAATTTCCAGTAAACCCATAATGCATATAAGGAATTCCCGGCAGTGCTTTAAACTTCTGCTTTGCTTCTAATATATTATCTTTTTAACCTATTTCCTTTAGATAATCCTCAAACTTCTTTTTTTCTTCTATAAGATCATCCATACAGTTAGAGTCACGGTCACAGTCACAGGCTTTTAAATTGAGTTCAGTTCAATAGCCTTTGTAGGTCAAGTATTGGAATTCCCAGCAATTCTTCAGCACAAAAAGCAAATCATATAACGGCAACACGGAATTGAAACCTACTCGTATAATTGCTTTTTGATAGGATCGTATCGGAATTTAGGGACTAAGAATGCATCAACGACGCGAATAACTGAACCGCTGCCAACAGCATCAGAGCTTTCCTCAACCGCTGCTTCGGCTTCTAAAAGCAGGCTCACCACGCGGTGCACCGGTTCTTTGTCGATTATAGTAGATTTCACTGCCATTTTCAAGGATTAGAAACCAAAAAGATTAGTCGGGGGTTGTAATTGAGAATACAAGAGGAAAACTTTCAAGGTGAAAGCTCACGAGATTCATGTTCGAGCTGATCGAGGAGGAGATCGATGGCTTCGTCTTCATCAGGGGTATCAAATCGAGAGACGAAGGAAAGGATCTCGTCAAGAGCGTCTACTTTGAGAGTGTACCCTCTGATCTTACACTTACGCTGAACCTTCTTCCTCGTCGTTGAAGCATTCATCTCCCTCTCTCTCTCTCTCCGCGTCTCAGTGCTGGCGGTGTGACAGGATGAGGGTGGGATTCGGGCGGCAAAAATTCTACTTTAGCAAAAGAACAGTGGCGGGAAAATGGAGCAAACGAATTAAAAAGGAAAAGGCTCCCCCATATTGGAACTCGCCAAAACCCTACGCCTACCATTAGTTTAAAAAGATCTTCGATAAATTTTATTAAAATTATATAAATTTTTATTCTATTTTTGAAACATATATAAATTTCTTAAAATAAAAATTAATTTAATTTTAATTTTTTATAAAAATATTATCCACTTAAAATTAAAAAGATTTAAATGAATGGTATTTTGGTCAAAAAAATAATATTTGATTAAAGTATAAAATAGTTTTTATTTTATATTGAGATAAATTTATGCATATTTTGAAAAATAGATGAGAGGTTTGTGTAATTTTAATAAAATTTATAAGATATTTGTGTAATTTATTCTAAATTATATAACTTTCTAGCTTAGCTTAAATTAGATTTTATATTTTTATACTTTAAACATTATATTTAGTTTTTTCATAATTTATTTTTCTTAATAAATTAATTTTTATATAATATATTTTTAAAAACTAAACTATTTAATTATCTTTATTGTAGTATTAAAAATAAAATTATAATATGTTAGAATTTAATATCAACTTAGTTATCTCTTTTATTATATAAATAATAAAAATACAGTCTCATGCTCTACAAAAACCGTATATCTTTGGTAGAAAATATATTGAATGGTATATTTTTATAATATATATAAACATGTTGGGATAATTGAATGTAATTTTTAAAATAAAGAAGGTGCCAAGTATAATTAAACTAAACTTCAAGGAAGGCTAGTATAATATACTCTTGTATAAACATTATTATTTTTTATAAAAATTCAGCGTTACTACAATTATTAAAGTAAAATCTCATTTTCTCCTTCTAAATGACTTCTCAGAAACATTTTTTATCTGTTTAATTTTATAAATGAGATAATATTTCATAGGTTAAACAAAATTAAACTTTTGATAACTTGAGTGATAATTTTTTCTCTTCTGAGGTAACCAACTGATATTAGGTTATCTCGAATGATTCAAATTAGGCTTACTCTAATTACTATTAGGATGATTTTTTTTTTTTGGTTCTTATAATTATTGTAAAAGTGTCAAATTAGCCGCTATGATCTTGAACGGGTAAATATTATCCCTTAGACATTTAATTTGTTTTTTCCTTGGCTAATCTAAAAGTAATTTAAGAAATGAAGGGTTGGATTGGATTTTAAAAATATTTTCTTGTATTTGATTAATTATGATTTTTTTAAATAATGTCAAATTCTTAAAGAATGTGATCTTACTTTCTAGTGAACATACTTTAATCAAAAGGTAAATAAAAATAAAAAAAGATAGAAAATTGCACAATTAAATTTATATTAGCCCAGACAAAAAATGTCTTACATCTAATCTCTAATTATATAACAAAGACTTTTTATTTAGCATGGATGATTACTAAATATACAGACTAAGCTTAAACTATACAAATAATTTTTTAACTTTTATCACCTGTTTTAAAAGAACCTAATAACGTTTAGCACTAGATTTTTATGACTTTTCTTTACTTCTAAAAGCTCTTCCTTTTTTTTTCCTTTACAAAATACTCATAAACTAACAATTTAAAGCACAACACATAATTTTAGAGTATAGGCATTCAATTCAACGTTCTGTTATCTCTTATTATATCTCATATTTAAAATATCTTAATTACATAGTTCAACTCTCAACAAATGGTCATTTGTACTACAAATTTCTTAAATTTGGCAAATATGCTCATTGATCAATAATTTGAGGCTTTAAATCTTCAAACCAAATTAGCATCTCTTTTTTATGTTTAGCAATCTTCAATGTGTAACTCATTGATTACATTTTTTTTGTTAGAAAATAGACAACTTGAATAATTCACCATTAATATACTTTTGTCTCTACTTCCATCAAATATTGAGTTTCCCTTTTTACTTCCTAATTTAATGATTTTTTCTTTTTTGTTCCTATTCAGAATTTATTTCATTAAAGGTATAAGGAAATGGATTAAGCAAAGTAATTGTGTGAGAGTGAAAATCTTTCCATATTAGTCTCAAGTTGTTTTGAAAACTTTATTTAAAATTTGTGTATTAATGCGCAAGTCATATTTAATTTAATAACATATCATATAAGGATCTAAGTTACAATTTCACAAATCATATTAACTTTAATTCAAAAATTTTCATATAGAAAATCTAACTTAATCAATTTCTTTTTGAAAATTTTCATAATGATCATTCCATAAAACATTAAATCATTCAATACGTTTAATAATATAAATTAAATATTTTTTGGCCCATGTAAAAATTCTTTGTCCCAAAAACAATATTTTCCTGAATCATAATTTAGGCCTAAATCTATTTTCCAAAATACTTATAATTAAATATGTTTGACATAATTTAAAATCACCTTTTTCATTTATTCTTTCAAAGTAATCTTTTTTCATTTTGTATGCTGAGCGAGTCTTTAGATTTATGTAGTGCATAGTACTATTAATTTATCTAAAAATAAATGTGCATGATTTTGTTTTTCTCTTTAGTAACATTAATCAATTCAATAGGTGAAGCATACTATAAAATTTCTCATTGCAATTGAGTTCTTTTTTGTTTTGATGCAATCTTTCGTTTGGTTTTATGTATATGTATATATATATATATATATATATATATATATATATATAAACCCAAGAGGATGATTTAGTACTTAAAAGTTGTATATTTTTATATTAAATATTTGGGTTTAGATATTAGGACTAATATCTAGAAGAATTTTCCTAAATATACCAAACTAATGAGAGGGTGCATCATTAAAATTATTGATGAGAGACTTAGGATTGAAATGTTCATTTTTATACCAAAATGTGAGTGTACCTTATAGATCAATTGATCAACTTGTTTGGCTTGGCATTAGATTTTTCTCTAAAACCATATTTTATCCTCCTAACCTCCCATTTTGCACATATGTGAAAAAGAATTTGCTTCCATGTTGGATAAACTATATTGATAGCCAAAATTACTTTTTAGATAAAAGCTTTGAAACATAATTCATGATCATGCAAATTCATTTTTGATGAAAATCAAGTTTGCAAATAAGTTTGTACAACTTCAATCTAAATACACATTTAATCTTCCAATACTTTTATTGCATAACTCAAAAAACTAATATATATAATAAGAAATGGTATCAAATATTTTAATTTTAACTATTTAATTTATAATTTAGTAAAAAAATTAGCAAACATTTTGAACCTTTTAAACTTTAACCATCTCATGTCCTCGTATAGATACTAATAGAATATGAATATTATGATTATTTATAACTTTTAAGAATTAAATTAAGTTATATTTTTAACAAAAAATGGTAGAATAAATCATAGATATCTCCTATAAATTGTGTTAAGTTATATTTTAGTTCAATTTTAAAATTATACAAATTTTCTCAAATACAACAAATTAAGCTACATTTTAATTTTTTATTAAAATACATTTTATTGATTATTCTTACATTTTTAAATGGAAGGTATTTAATAAAAAAATTTAAAAGTAGACTAAAATATATAATTTAAAAAAATTAAAAAAATATATAATTTATTTAAAATAATATTTTAATCATATTTTAACTTTAAAAAAATCTATACGTATTTTGATAACAACGAAGGAAATTGCGTAATTTAAGTATCAATTCCCTCTTGATAATTGCAAAATTGGAAGCAAGACTGCTGCGCAGGCCCGAGGAGCCGAGTGAGGATGTCTTGAGACACGGTTGAAGCATCCTGTTGCAGCTAAGTAAGAAGATATCAGATAATACCATTGCCGCTGCTAAATTCTTCTCTCGAAAATTTTCACTGAAGCTTTCACTGAGAACAAAAGGCAGCTCTCAGTGAGGAATGATAAAACCTTTCCGTATGTTCTATAACATCTATCAGACCATCTTCAACTGCGTCAATTCAACATCCGCTTCTTTATTGCAGGCCCGACAGGCTCATGCTCACATTCTCAAAGCTGGACTCTTCGGCGATGCCCAGCTCACGACCAGGCTCCTTTCCGTCTATGCTAATAATCTATGCTTTTCCGACCTCAACCTTGTCCTCGATTCCATTCCTGAACCCAATTTGTTTTCTTTCTCCACTCTCATTCATGCTTTTGCGAAATTGAATCATTTTGACAATGTTTTGCGTGTTTTCTCTCAAATGTTGTCTCGGGGCTTGGTGCCGGATTGTTATGTTCTCCCTAGTGCCATAAAGGCTTGTGCTGGACTACAGGCCTTGAAAGCAGGACGACAGGTTCATGGGGTTGCATCTGTATCTGGGTTGGCTTCGGATTCAATAGTAAAATCATCTTTAGTGCACATGTACTTGAAATGTCAGAAAATTGGGGATGCACAGGTATTGTTCGACAGAATGCCGGAGAAGGACGTGATTATTTGGAGTGCTATGCTTGCTGGTTGCTCTCGTCATGGACTTGTGGATAAGGCAAAGGAACTATTTTATGGGATGAGAAATAAGGGTGTGGAACCAAATATGGTGTCATGGAATGGTATGATAGCTGGGTTCTGTAATAGTGGGTTGCATTCTGAGGGGTTGATGTTGTTTCAAATGATGTTCTCTGAAGGCTTTCGGCCTGATGGGTCTACTATCTCCTGTGTTCTTCCTGCCATAGGACACCTGGAGGATTCAGTAATGGGCACCCAGGTTCATGGTTATGTGAACAAGGAGGGCATTGGATCAGACAAGTACGTGGTCAGTGCACTTATTGACATGTATGGAAGATGTGCCAGTGCATTAGAGATGTCACAGGTGTTTGATGAATCTGACCAAATGGAAATAGGTTCATGCAATGCTTTTCTTACAGGGTTGTCACGTAATGGTCTTGTTGACACTGCATTGGAGGTATTCAAGCGAGTCAAGGCCCAAGAAATGGAATTGAATGTTGTGACATGGACATCAATGATAGCCAGTTGCTCCCAGAATGGGAAAGACTTGGAGGCTTTGGAGTTCTTTAGAGAGATGCAGAATGAAGGATTGGAGCCTAACTCTATAACAATCCCAAGCTTGATTCCTGCTTGTGGAAATATTGCAGCATTAATGCACGGAAAGGCAATCCATTGCTTCTCTATCAGAAAGGGATTTCTTAATGATGTATATGTAGGTAGTGCTTTAATAGATATGTATGCCAAGTGTGGAAGGATCCAATTATCTCGACTTTGTTTTGATAAAATGTCAACCAGAAATTTGGTTTCTTGGAATGCGATAATGAGAGGATATGCACTGCATGGAAAGGCTAGGGAAACAATAGAAATGTTTCATATGATGCAGCAGAGTGGCCTGACACCTGACATTATTACCTTCACTTGCCTGTTATCTGCCTGCAGCCAAAATGGCTTAACAGAAGAGGGATGGTATTATTTTACTAGCATGTCCAGAGAATATGGCATTGAAGCTAAATTGGAGCATTATGCATGCGTGGTGACGATGCTAAGTCGTGTAGGAAAACTTGAAGAAGCTTATTCTATTATCAAGAAAATGCCATTTCAACCTGATGCTTGTATTTGGGGAGCCTTGCTAAGTTCTTGCAGAGTTCACCATAACCTGAATTTAGGTGAGATTGCTGCAAAGAAGCTTTTCCAGTTGGAACCAGACAATCCTGGGAACTATGTTCTTCTGTCCAATATCTATGCCTCAAAGGGTATGTGGGTTGAGGTAAATAGAATACGGGGTGTGATGAAGAGTACGGGATTGAGAAAAAACCCTGGCTGCAGTTGGATTGAGTTAGGACACAAAGTTCATATGCTTCTTGCTGGGGACAAATCACATCCACAAATGAAACTGATCTTGGAAAAGTTGGATAAACTGAGTATTGAAATGAATAAGTTTGGTTACTATCCTGATACTAAGATTGTGCTGCAAGACGTTGAGGAGCAGGATAAGGCACAGATATTGTGTGGGCACAGTGAGAAGTTGGCTGTAGTATTAGGATTACTGAACACAAGTCCTGGACAACCTCTTCAAGTGATTAAGAACCTGAGAATCTGTGATGACTGCCATGCTGTTATAAAATTTATATCCAGCTTTGAACAAAGAGAAATTTATGTCAGAGACACAAATCGTTTTCACCATTTCAAAGATGGTGTTTGCTCTTGTGGAGAATATTGGTGACTTACTTATGGTTAACCTTAGGATTTGTCTTCAAGAGGAGTCAATTCTGTGATATTGGTTCTTTCAGCAGATCAGAAAACAGAAAATACATGAATCAAGATGATGTGTGCTAACATTAAGTTGATGCTAGTGAGTAAATCATCTTGAGAACAAGTATATGCATTTCATCTTTTGGCGTGTGGGCATTACAAGGTTTTCAGTAGCCCCAGGAGTTTCTGGCTAGGTAAATCTTGTCTTCATTCTCCTGTGTTCTATAATGAAGAATTGAAGATTTAGAGCAGGATTATGTAGAAATAGAATACATGGAGAGTAGACAACTTGCAGGTGTGGGTGTGTCAGCAGAAAAATTGGGGACATTAAACATTTATTACCTGCCAAGAATTCTATTATTTTTGTAGGTCTGATGTGAAGCACATTCTAGTTAGTGCAAGCTATTTTGCTTTGAAGCACTTTTTGTGCTCGACTGTAAACTTGAACTGTAGAGTAAAACTATTGAAATGGAAATGTTGATGATGTGTATATGTACACAAGGCAGAAAAAATTGACTGTAACCTGCGTTCTCTTAAATGGCCCCCTGGTGCTTTATCTGCCTTTTTATGCCTGATATGTATTGAACTGCATCATGAAAGAATGGGGATGAGGAAGAATCCAGGGATAACTGTATGCTCAATTACCAAAACACCTGTTTTCTGGCTTTTTCCAACAATCATTTTGTGACCAATAAATTAAATATATTCTAAGGATATGTTATGGGGAAGCTTGGTGAAGAACTTGGATATCAATAATGAAAGTGGTGATCTTTGGAGGAGCTCAAAATATGCTGACTCCTGTGGTTGGGTTTCTTCAAAGATTCCAGGAACTTATGGTAAGTATCTATGTAAATTTTGCTTTACACATGTAACGTCGGTGGTAGACACCTGATTCAGCATCATTTCAGATTAGTTGATGACATTTTTCTGAGTTATTTTTTCTTATTAGGTGAGTCTTCACACCTCTAAACCAAGGATATGAAGAATTTATGTTTTTCTCTGGAGCTGAGCATGTTTTTTTATTTGTTTACTGAGAGTATTATGTTTATCAAATAGGACTACAATGTTTAGTACCTTTTTAACTGTAAATTCTTGTGGACATGAAGGTACTGTTTACCAATAGCTTATGAAGAATGGAAACTTAATTAATTAATTAGTTAATTTTTTGCTTGTGTGATATGAACTTGGGATTTTGGACGCTCTCCTATTGGATAAAGTATAAACATTCACTATCAATTTGTATTTTGTAGATTTTACTTGTGCTGTATCTCTTAAATAGTTTGGCCACAAGTGCCTTTTAAGTTATGAGTCCCTCATCATGAGGTTTATGGTAATACCAAGAGTCGCAGGTTGTGGAACATTTTTGTGTGGTGAGAATCATCCGAGATAAAGTGGGTTTAGAGACACTAGAGACCTGTTTAAGCCACCTAATGTCTCAAATGATGTATTATGGCATGTGAATAGCATTCAATGCTAGATCAATAATCTGACGTCACATGAAACAAAACATGTTTCAGTTATATTGGCAAGTGAATGGAGTAGAGGAAGCTTCTGTTGTTACAAATTGTATAGCAAGAAAAAGATTACTGTATCCTTTTTCTGGGATCTATATCCAAGAAGTCAAAATCTCAACTTAAATGTTTGTACTAATTCCAGAATAACTTGTCAAATAAAGTATGGCATTTTTGTTCAAACTGGTTTCTCCTTTCAGTAATTATTTCTCTAGCTCAATGGGTTTTTCAGATGTACTTGAGCAAAGCTAACTGAGTAGATTTTCTGTTTCTTTGGCCTTTAGTTTCTTTGCAGGACTGCACATTGTGGGAAGAATTAAGAATTGAAGTAAATTTTCTTTCTTTTTTGGCCTATCTTTGGATATCGTTTCAGGCATTGACACTTAAACAGGTCACTATTTGACATAGGTATGTATGAATGCATCTTGTTTATAATGCTTGAATTTCTTGAACTTAAAGCTCTCTCTCTTTGTTTTTCTTTATTCATCTCACAGATTTACTCATGGCCAATGAGTATATCCATAGTTTCTGTAACAGCCGAGAAGTTTTATTTTTTCTACTATTTAATAATTGAGATGATATACTTGGGTGTTCCTCTGGTCTTCCCAGAAATTAAATTTGGCCCCTTCGATGGAATGAACATAATCCATTTTCTTTATGGGTATTTCTGAGGTTAAAAATCATTGTAAAATTAAAACCTGCAATAAACTACAATCCAAAAAATCGCATGAGAAACTACACACAAAAACCTCCCCCCCCCCCTCCTCTCTCTTTGTAGCAGCTGTCTCATTCAGCTAACTTTGTGGTTGTCATATTCAGTCCTTCTTGAAAATGCCAAAGTTCTCTGGTGATTTCTTCCAAAAGTTCATTAAGAACATGCTTTTCCATGTTTCTTATAGCATCATATTTTTCAATAAAGGCAAATGTCTCGTCATTCCAACCCAATTCCCACATACAGTTGATATCTGGATCCTTATCGTAGACATCATTTTCTAGCATTCTAGGCAGGTAGTCCTCAACTTCAACTTGGGAAATTCTGCTCCTTCCGTAGAATGTTAGCTTCTCCATGTCTTCATTCAGCTGCCTAACCAAGTCATCTAAGGATCTAATTCTAATGGTACCGATTGATATCTTTGAACAAGGATGAACTTTGAACTCTTGCCGTATCCCTTTTCGTTTCATCACTTCATAACCACAGTCTAATATGAGCTTGCTGCCTAAGTCTTGATTATCCCAAACACCGCCTAGAAGATTGCTAAATGGCATGTCAAGTCTGAAAAGTGCTTCTGCAGTGTTGAGGAACAATTGACTCTTGACCAAGTTCCACTCGAGGCAGTTTTCACTCTCTGTCAGTGGCTTTGGACTTTTTGGAGAAATATTCTGGTCTTGCAGTTGTAAGTGGGAATTAATTTCCATTCTGTCTTCATGCATTCCTGTGATATTGAAAACATTAACTAACATCTACAAATTTGCTTCATTCATTCCATCTATATGTTTCTAGCAACATTATTTTCTATTGAAAATTACTGTCAGAAAAAATGTCAATGTGCTGTGACCAAAAAAGTAATCAATAAATGAGATATGTCATCTCTGTGAATTTCAGGTGTCTATAAAATATAATAGGGTGAGGCTTATCAATAAATTAAGCCCTTTTCCCTTGGGGATAAGGTATGAGGCTTATCATTGTATTCCCCACCCTCCAAAAGGCTAGAAAATTGATGTTGTTCTGTTTGTGGGCCACAGTTCTGCTCTGATGTACAGTAAAAAAAGAATAATATTTGGTGGACTTTGTGGAAAATATTATGTCCATATGGACTATGAATGAAGATGATGGATGACAGCTAACAACAAACTATTGTCATTCCTTGACATACTATGCAGCATAACAGGAGGTAATATGTTGTTTGAGAAAGAGAACTTGCACTGAAATTCATTGTTATACACACCATTTATGGTATATGGTGCAATTTGGCAAGACTTGAATTCTTCATCTGCTGCCATAAGCATAGGTTGATCTTGCAGGTCTCTGATTGCCGCTGACTTCACACCTCGATGCTGCAAAAAATCCAACAAGGATTAGATTAGCTTGCCACCATATGTAGGTTTTTTTTTTTGGGGAGGGGGGAAGAAAGCCCGTATCCTCTTGAGTTTTAATTTACACACACACACACATATATATATATTGTTCCCATTGTGAGACAATTTTGGTTCCTAGTAAAGATGAGCTTACCAAATAATTGGGAACTAAAGCTACTGATTCCTGTGGGCTTTGAAGTTCCCTACCATCTGGATTATACAATGTAGGAGCCATTTCATCTTCTTTAAGCAGTTGGTATCTCACTTCCAATGGTCCAATGGTAGCTACTGGTGCATTGGAGCTAATGATGTGTGCATCTGCTTCTTTGGACATGCCCACCCTTTCGTGCTCCGCTTCTTTTGGGACATTGAATTTGTCAGATTTTCTTTGTAGCACTTGTTGCATAATGGGACTCTGTTGCTTTATTTGTTTTGCAATGTGGAGCATTGTTCCATTTCTTCGGGTCAACACCTCAACAATCTTTCCTGGCACATCAATTTTTTGCTTTCTGGTATTCTTTACCTTCTTGTCAGCTATTTTATGAACACTTTTCTCAACCATCACTTTTAGGATTCCACTTCTTCCTTTAACTTGTTCAGATTCTCGATCTCTTGGAGAGGAAATTTGACCTGACTGCTTATTCATCATCTCTTTGATTTGGACATTTAAGTCATTGGAAACTTCATCTCTGATTAGATCATCATAGTAGCTAATTGAAAACCTTTCTGAATTCATAGCATCAAAATTTTCTGCAGAATTGTGCTTGAGTGATGCGACTTGGTTTATGAGTAGCTGCTTCTTCTGAAAACTGAACAGCTCATTTGGGGGTTTTGATAAATTATTGGATGTAGTTTCACTCCCTCTTTGTGATCTTTCCTTCAACATTTGCTTTTCACTCTGCTGGAGCTGCTGTTCTTTATGATGTTTTTCTTCCTGAGGCCCATACTTCAAGACCAAGTTTGACTTTTGAATTCGAAGATGATTCTGAGACATTTTTTTATTACCCGAGATGAGCTTGTTTGTGTGTCTCTTTTCTGATTGATGAATACTTCCATTGGTTTCCTTTTCCTCCTGCAATGAAGATTTAACTTCTGATCTTCCATGCACTTGTTCCATCTGGTTCAGCATATTATTTAGAAGTAGATCATTGGTTCTGCCTCTTCCTCTGCCTTTCTGTTCTCTGCTATTTATGTGATCCTGTCCTCTTCCTTTCTCCTGAAACCCTGTTTGACTTTCTCTGATAAAATTCAACTTCACAGCACTGTCACGTTGCTTGTCTTTTTGGATGCTAGCCTCATCTGAGCCTTTCAATGCTTTTATTCCATTATCAACAACCACCTCAGAGCTAGCCTTCCGCATATTTAAATTTTTATCTGCACCAAACATGAGCTCCTTATCCTGAGTTGCAGGCATGATAGTGGCTTCTATCACTTTTTGCTTTTTCCGAGGTAACAAATTCTCTGTTTGTTTGTTCTTCAGTTCAATCTTCTTGGCACTTCCTTTTGAAGTATGCTTGAATGTCATTCCTTCTATTTTCTGTGTAGAACCCAAATCCTTCTTTGGGGTGTATTTCACTTCCACTTTCTCTGGAAGATTATCCAGACCCATCAATTTGGCTATTACATTTGGTATTCTGCTCTTCTCTGGGTTGGACTGCACTGAGGCCGACTGATTATTTTGCTCTGAAAGGGCATTGAGATTCTTAATGTCAGAGCTATAGCTAGTTGATCGCTTATGATAAAGCAATTTTGATGTGTTGATATCTTGCTTTTCATTACTTAATTTTTTGCCTTTAGTAGAGTAATTTGGAGTAATTGGCCTCTTTGTAAGACTTGTGTTTTCATTTCCTTGAAGTTTTTGAGAATGTTTTGAGGGCTTGTCAAAGGAGAAAATTGGTCGTGCCAGCTGCTTTTGCTCCAGAGTTTCGATTCTTTTGTCATCATCATCATTATCATCCTCTAATAATATGATCCGATTTTTCTTTTGTGGGGTCACAATGAACTCAGAATTTTTCTGCAGGTCTACTAGCATCCTGAGGGACTCCTCCAAATTTATGGCTCCTTGCAATAGTTCCTTTGCAAATTCTATTGAATGTCTATCTATGGTGAGACCATTGGAGGAGGAGGCTCTTAATATCTGGTTTAATTTCTGTGCACCTTTGTATATCTCATTTATCTGCACAGGAGAGAGAGCAGGGAAGTGACTAGTTGAAGCTAGTTGCCGATCTGAATTGCCTCGTCTTTCCATTTTGCCAAAGTTCATTGTTCCCCTTTTAATTTGGCTGAGGAAACCCATAATTGAACTAGTAAGAGAAGAATCGGTCCTTCTTAGCTTCCCTCCATTCTCAAATGCAAAAGCCAGGGCTAGGGACATATCACCTGTTCGGTCCAAGCTCTGACCTCTCCCATATGGAACAATCTGATTTGAAACTTCTCCAACTTTTGCTGATCTATGGCTTCTGCTAGACCTATTCAGCGTGTTCCCGGTTCTGGAACTAACCTGCAGCACATGAAACAAATTTAAGTAACAAAGAGTTCATGCTCTCTGCTTTAATGGATACACAAAAAACATAACTTACATTTTCACTTGCTTTATTATTCCTGGATCCTCTGTATGTTTGCTTGGAATAAGCATATGCATCTGTGTGAACAAGTTAGGCAAAACTAGATCACATAGACATTTTGCATAGTAGAAAAGATTTGCGTAGATGAACAGTGGGATGTCATTTAGTTCCAAAGTCCAAAATTTAAAGCTGAGTGTAAAGCTATACCTCTGTTATATTAAGGTTTTCTTGGAATGTTCTTTAGAATTTGAATCTATATGTGCATCGATTTTGTCTTCAAATATTACATGGTGTATTGGAGGGTTTGATTAAAAAGTCAATCTTTATTATACCATATCTATTCTCCAGTGATTAATTTTTTTTTCAGAAGATGCTCTGTTATTCTTTCTCCTTTCTAGCACACCTTAGTCTTATTTAAATACAATAAACATACTTGTTAAGTAGCCAGATGAGGATCCTGAACTGTTGAACTTGTTTCTTGCTGACAGTAAAAAATACAGAAGAAAATTTCAAAAACAAGAAAATATGTGAAGACCAAAATTAGTAATCCCCGTCTGTGGACAAGAAAATCTGGATTCATAGTAAATAAGTCAATGATATTAACATATCTAATGTTCTAAATAATGATTTCCGAGGAAATTCCTGGGGTAGAATTTTGTATGTAGAAATTTTAGTTTTCTGAATAAAAAATTATTTATAAAATGTTTAAGTATAACAAATATGAAAAACCTTAAAAAAATTTATATATTTATATATGTCATTATACAAGGATATTGTTTTTTTTTTTTTAATATCTCATGCTCAAATGTTTCATATATAGATTAGAATACTCATGTACCAAAAAATGTCTTATGTGCATGTATCGCTTGTGATGGGAATATGTCATGGCACCCAATTATCTGTTTTTACTGCCTGACTACAGCATATTGCATCAAGACAGGGCTGAATTCAGTCCTTTTTTGTTGTCTGAAGTGCAAATGTAGAGTCATACTCAATTCTATTCTAGCTTCATTAGCCAGAGAACTATTTCAGACTCAAAAGAAAGAAAGAAAAAAGTGAGAATCACCACTATGAACTTACCTATAGGAAGCTGGTTGGATTGGCTTGGCCTCTGAGATGCATTCATTCGTTCTTTCCTTAGCCGCAAATCATCAAGCAGCTTTTGGGCAAAATCTGATCTCCTAGCCATCTTCTGCTTGTAACCAGAGTTGTTTCTCTTCTAACACTGCAAGCTGCAATATGGAAGAATGTCTGCTTTTACAATGTGTTTGGCCTACTTCTTTCACATACAAAAGAAGGGGAATGTTTCGTTTCTTTTAGTGGGTAGGGAGTACTATCAGAGTTGGGTGAAGGGTTAATTCTGTTATTAAGCAAATACACTGGGGTGTGATCTTCTGTTTGGGTTTTAAAATTATCTGTATTTTTGGATTTTACTCGACCTAAATTCTTTTCTCATATAACTAATGTCAATTATATCTTTATAATTAGTATTTAATAAGATTTATTTTTTTATTTTTTAAAATAAAAATGAGAGTTATTTTTTATTTATAAAATTATTATTTGTTATGTTCTTGTTTCTGTTCCTAATAATTTTGTGTACAAAAGGGCACTTAAAAAGATTAATTTCTATTCACACTATTTTTGTACATTTAGAATTTTATTCTTAAAGTATTTTTTAAAAGAATTGAATCTAAATGGATAAGAAAAGATATTATCTCTATTTACTAAAGAAATTAACCTTTTTAAATATTTGCCGTGTGAATTTTTGTCACAGAAGAGATTGATGTATGTGATAGTTATGGCTCTTTATTTCTATCTCTATCAACCGTTCAGTGCGTGTATATGGGTGTAAGGATCTAACTTTTATTCTAATCCAAGCAATGTCCGACATTTCAAGTGGAGCTTCTCCCCTAAGCTTTTTCTTCTACTTTTCATATTCTTTGTGAATATATTTTCTGAAAAAAAAAAAGATAATACGACTTTTTGGCCCTTACATTGAATTCATCAAAGGCCTGCTGGAGACGAAGCTTATTGAAGAGAGAGAGGGAGAGAGAGAGAGAGAACTTCAACTCTTCAGGAATTCATAATCCGATATGATCATGGGATTGTAGGGTGTGTTTGATGAATAAAACTGAAAAAAAAAATAACATAAAAATTTTGAATATTGAAATTTCAGAGTTGAAGATCTTAGTTAGGTAAACAAGTTGTAATTTGTAGTCTTTGAAAAACTTCTAACAATGGAGAGTCTAATCATTAGAAAGATTAATTCTCATCAACAGTTTTTGAAGAAATTATTTTGAATCAAAAAGAATTGGTTCCTTTCATGATCTCCCATTATTAAATCTTTTTAATATACTTTACCACTTGTATTCTCTTTTGGCAAGTATTAACAAAAATCACTAAATTGTTTTTAGCTCTATTTAAAAAAAAAAAAGAACATAGAAGTTATCAGTTGTCTAAATTTGCTTATTGAACTTGAATTTCGTACGTTTAATTCTTTATAAGAATAAAAAATTAACATTAGAACTGACCATGCTTTATGACAAAATTAATTCACCCCAAAAAAAGAAAGATTTATTCGGAATTTGACTGCATCTAAATTTAATAAATTTAACATCAAACTAATATAAATACTTGTATTTAAATTCTTGAGAAGAACAAATTTAAGGTGAAATAATTCATTAAAAGTAGAATGTAATGTAATTATTTTATTTCTAATGATTTCTCATATCTTCGTATCTAATTATCAAGTACATATATTGGTTAAAAAAAAAAAGACCAAGTCCATACATAATAATCTTCTCTATTTATTATATCTAATCCTTTTATTAGTATTATTAATACTCTGTCAACACCAAAACTAACCGTCACCACCACCTTGTCTTAAATTTTGTGGAGAAAATTATTAATAATCTTCTCTATTTAAATTAGTCTCATAAAGTAACAGTCAAATCGAGCTTCGTGAAGTTGCAGCATCATAATCAAACCGGCGACTCTTGTGCCTCAATTAGGTGTGACACTATCTTTATCGGGTTTTATTTTAAGAGTAACTTACTCAGAATTTTATTAAAATTATATAATTTTTTTTACTTTTAAAATATCCATAAATATTTTTTAAAATAAAAAAACATTTTATAATTTAGTCTAATTAAAATTTTTTAATTAAAATACTTTCTATTAACATAAATATAACTAAAAAAATTATTTAAATAGAGGATATTTTGTTTAAAAATTTTAAAATTGGATTAACATGAAAGTAATTTTTTGTTTTACAAAAATTTATACATATTTTAAAAATAGATGAAAGATATATAATTTTAATAAAACTTAAAAGAAATTTATGTAATTTATTATTTTCTTTAAACATTGTTTGCTTTGGATACAAGAAAAGGGATAATTTTATCAATTTTAAGAAAAAGAAAAATCATATAACGTATTCTACAGCTCATAGAAGGGTTCAAAAGCAATGTTGGGGCCATGGCCGCACATGAAACTATAATTTCAGAATCCAGTTCTCTATCTCTTTATAATATGCCCAAAAAAGAACATTATTTGTCTTTTCCTTATTTAAAAAAGTATAAAGCAAATTGGTATAGTAAAAATAAATAAATCAAATCAAGTATAAATATATGAGTTTAAGGATTTGAATTTAAGAAATCCATTTTTTTAATAGAATGTAAGAAACTACTTTTTTTTTTTCATAACTCAGACATTTTATAAGAGTAATGCTAATATACACCAACAACGTCTCTATGCTCTTTTTAAGCCTTTTTTTTTTTTTAATTACAAATATGTCCGAATAGTTGAAGATTTAAAAAAAATGAACAAAATACTATAATCAAATATTTATTGTTCTGAATTAATTTTTAAATATGAAATTTCCCATAAAATCATGTTCAAGAAAGGAAACATTAAAAAAAATAGTATCTTTAAAAAAAAAAGGAAAGGAACCACTAAAAAACAAAAACCTTCCATTTATATGGTTTTCTTTCTTAGGCAAACAAATTGGTTATACTTTGCTGCAGGTTTGATTTATTCGGCCCATGGGCCTAAAATGTCCATTAACATGAAATGGGATGGGCCTATTTTGCAAAGCTCATATTTTATCTTCAGTTGGGCCTGCTGGCCGTTTTAATGGAGTAATGTCAAAATCTGATAAAATATTTTAGGATAAAATACTCCCCTATTCAAGAAATGTACAAATTACATAGTTATCTTTTTGTTTTTTTTGAAAAGTCATAATCTTCTCTCCTAAAATTAAAAATATTTATTTTACTTCTCTTTTCTGTAACAAAAAATAAGTTGTAATTATACTTATTTTAACCACAATATCTATGTATTTGTTATTTATTACTTATATAATATAACAAATGTTAAAGATGTATATGACTGTGCGATATAGTCAATATCAAATTATAAATCATTTGATGAAAAATGAATAATTATTAAAAATAAAATACATCTTGACAAAATAAGTTTTTAAGATTAAACAATTTAAAGATAATGATTAATCATACTTACTTTCAATAATAAAATTTATTGAATATATATATATATTAATAATCAAAAAATTATTAAAAATTAGATAAATTTTAAAATAAATTAAATTTATGATTTTTAACACAAAATAAACAACAACAAATAATAATAATTTTAAAATAATTTTTTTTAACTAAGCTATATTTTTAATACAAGAATTTAATATCATTTTTTAGAAAATTTTGGTTATTTTTTATTTTTGAATGAAGTTTATATATTTTTTCATAGTAGAGAGGAGGATCGTGTAATTTGAATTTTTTTATAAAATGAAATTTGGAATTCAATTAAATATAATACCTTTTGTTTCAAGTTGGATTTGGCTATAGATAAAGAGAGAAGTCTTAGAGAGAGAGAGAGAGAGAGAGAGAGAGTTGACTTATTCAAGTATGAGAATAATATAAAACTAAGAGTCTTATATTGTATGTAGTTGAGATATGATTTTTGTTCTATCCTTTTAGCCTTGAAGGGATTTATATTTATACTTTTCCTAAAATTAAGCTTATGATAATATTTAGATTAAGTAACTTAGTTAAAGTCGAAAAACCATTTTACCCAAGGTAACTTGTTATGCTTAACAATTATGAGCTGAATTTGTTTAGAGCAACTTGTTGTGCTTAGCAATTTTAAACTATATTGTTCAAAGTAATTTGTTATTGTAAATAATTTATTGGATTATGGCCGTGGAGTTTCATAAGCCTTGACTTAGTGGATTTGGATTGCTTCAAGTCTATGAAAATCTTAAACTTATAAACCACCCATAACACCTTTATTAATAATTATGAACAAGAGTTTATCATACATGGAATTGTGAGTTTGTCAAAATTTTAATTAGTTGAAGCTCAAAATTTGATAAATTTGTATATGAAATGAAATTAATCCAACATACGGCAAGGTGGTTAATTCTAATACTTTGAAGAAATTCTTAACTATATATTTTTCCCTAAGTGTAATAATAATAATAATAACAACAACAACAACAATAATAATAATAATAATAAATGCTTAATAAGTTTTTGGTCTCTTTAGTATTGTAGAAGTTTTAATTTAATCTTTTAATTTTATTGAGTGAGTATTAGATAATGCAATACGACTTTTGTGTTAGTTTTGTCTTTCCTATAATGAAAAATTATAATGTTTTAATTAATTTACTTCCACTCGGGCCTCATAAATTTGTTATACGATAAGTAATTGAGATAATGTTTTAAAATCATATGACCACTCTTTCACAATCCTATTTGCTTCTTAAATTCAAGTAAATTTTAGAATAATCTCTATTAATATTTATCTAATAGCTTCATGTGATCCAAATTACATTCACGTATTGGAGTTAATCATAATCTTATTATTTTTTCCTATCACAATAATAGAATTAATTAAGACAAAATAACTTAATTACATTATTTTTAAATATTAATGAGCAATATTAACCTAATTAAAATTAGAGAGTCAGATTGAACTTTTTAAGAAACCAGAGAAACTAAAAACTAGTAGAATATACAATCACACCAATGTCAATAAATTTCTACCCATGCTAAGAATTTCTTGTGTATGTGATATGTAAGATAAAGAATAAATTTAACAATAAATTTTTTGAACTAAAATTGTATAGATATTTTTTCTGTTTCAAAATATACATATTATTTAAAACAAAAAAAATTGCACTACATTTTAATTTATTAATCTAAATATACAATTTTTAATTAAAATTAGAGTAAAGTTTAAAGAAATTTTTATTTCAGAAAAAAATTGTATATATATTTTGAAAATAAAAAAATTATACAATTTCAATAAAAATAAAAAAATGTCTATGAATTTACTCTAATATAAAAGGGTAGTTGAAGTTTTGTAGAGTAGTTATGCAGTGAAGTGGGTCTTCTGTACGTACGTATGAATCTCTGTATACAAAGACATTAATAAGTGTAGGTGCAGTTTACACGTCAGTAACATGATGCACACCTATATTAATTAACACGCACAACTGAAGCTATTATTATTAACTACTTCTTTTTCACCAATTCAAACCCTCCTCATTAAAATTCTCTTACTAAAGACAAAGTTCTATTACAACACTTTAATAATTTAGACTTCACTCATTATATATATATATATTGATCAAAGATTGTACGTACAAAAATAGAGCATGAAAGGGTCTCGTTAAATAGTGTCTTAAAGTCATGTTATAAATTTAATTAGTTTTAAAAAAAAATTAAAGATGAATTATATAAATAATTTATAAAAAATTACATGAAAGCTAAGATTAAATAATGTGTGCTTATTAAATATATGAAAATAAATATAGTTATAAAGTTTATGTGCATGTTAAATGAGTATTTAACAACAATTAAAATGGCATATGTCTCGCAGTATATATATATATATCTCTCTCTCTCAAATGGAACTTTAAGTTAAAACATTGGAAATTTTTTTTTCTTTACAAAGAGAAAGGAAAATTAACATAGTTGATCCTAACAATAGAGTCAAAAGTTTTGGTTAGCAAACTAAAAAAACTTAAATTATCTCCAAAATCAAAGGATCTGAATTTGAATTTCAGGTAGAGTCATTATCCAAGAGTAATAAGATAATAAAAATGAACCAATAAGTTTATATAGCCCACTTAATATTAGCCTGGGTCTTCTATGATTTAAATGAATATAAAGTTTAACATTCGACTCTTATTTCATTCTCATACATTCGACTTCTTTTGTAACAAAAAACACACGTATATATGCACAAATCACACTACTTATTATGTATATATCCAAAAAGAAACAATTATTATTTTCCTTTTTTTAATTTTATAATATAAAAAAAGTTAATTTCATTAAAAACCCTGTATAGGAGGAAGTGAAACCATTCATTTTGGTTGGCTAGGGTGAGTTGATAAGTCAATTTTTGTGTATAAATGGGGATTTGAATGCTGAAAATCTTCTTTACCAACTTTGTACGTAAAATGCTATATGTTCATATTTCATTGCTTCCTCATCTGAAAAACTGGAGGCGTCGGTATATGCATGCGTGCATGCATGGCCTTATACAAGTCCAACAACCAACAAATTTATGCTGCAATTAATGTAAATAATTAATAGCTGAAGCTGAAAAACTTCTATTCAATTCACTAATTAATCAATTGAAAAGTGCTATTAATTACTCAAGCAGTTGAATGCTTTTATAACTATTTAAATCTGCCGAGTTTTGTTTGGTCAACACAGCAAAATCACACAATGAGTTTAGTGCTTTTAATTTGATTTAGTACCTGTTTAGTGTGTATTTAGATTTCCACAAAAAATAAAAAGGAGCTTAATTGAAATAGTAAAAAAAATATAACACTGTTTGGTATGACAACCAAGAACAAGGTTGTCAAATTCATTCGTTTAAATAAATTCATAGAGAGAAAGTAAACACGTAACGTAAACTCGTAAAAATTTATATTTGTTAATAATTATATATAAAATACAATATATAAAAAGAAATTTATATAAATATTATTTTTGTATCTTTTTTATCTAAATATTATTCTAATCAAATTCATATATAAATATTATTTTTGTATCTTTTTTATTGGATTGTATTTGATTTAAAAAAATTTATCTTTTTTTTTTAACTCAATTATATGGTGATTTGTCAAACTCAATTCAAGAAACACTAAATTAACCGAATATATTGAGTTAAAGGTAAATTAAATTGAATTTATATTGAGTCTAAATCTATAAGTAAGTTGACACAATTTTTTAAAGTAAAAACTTAAATTCGTTAAAATCGGAGAATCAATTCATGAGTTTAACAATAATAACCAAGAGTAAAGGAGACAGGAAAAACTTAATGTAATATTTAGTATAACTTTGTTATCATTATTTAATAATATTTGTTATTTATTATTATTATTTTTTTAGTAAGAGTATGGGCATCATTTTTTTTATTTTTTTTATTTTTGTATCTATTATTCTATGTACCAAATGTGGCATTCTTGTGCGTACAAATAACTTGAAGGTGATGGTTGAGAGGGAGAGCAAAGTTAGGTGATGTAAGTGCTATCCCAAATTTAAATCTTAGAATTGCCATTTTTTTAATTAGATTAGAAATTTAAACATTAACGTGCGTTTTGTGTTAAGGGTTTAATTTTTACTCCTGGCTTTTTTATATATTTTTTTAATAATGGTAACCCTAATGCTACATTGTTAGATAAAACACAAATGTTACAAAAAGAGAGAGGATAAATTATAGTTTATCACCATGCTATTTGGTTCAAAATTAGCTTTACCAATTGTGGTTTAAACTAGTATCTTGTCATTAAATAATCATGTGGTTTGTTTAACTGTTAATTAAGCATCATGTATTATTTTATATCTAAATTTTCACAAAAATAATTACGCAAATATTGAAAATAGACAATTTCATTGTTATATGTTTGTATCACTTATAAGAAAATTTTCAGGATTAAGTGAATATTTTTAATTTTAAAATATGTCAATTTAATTTTATTAATAGTATTAAAAAATTATAAAATTGTTTTAAAATATAAGTAAACACACTTTTCATTACAAAACTATTTATTCTTTTAATTTCCACATTTTTTTGCTAAAAATAAGAACAAAAATATTGCAGGTAATTAAAAGATAACAAAATAAATCATACGAGAAGTTGAATAAGATACTTTAAATTATAATAAATAAATAAATAATTTTAAGCCAAATAAAAATTTTGAGTCGAATGATTAATGCATATATATTATTTATGAAATGATATGCCAGCTTCATTTAGCAAAATGAGTTGTAATAGACCCATATTACTTGAGAGAGGATGCGATTTTTCAACTGTTCTGAGGGGAGCATCAGAGAAGAACAGTTTGTATATATTTTTAATTTTAATTATTATTTTAAAATTAATAATTGAAAAAATTATTTTTATTCTATGTTTTAAATCTTTTAAAATAAAAAATTATAATACAATTTAAATTATTTAAATTAAATCTAAATAATCTAAATTAAGAGTGCTCAACCTCCTTGAAAAATTGCCTAAAAAATGTGTGAATTTAGTCATGCACAAAGATCAAAGATAGAAAATTGGAAACAATCATAAGAACAGCTAGCTAGCTAGCTACCCATTAGCTTCCTATACTTAATTACCATTCGTTGGAGCAGACACGAATTATCATGCAAACAGAAAAACATCATAACAAATCCAATTGAATGCTTGAGCAACAAGTGCTGGTGAAGAATAAATGAATGGTGAATGCAAAAATTTAGGGTTTTGGAATGTACGTGGAAGTGTATTAAAAGATTAAATCTTTAATGCAATGCCATTTATTTCCCAATTCATATGATGTCATCCTTTTAGTCCCGTTTTTATATTAATGTTTGTCGTGATAAAAGTTTAATCACGTGTTTAGATGTGCGGTAGCGATTTTTAAATCACATTTTAGATAAAATAATAAACTATTATTTTTACATATTATGGTTGGATAAACAAAATTTTTAAATTTTTTACTGTAAAACCAAACACACTATCAATCAAATTGATAATTATATTCCCAAGATTTCGCATTTGGTTTTATCGATAGCATAACTACGTAAAGACTTCCATATTATCATTAGCTTTATTAATTTTTGTTAGAGATTATGGAACTTGTTAGGCTTTTTACTAAACAGGTTAAACTTTTATTTTTGAAAATGATCTTTAGCATGAAATGATGAATTTCTACTTTACACATTAAAACAAAATATGTGAAAAAGCATGTTAGACAATATAATAATATATTTATAAACATTTTAAAAAATAGAATTAGGTAGTTTTTTTTTACCAAAATAAAGTAACAGTAAGTATAGGATAATTATTCGTAGTCAAAATGCATCAATATATTGTTTAATTAGAATTATTATTAAATAAATTTGAATATCTTCATCTGATAGTTAATATCACTACCAATTAAGTACGGTATTGGTACATTATGGATGTGATATAATTTTTTTCATAAATATAATGTATCCTTAAGTTTTTGTGAGTGAGATAATATAGTTATCTACTTAAAATTATCAGTTATTTGAGGGCAAATTGCATTTAATAAAATAAATACATGGAATGGCAGAAACCTTTTAGTTAGAGAGGGGTGTAAGTTGCAAAATTAAAATCCAAAATTAATATCAATGTTTCAAGTGAATCTCAAAAGTTGAATGAGAAAAATTACGAACATCACCAATAACTATTATGGCTAGCATATATATAATCAATTCAATATAGGAATTAATTCAAACAATTTAAACTACTTATGAGTGTGAACAAACTAAATAAATGTGAGTGACATTTAACCCAGTCAATTGATAATGGAGAAAGCATTTTGGGTTTAAAGACAGCGAAATGTCAAACATGTTAATTATCTGGAATTAATATCTCTATAATGCACTTAAGGTTTGACAAATATTATTAAGATATATTTTTTTTAATTTTGTAATTTTAAGGTAAATTGCTCCTCTTTAAGTATCGGGTAAAAAATATAAATTAAATTACAAATTAAGTGTTTGGATAAAAAATATATATTATTTCACTTCAAAACACATTATATTTAAATTCGTATTTATTATTAAAAAATACTTAAATATCTTTAGATTAATATTATGAAGAATGGTTTAAATACTATTATTAAAAATTTGATGATTACACATGAAGAATGCAAAACTTCAACCACTATTCTTTCCATAGCTAAACCAAGCTCGCATTACTTGACATGCCATAGAGCATATTAATGCCTACGTATTAAAAAATAGAAAACAAATTGTACTCTCCTTCTTTAATATTCAAGTTATACACTAATTTTTTAGTTTTAAAAATTTCGTACTTCCTCTCCTAAAATTAAAAGATGTATTACATTGACATTTTTTATAATAGAAGATGAGCAATAATTATATCTATTTTAACCCAAATACCTTTGTATATATTATTCATATAATACAATAAATATTAAATATATATTTGACTAATATAAAAATAATATTTTTTTAAAATTTAGAATAACTTAAATTTATAGTTTTCAATGTAAAATAAATAACATCAAAATAAAAGTTTAACAACTATATTTTTAATTAATTTATATTTCTATAAAAAAATTTAATATTATTCTTGATGGTATTTTGGTCATATTTTAAACTTAGAAAAGTTTATATATATTTTTTTTTGATAAAAAAGGATGGTATAATTTAAGTATATATTAAGAGAGGGATGAATAATCTAGTCTACAAAAATGTAGTTTTGAATAAAATGAAAGACAGTAATCGTATAGAAGGAAACAAAGCCACCCCAATACACATAAAAGAAAAAAAATTATATGTAATTTTTTATATTTTTATTGTCAAAATTTTTAATTATAATATAATCAATGTATGTCTTTTGAATTAAAATATAATAAGTCTATGATTTTTATATATAACTATATAATAAATATATGTTTTTTAAACCATATATTTATCATATGTTTATTTAATAATTGTATGCTTATTATATATTGATTAAAAAACTTAATAATAAGGGTATAAGATATTACAATTAAGTTTAGTCCTTGTCCCAATTCTCAAATATGCCATTAATAAAATTAAGGCTGTTATATATTATGAGTTGGAGCTATCGAGAATTTGAGTTTTCCATTAGGTAAGTCTCGAAATTTGCATAAAACATGTTTTGATAATCCTACATAAATTTAAAAATGCATGTGACGATTTTAAAAGCTCAAATTCTCTATATCATTTTCAATAAAATCAAACCTCATGATTGATTGTGTAGTTAAATATATTATATTTCGCCTAAAATTTTTTAGCTCAAATGACTACAAGATAAATAACAAAGATTTTGATATGCATTGGTTCAATGTTGATTTCTTTTTCTACTTTAACTCTCAAAATTTGAAAAAAAAAAATTCCAGTTTAAAATTTTAAATTGAAGAAATTTATATTAAAAAATCTTAAATTTTAAAATTATACTAAAAAAATGTTATAACCCAAAATTATAATTTGAGACTATGAATTTTAATTTTTTTTTTTGTATAGTTAAAATCTTGAATTTTAGAAACATTTCAAAATGATTTTAAAATTTAAAAATTTTCAATATAAACATCATTAACTCAGAGTTATAAATTATAATTTTTTTTCTCAAAACTTTGTAGCTTTGTAATAAAAAGACATATTATATTCCTACTTCAAATAAGACGTCACCCTTCTATATATGTCTACTTACAAAAGGTGGTCCCTTTATCCTGCATCGGAATATCTCTATCCCAATTCCCAACTTTTGTTTTGTTTGGCCACATTTTAGGTGCTCCATGCCTTCTGATAAAGCTCCACGTGAAAATGTTTCTACTTTTTTAATTACTCTTGTAATTAATTTTTTTGGTTCTATATAAATTTTTAATTAAGAAGTCAATTGAATTTTAAAAAAAAAATTATTGCAATATAATATTTTCATCAGTAAATATGAAAACTTGCTAAATAAAACTAAATTATTTTAAAATTTTAAAAATTACATCCAAAGACCCATATCATATAAAATTTATAATGAACAAATTTAAAAATCGAAGTTATTTTTAAAAATCATTATTATCATTAGGTTTCGAAAGATTTACTACTAGTTTTAAAATAATTCATTATAAATTTTATATAATATGAATACTTGGATGTAATTTTTCAATTTTAAAACAATATAACGTTATTTGACTAAGTTTTCATATTTTACAATCTCTGTGATGAAAATACTATATGCAATGATTTATATTTGATTTCTGCTGATCGTGATTAGGTATTTTCAAGAAGGGAAAAATTTATATGTTATTTTTTATATTTTTATTATTAAGTTTTTTAATCAAAACATGACAAGTATATAATTTTTACTAATAATAATATAATTATCCAATCAAACATATACTTGTTATTTTTTAAAAAGAACTATACATTTATCATATTTTTATGAAAAAAAATCTGATAATAAGAATATAAAAAATTGTATACTTTTGAATACATTGTTCTCATATGATATTCTTCTTTGGTTTTAGTTGCAAAATAAATAATATTTGAAGAAAAATTCAAAATGTACTGTAAATTAGTTATGATTGACCTTATTTATATGGTTTTAGTTATTTAACTTATGTATTCTATAAATAACCAAAAAATAAAAAAAGTTCGTAGTAAATATGCCTAAGAAATTCTTAATTAGGAACTTGCATGCTCATAGGATCCTTGATCATGTTTTAATTCTTTTGACACTTTACTCCATCAAAACAAACAAAATCTTATTATCCTAAGATAATGTTTAGTAGTGATTTCATTTTTAACAACATAATCATTACTATCCCAAGACTAAACAAACTCGTACAATGATATTAAAGGAAAAAAATTGCACTTACTCAACTAATCATAATTATTTATATATGGCATATGAAGCTCGACTTTGTATCTTTGTATTAAGCTTTTTGCAATTAGCAAATTCATGCATGAATTGGTTGGAGAAGATTGAAAAGAAAGTATAAAAGGGAAATAAACAATAAATAAAAAAGTATTTTAGTAATTTTATATAATTAATTTTGAAAATTTAGATGATAGAGGATTTATATTGTAGTAGGGTTAATAGATCAGGGGTTTCATTATAATTTTCTTAAATTAGAGGACAATGCAAGTAAAAATAAAGATTAGGATAATTACGTGTAATTTCTTTTTTTTTTTCTTTTAAATCATTAATCATACAACACTCCTTTAACTTAATTTTTGGAGTAATGATGTTATGGACTCAAGTTTACCATAAACTTTAATAAAGAGAGAATAATTATTGAATATGTAATAATATGTTGTTCATTTTATTAGGTTTATTATTATAATTATATTTATTAATCACAAAAAGTCTAATTAACCCTATTAAGGGTTTTTAATTATTAAATATCTTAATATTTTATAAAATTAAAGTCGAAATTATTGATAATATATTATTTTATTTTTAATAATAATTATATTATTATTAAAGTTCTTGGTAGACTTGAATTTATAAGATTATCACTCTAATTTTAAACCCATGAAGGACACATTCACTGGATTAAAAATTGTTGAATTTTTTGCTAATGGCATATGGATTTGGCAACACTTCTCCTAAGATTAAATTGGATCTCCTCAAATGAGAGATTTTTGTTCTAATAAACATAAAGCTTTAATTTCACTCATATAACAAAAAAAAAAACTACCAATAAAAAATTATTAGTGGTTTATTTTTATTTGGCTTCCCTTACGATTCAAATTTAAATTCTTTAACTCTAGAAATAACCCCGATATCATAGAATTGAAGCTCATTGATGAAGTCATTAGCCGGTCTTTTGTTTTGCCTCAACATGTACAATTTGATTTTGTTAATTGCAAACCTTAGCATATGAAATGAGAGAATTCACAATAAAAAAATGAGAATAAACTACATAAAATTATTTTAATTTTATTGAAATTATATAAACCTCATTTAAAATAAAAAGTTATCTTATATTTTAGTCTTATTTTAATTTTTTTATTAAAATATCATACATTGACCTAAATATTTATTTTTTAAACTAAATAAATATTAAATAGTAGGTATTTTGATTAAAAAAATTAGACTAAAATGTAAAATCATTTATTACGGAAGATTTATATATTTTTTGAAAATAGAAGAAAAATTTATATAATTTTAATAAAATTTAGAAAAAAATTATGTAATTTACTCAAAAAATTAAGGAAAAAAACCAATGCAAAGAATTGAAAACAAGTATAACGTCCAGATTTCTATTTTGGGTGCAATTAGCAAGGGAGGTAAATTAGTACGAAAAAGAATTAATACCAAAAGGGAAAGAAAAATGATGGGATTCTTAATTATCGTTTCCTCAAATGAAAAAACATTTGTTTCCTAAATTTCCATATATTGGGATATATTGGAATTGGAAAAACCCATTAATCTCTCTCTTATAATCCCATGTTTATTTTTTTTTAAAGAAAAAAAAATGCCCCATCCCTCACTCACAAAACAATAAAACAATAGTAAATTCCATTTTAAATTTTTATGTATGCTGATATTCAAATTACAACATAATTTGCTTAAAAGAATTACTTGTCATGTTTGATTGGGTCTTTCAAACAATTCCTTTCAGATGTCATGTTTTTTCATAAAAAATTGCCACAGGATCTGTAACATTTATACGACAGGAAAATTTATTATATTTTCGTAGAATTAAAAAAATGGATTAAAATTTTATTATGATTAATTATAGATGAAATATTTTTTATTTAATATTTCATAAGATTATATTTTTAATTTGATTTTTTATAAATAAAGTATTTTTCAATTAGTCTTTCATATAATTACTTTTTAAATTTAATTTCTTATATATAAACATTTTTTAATTTAGTTTGTTATAGATAAAATTATTATCATTAATATTTTTTTACTAATTTAATGTCAATAAAATTAATAATAGATTAAAAGAAAGGTATTATTTATAACCTAAAAAAATATTACATATCATCACATTTATTAATTTTATTTATAATAATTAATAAATTAATAAATTAATAATATTAATAATATTTTATTTATAAGGAATTAAATTAAAAAATATCTATATATAAAAGACTAAATTAAAAAAATAATTTTTTAAGAGACTAAATTTTAAAAAAATATTTCATTAATGAAGGCTAAGATTTTATTCATTAAAAGATGTAATATATTGATATTTATATTTTAATAAGTAATTTTCTATTTAAAATTTAATTCAATTAAATTTAAAATTAAATTACATAATTTATAAAAACGAAAATAAATTAAGTATCAAAATATAAATAATAATATTCAATATTCAATATCACAAAAGTGCGGAAAACATATTTCTCGAGGGGACGCCAACGTTTGACTTTTATGCATGCTTTGTAATCAACCTAAGCAGGAGAGTGATGGGAGAGAAATTCGTAGCTAAAAAATAAATGAAGTCAGAGAGAGAACGGGGCGCACGAATATAAATTAAGGACCCAAAGACCCTAATTATTTTGAAAAAATTTCAACCGAGACCCTAATTTCATAAAAATAATATTATATGATTTTAAAATTTTTTGAAACACTAAAACATTGAAGTTATTATTAATATTTTTTAAAGTTATGATTCATATTTTTTAAAATTATAACTTGATTTTTTTAAAATTACAAAAATATTTTAGATTTATTACTATCGTAAATAAAGACACCATTGTAACTCTTTCCTTTAATCTTTCAAGAGAATTTTGATTCTTGCTAAGATTCTTTAATGTCATTTTTATAAAATTAGTTTCCTTTGGTGAAAATTTTCCAATTATTTACTCTGAAATTTTAGCTAAAATTATAATCTATGAAAAAAATATATGTTTGAAAGTGGTACATTTGTTATATTTTATATTATGAATTACAGTTTAATTTTAGTACATAAAATTTGAAACATAACAACATACTCCTTAATTTTGAACAAAAAATAAAACATTAAGTTTTAATTGATTTTTACAATTAAAATTTTTTTATACAAGTTCAAACCTTTAATTAAGTATTATTATCATGGGTTAACTTTTAGTATTGAGTACTCTCACAATCTCTTGTAGTTAATTTTAATTATCATTTAATGCTTTTATCTTAGTATAAATAGTTGTTTTATTATGTTTGAATCTGCATTGCACATTAATAAAATTGAATGCATCAGTGCAATTAACATTTTCTTATAGTGTTATTTTGAAATGTACTAATAACCTTCAGCTAATATCCTGATAATCAACACCTATTAGTGAAGTTGTTAGTAATTCTATTCTAAAGATAACTACACATTACTAGTACATTAATTAAATATTACCAAGGCAATGAAAAACCTTTATGTGTGAGTGCACTTAATTCCTTAAGTTATGTGGCATAAGACAAAATAAATATGAAATTAAATTCTTTAAAGTGTAAAGCTTGTAAAATATATTTTAAAAAAATAACATAAAATATAAAAATATAGATAAGCTTTATTTTTTTTATTTTTTAAAAATACCATTTAAGAGTTTTACGAAAGATCTAAATTCCAAAAAATATATAGGTGTTGAAGGTAAATTTGGTTGAAATCGAAAACCCAAGGGGCTTTATTTGTGATTTTCACCCACATGATGCTGAGAAATGATGCACCGGTGACAAATCCGGCGACCTCATTTAAAGCTCCATGGGGAGGCAACCTGGTCGTGGTTGTACTACCACTCTCTCTGAGCAGAGAGAGAGAGAGAGAGAGATTGTATAGGAGGGACTTAAAGGCACATCCTTTCTTTCTCCGTGTTCTTCTCAGAAGCAATGGCAATGCTTTTAAAAGCCCATCCATCAGTTACACTTTCTGATACACACTTGTCTTCTCTTTCTCTCTCTCACTGTGAGAGACTAGTGGTGACTCCCCAATATTTGCCATAACTCACTCTCCCTAATCAAATCAAATCATCCCCATAATATCTCCTTCATGTTTTTTCAGCCGTTTCATCATCCTTCCACAACACACACAATCTTATTGTTTCCTATTTCCTCTCAATACACCCCACAATCCAAATTCTCTTACCTTTTAATGGGAATACTTGATTCATTTCTACTACACCTTCACTGAAAAAAGTAAACAACAATGGAGTACGACAATGGAAGCGGTGGGTCCCCTGGGGATTATCATCATCACCATGATGCTTCTTCTGACTCCCAGAGGAGGCAGAAGCGCCACCATCGTCACACTGCTAATCAGATTCAGAGACTCGAATCGTAAGATTCATCACTTGCATTGCCTTCACAAGGTTCATTATCTGTTTGTGTAATGGCTGCATTCAATCTGATGATGGGTTATCTCTGCTTCTTTTCTTTTCTTTTCTTTTTTTTCTCCCCTTGTGTTTTGTGCGATGAACTATGAAGAATGTTCAAGGAGTGTCCACATCCAGATGAGAAGCAGAGGTTACAGTTAAGCAGAGAACTGGGCTTGGCTCCTAGACAGATCAAGTTTTGGTTTCAAAACAGAAGGACACAGATGAAGGTAATATTTTGTATTTTTTTGAACTTTGTCTTCTTAACTTCAAGGGAATCAAATCACGTTATGTAAGCTCTTAGTTCTTTTATTCAGGCACAGCACGAAAGGGCTGATAACTCTGCATTACGAGCAGAGAATGACAAGATACGATGTGAGAACATAGCCATAAGAGAGGCTTTAAGAAATGTGATGTGCCCTTCTTGTGGGGTCCCACCTCCTCTCAATGGGGATTCCTATTTTGATGAGCAAAAGTTGCGTTTGGAGAATGCCCAGTTGAAAGAAGAGGTAAAGAGAGTAAGACTTCTGATTGTTTCCCTACTTGACTAGAAATTTTCTCATACAGTGAAATGGCTTTTTTTTTGGGCAGGTAGACAGAGTATCTAGCATTACAGCTAAGTACATAGGAAGACCGATTTCTCAGCTCCCACCAGTTCAGCCTATTCATTTATCTTCTCTGGACTTAACAATGGGAAGTTATGGAACCCAAGGGTTTGGTGTTCCTTCCCTTGATCTTGATCTTCTCACAGGAAGTTCTTCATATATGCAAAATTTGCCTTACCAACCTGCTAGTCTTTCAGATATGGACAAGTCCTTAATGTCTAACATTGCTGCAAATGCCATGGAAGAACTACTCGGGCTTCTGCAGACTAATGAACCATTGTGGATGAAGTCATCGAACACAAATGGGAGAGATATTCTTAATCTTGACACCTATGAAAGAATGTTCCCAAAAGCAAATAGTCAATTGAAGAACCCTAATTTAAGGATTGAAGCATCCAGAGATTCAGGAGTTGTTATCATGAATGGTTTAACTTTAGTTGACATGTTTATGGACCCAGTAAGTTTCTTTTCTTTTCTTTTTTTCCTAGTTTCACAATGCAAAACTTGAAAAAGCCTCAACTTTAAATTTTCTAATTTTGCAGAACAAGTGGATGGAGCTATTTCCTACAATTGTCTCAATGGCAAGAACAATAGAGGTTATATCTTCCGGGATGTTGGGTGGCCATAGTGGTTCTTTACAATTGGTATAGTGGAAATAAGTATAATCGATTTGTTTTGTAAGTTGAACTCTCATTTTCTAACACCAAACTTCTTTTTCAGATGTATGGAGAATTACAAGTGCTTTCTCCACTAGTTCCAACCAGAGAGTTCTACTTCCTGCGTTACTGTCAGCAAATTGAGCAAGGCTTATGGGCAATAGTAGATGTTTCCTATGATTTTCCCTACGACAGCCAATTCGCTCCTCAATTTCGGTCACATCGGCTTCCATCTGGCTGCTTGATCCACGACAGGCCTAATGGGTATTCTAAGGTAGTTGAACTTGAATGAGATTGCCTGCTTTGATAGTTACAATAGACATTTTTCACTAACTGTTCAAAGTTATCAAATAGGTTACTTGGGTTGAACACATAGAAATTGAAGAAAAAACCTCAACTCATAGGCTATATAGAAATCTTATCTATAGTGGGATGGCATTTGGAGCAGGAAGATGGCTCACTACTCTTCAGAGGATGTGTGAAAGATTTGCTTGTCTAATGGTGACAGGCAACTCTACCCGGGTTCTCGGAGGAGGTAATATATCTTTGACACCATCTCTGTGATGATGCTAATTTTGCTGATCTTAATCTGAAGAAGTTATTCGAATCGCAGTGATTCCGTCTCCCGAAGGCAAGAGAAGCATGATGAAACTTGCACAAAGGATGGTCACAAGTTTCTGTGCAAGCATTAGCACATCAACTGGCCAGAGACGGACAACAATTTCTGGGTTGAATGAGGCTGGAATCAGAGTCACTGTCCATAAGAGCACTGATCCTGGCCAGCCTAATGGGGTGGTGTTAAGTGCAGCCACCACCATTTGGCTCCCCATTCCTCCACAGACAGTGTTCAATTTCTTTAAGGATGAAGCAAAAAGACCTCAGGTTTTTATATATATAATGCAGGGAAATCTTATAACTTTCAAAATTTGATAATAGCTTATTTTACTGAGGAGAAATCTTGCCAGTAGCTTTTCTTTAAATGTTATCGTCAAATTTTTTAGTAAGTGACATTTTTTAAATAGACTCAGATTATTAAAGATAAATATATGAATAAACACAGAGACATGTTAAAGAAAAATTTTACGAAAATTGTCTTATATACTAGTATGTTTATTAATAATTGTTTATTCTACCTAACTATAATAAATTGCGTTTGTCTAAAAATGTTTATTTTAATAAAAATATAATATATGCAAATTTTTTACAACTTAATTAACTATTTCCTATAAATCATTCCACATGTTACAGTTCTATTAAAAAAGGACCCAACTTATTTGATTTTGTGACCATAAGAAATGTTTTGAAAATTGTTATTTGTTTTTCCGTAGTGGGATGTTCTTTCCAACGGCAATGCTGTTCAAGAGGTAGCTCATATAGCGAATGGATCACACCCCGGAAACTCCATATCTGTTCTTCGAGTAAGAAACTTTCCCCTCAATGGCACCCATATTTTTGTACAAAACATTTCACCTTCTTCTTCTTCTTCTTCTTGCCTAGGCTCTCAATGCTAGCCAGAACAACATGCTTATACTGCAAGAAACCTGCATAGACTCCTCTGGTTCACTTGTGGTCTATTGCCCAGTTGATCTTCCAGCCATTAACCTAGCTATGAGTGGAGAAGACCCTTCATATATCCCTCTTCTACCTTCTGGTTTCACCATTTCGGCTGATGGCCAATCCGAGCAAGAAGCATCAACAAACTCAAACTCACAGAGAAGCAACAATATAGAGAGGGCCGGGGGTTCACTAGTCACAGTTGCTTTTCAGATTCTAGTTACCAGCTTGCCATCAGCTAAGTTAAACTTGGAGTCTGTGACTACTGTTAATAACCTTATCAGCACCACTGTGCAGCAAATAAAAGCAGCCTTGAATTGCCCTAGTTCCTGATGAAACTGCTGCTTCTGTCTGCTACGTACAGGGGAAAAAATTTGTTTTTACTCTTCTACCATCCTTAAATATGCTGTGGTCAGAAAAGGGTTAAGAGACTTGGTGAGAAATTCTTAGGAAGACTTGGGCCCTAAAAAAATTAATAAATCAAATAAATCATGAATAGACAAGTAGGTATGTTTGAAGTGACATTGCTAAAAGAGCATATTAATATGTTATATGTCTATTAATGAATGTTCTGGTCTATAAATTTTTGATAAGTCAAAATTTAAATATAATTTTGAAGTATTTATTCTCAAGTTCTCAAATAAAAATAAAATAAATGAATATTTTTATATAATATTTTTTAGTAGAAAATTTAATAATAAACTTATAACTTTAGTCGAGTTTTGTTCTATTTTTATAATGTGAGTCTATAAGAATCTCTTCTATTTTTGTGGTGGTGTTATTCAATGTGAGGGTGGAAGTGTTTTGGGTTAGTTGGGGAACTTTGAATGCCCCTCTCATCAAAGAGCAGAAGAACGCCTCTGATTATTTACTGCTGCTGTTGCTGCTGGTGGTAAAGCTGTTTTTGCTGCTAAGGGTTAAAGCTCTCATTACATTTCACACCAACTACATTTTTTTCTAGTTTGCTTTTTTGCAGTTTTTTTCTTTCTTTCTTTGGAGAGGGAGTCAAGAACGCACCATACCATATTTAGATTCACTTCATTGCATGAAAAATTATGTATGGTTCGGGCATTGACATCCTGTTCAGAGATTTCTCATTCATAATTTATTAATCTTCACTTTTTGTTGGTGTAATAACTCTCTATTTTTATTCAAAATATAATATTATTTTGAGTTGGCAAATTGATGTTTGGGGAAAGAGGAGGGAACAATAGGCAGCATGGATAAAATTAAATATAAAATCCAAGAGATCCTGCGTGGACTTGACTCTAATTTTACCTTATTGACTTTATAATGTAACTTTGTGGTACTTTATTCCAATTTTCTTTTTAAAATCTTATGATACTTCAAATAATTCTAAAACGGTGTCTCAGATGACATTAGAAAATAAAACGAATTTTATGAAATATTTATTTTTCTTAAAGATTCAATAAAAAATGGACGGAAATTTTTCTTTTTTCTTTTTTTACATATTTATTCGTTTAATGTGCTAATAGAAAACATTGTGGTTTAAGTTTTCTACAATTTGCAACGTCGAAATTGAGAAATTTATTGAAAGGTGAGAGCTAATTGTCAAAGTTCTGGAGCTGAAGTCTCTCAGCTTTTCATTTATTGTGCTCTTATCTGCCTTCTACTTCTTGGACTATTGTTTATAAATTCTTGTTTTGTTTTAAAATATATTTAAATCTCAATTAAATGCTTGCTAAGGAATTTAGTGATCAAGAAAGTTTCCTTCCTCCAAGCAAACACTTGGGAACATATGGTTCGGTTTTTAAAATGGATGTCTCCCGATAATTGAATTTTAGATGTCCTAACTAACTTGAAGGCTAAACTTTAATTGTGATATGTAACACAAGATCCGATTGATTTATGATAGTTAACTAGTTGACATGTTATTGATGTAGCGATTAATGCCTTCTTTTTTTTTGGTAATAGTGCACTTTTAATTCCTTCCTTTTATTTGATAGTTATTTTTATCTCTTAACTTTATATTAAATTTTATTTTTGCCCTTTATTTTTTTTAGTTTTAATTTAGTTTTTTAACTTTATATGAATTTCACTTTTGGTCCTTAATTTCATTTTATTTTAATTTGATTCTTTAACTTTACTTTAAAATTTATTTTTATCTTTGAAATTTACTTTGTCTCAATTTGGTCATTTAAATATCAAAATCTACTCAAATATTTTCTTTCCTTTAAAATCAAGGAGCCATACAAAACTTTGTTGTTTGGCATTTTAATTGGATAATGTGAAAGGAGGAAACATTTGGGTGATTTTTGTAACTTAATGAGAGTAAATTAGAATGAAATAAAAAAAAGAGATGAAAGTGAAACTTAAGATAAAATTATGGGATTGTATTGGAATAAAACAAAACTGAAAGATAAAAGCAAAATTTAAAATAAAGTTAAAGGATCAAACTAAAACAAAATGAAATTAATGAATGAAAATTAAATTTAAGATAAAACTAAAAAATTAAATTAAAAAAATAAAGTTAGAGAAAAAAAATGAAACCTAATATAAAGTTAAAAGATCAAAAAGCATATTTTAACCATTTTTTGATATTACTGTTAATATATTTTCAAATTTTATTCAAGTTATATTTTTTCTTAAACAATTTTAAAAATACATTCCCTCGCATCAACCTTATATAATTAAAATTTTATTTTCAGATTTTTTTAAAATAAATAAATAAACCCACATTGATAAAGGCATGATACTATTATTTCTTAAGAACAAGACTGACTCCCTTTAGTAGCATCGCTTTCTTTGAATAAAGTGCAATATTATGTTGAACTTCAGAGGTTTTGTCTACATTTCCGATATTCAAAATGTGTTCATTCTGTTATCTATCATTTAATGAACATAAATATTTGTATCTAATAATTAATATCAATAACAATTATATATATATATATAGCTAAAATGTACAAAATTCCCTAAACTTTATAACTTATATATAAATAATCTCTCTAATTATCAAAACTTGATAATAGGCCTCCTAAATTTTCTTTTATTTTTTTTTACAAATAAGTCCTTAAACTTTAAATTATACGTAAATAATATTCTAAATTTTAAATTATGTAGAGATAAAACTCTAATGTGTTATGTTTTTATTGGTAAAATAATAAACTAATTAACACTAGAGGGATTCCTTATATATAATCTCAAATTTTTAAAAATTCTGTGTATTTTAGCGCATGCATATATATATATATATATATATATGTATTATGAACATATTATGAATATGTTCAAGGGAAATTATTGTCTATGTTCATACACTAATATTGTGATTCTTTTTTTTAGTTGATATGAAATACAGTAATGCTAAAACACAATATAATTATGAAACCATAACATATAGTAGTGCATGCATGTTTGAGTGTAAAAGAAAAGTTCATGTATTACTTGGACTTTTCTAAGATGATTAGGGTGCACGATATAGAGATTTGAGTTTGGAGTCTAATTAAAGTTAAAATTAATGCAATTAAGTTAAAGTTAAATACTATAGAGACTTCTGACTAGAATTTTTGTTAGGTGCACTTGGTGCATCATGTTCCAAGTGCAATCAATGACTAAAATTTAATTTATACAGATGGAGTTCATGTATAATACAAATGAAATTTACGTATAGAATAAATCTTAATTATTAAGTGTATAAATGATGTGACGTTCTCAGTGTAGGTAAGAATTGCTCCTTCCTACTATACCTAATACTAATGAAGAGAGAATATTTTAATTAAACATTAGAGTTAATTGTCTCTATTACAGAACTAGATCCTCTCACACATGTACATTGGCATAAATTATTACCTTACATTGTCCTTGCCATTTACTTTTGTATATTTAATTTATTATAAATCTCAATGGTTCCTGCTTTTTTAATCTTTCATTGAATAATGTTATATTCACAATCTAGCATCACATCTATTAAAAAAAACCTCAAGTTATTAAAAGAAAGTTTAAAGATAATTTTATTATGAATATATATATATATATATGTTTGGTATATTAGATATAGATGTTTGAACTATTTAGTTATTGAATATTATAAATATATGATTTCGTATTTAATTTTTTTTTACTTTCTACTTGTTAGTGTCCTGTGAGTTAAGAACAAGATAAAAATAAAAGAAGCATATATATACTTCAAAGACTAACAAGCAACAAATAAAAAATTTTCCTAAATTAAATTGTATATTTTTAAGATTTGAGAATCAAATAATCAAAATATATATCTTTCATAAACTAAAAGATACATTTTCTTTTAATTTTATTAATATTTTTAATTTATATTCTCACTCAAAAATCTCTTAAAACTTGAAACAAAAATGAACTACAAATGCATTATATCTTATAATGCAATTAATTTAGCTAAAAACTATAAATAATAATAATCAAACTGTTAACCATCTAACTATGAAAATTTTTAATATTATGTTATTTAAATTCCCCCTTAGTCCCAATCTCGTTAGTATTTGCATATTTAGTAATAATTGGTCCCAGTTTGACCTTTTGGCAAATGCATACCTGTCTTTCATAACTTTTCTCTCTCTCTCTCTCTCTCTCTCTCTATCTTGAGTTGAAAACTCAAGTAAACATTTAAAGGGTTGTGTTTAGTTGTGAAATTTTAAATATGATTATTCTTTGATATATATATATATATACACTAATGTATGTATGTATGAAAAGATCAATTGACACCAATATTAATTAAAATGAATATTACATTACTAAATAAATTTGTATAACATATATTTTTTTTAAAAAAAATTAATATTACATTAATAATTTATATCATAAAAGTCACCTTCATAAAATTTTATATTAATTTTAAATTATTTTGTGCCTCATTATCTGATCCAAAAATTAATATACAAAATATATTTTAAAGATAAAAATTTTTAACACTACATACTTATAATTATTTATTTTTTATAAAATTTGGTTAAAATTAATATAATAATTACGTCTAATCCAATACAAATTTTTCTTTATTTCTTTTATATTTGCTTTCACTTGAATCAAAGAATATTACGATTTACGAGGTTTTTTCCCATTGTTGCCTCTTTATGGGCCCATTTGGTTTTCATCAAGTAAAGCAATCAATTTGGAAACGAAACAGGCCCATTTTGGCCCAACACTAAACAAATACTGTTTTGACTCTTGAAAGTTTTTCGCTATCTAAGATGATAATTTAGAGTGTTGGACCCAAAAAAATTTGAGATTTCACTTTTTTTAAAAAAATTTAACTTCATCAAAAAATTAATTAATTAATTAAAATAAATATTTTTATTTTATATATACATATATATCAAATATTAGAAAAGTCAGAAAATTTTCAGGTATAATTTATTAAATCTTAAAAAACAAGGCTAATGGAATCAATTTTTTTTAACTACACCACAAAAAGAAAGAAAGAAAGAATTGGTACTACAACTTTAGCTCAATATTTTCAATTAAATAATGCAAGGTAAAATGAGGACCATATAAGATGGTAGAAAAATATGAAAACTATATGGATAACCTAAGTTAAGTCAATATCCAGAAATCACTGATAAATAGGACCATTAAAAGGGTGGACCCATGTTTGATTGAGTGTCAAAATCATGTCTAGGATCAAATTCCAAAATATGACCATAAAATAAAAGGATTAAATTCCAGAAGATAAAGTGCAATTGGTCCATTAATAGTTAGAGGCATATTCATTGACTACCACTCACTACATTATTATAAATGAGAATGCACAGACAAAAGTACAAACTCATGAAATCATTACTTATTCTTCAATTATATATAAAAAAAAGGAAAGAAAAAAGGTTTCATTTGAGTTTTGTGAACATTGGTGTTAGGGAGGAATCTCCGTAGTGGCATGTGAAGTTTATTGAGTTGCCCCCCATGTGTCTAGGTCTCATGCCCAACCCCAAAAACTAGAGGCCCCAATTCACTCCAAGGATCATATATATTGATTACGTTTGGTACACATAATATTATGTTTGAAAATGTGTCTAGATTCCCCAGCAATAGGAGATCTTACAAGAGTTTTTTTCTTTTTCTTTTTTTTCGGTTTGTTGACAAAAAAATTTAATGGAAAAGATAAATATTTATAATTGTAAGAATAAAAATTTTAATTGTAAGATAAAGTTACTTTTTTAAAATTTTAACTATACAAAATAATTAAAATGTTTAATATAATTAAAACATTTGTCTTCACAATTATAATTGTTATTTTTTCCTCTAAACTTTTAAACTCAAAAAAACAAAAAAAAAAACCTTATGGCACCTCATCTTGTAGACTCCCTTCTGAAGGGAATTCGGATGTTATTAAAAAAAATGAATAAAAAAAAAATAATACTCATATTTCTATTTAAAAATAAATATTATTAAATAATAATAATAATATCTCTTTCCTCCTTTTCTTTTTAATCACTATACTAATCATTCTATTAAAACCCATTTGTTTAGGTATTGTAATATATATATATAATAAGTAAATAAAATAAAATATTATTTTTATATTTCTATTTTTAAAAATAATTTGATAAATAAAATAATAATTAAAAATATAATAAATATTACATAAATTATATAAATATATTATATTATATCCGAATAGCCAAATGGCGTTTAGGATTTGCAAATGTGTCAATTTTATGGCTCACAATCAAACCCTAAACATCAAAAGGAGGCTCTAGGTCTAGAGAGACTCGTGTGGCTCACTGCAAATCCACCTGTCTAGACTGTGTTTAGGTTCTTCCACAACCCTTAAAAACTATCTGTGGCTCACAAATTTTTAAGGTTTTAATTATGAGGATTTCATTAATGACTACTTTATTAGAGCTAATACGCGACTTCTAGCTCCTTTATTAGAGCTAATACGCGACTTCTAGCTCCTTCATTTAACATGTCTAATTATTCTTTCCCCCAAACATATAAATTAAATGCAAACTTATCTACCAAAAAGAGGAAATATTCTTTTATTTATAGTTTAAATTCTCTTATATTTAAAAGTATTTTATATAAAAATAATATAATAAACACAAACTCACATAAATAAGTCTTATTAGATTTTATTCATTATGTAAGTCTCTCTCTCTCTCTCTCTCTCTCTCTCATTAGAGTGTCTTCCATATAAGAAATTTAGATTCAACTAAAAATAATGATTTTTTAATATCAAAATTTAGTTTATTTATTTATTGGAATAATTTTTTAAAATATTAACTTGAATGAAAAGAATCAATAAAACTAACAACTCATTTCGTATGCAAAAAGTTAAAAAAAAATAATTTTATAAATAAAAAATATTTATAATATTTTTATTTTTAATAATTAATAAATAATATTAAATAATAATTATAAAAACAAAAATAAAATTTCACCCGCCCTCCCATTTCATTTTCCTTCCTACGGCAAACCAAACAAAGGAAAGGAGGGGTTTGGAAGGCTGAGGTGGCAGAAAAAGCGCATGGTGGGGACCACCATAGCTGATCACGGAAGAAGCTACCACAAGTCACAACAACTTGGCCAGCCGTCTTTGTCTCCTCTTGTTTTTAGTGGCTGTAGATATTTCTACATTTTTCCCTCTTTCAACACCCCCACCCACCAAAAAAAAAAAATTAATCGGTGGATGTAATTTTTTTCACTCATTATTTTATTTTATTTTAAACATAGTATATTTGTATTTATATTTTTTAAATAAAAATTTTTATATCTTTATTATTAAATTTTTACCCAAAAAATGACAACGGTATATTTTTATAAAAATGTATAATTTTTATAATTCAACATTATAATTTTTAAAATATTTTTATCAGATAGTTTGAAATTAACGATTGTGCTTAAATTTAATTTTGTTTAAATTAAAAATTTTTCCTGTCAAAGAAAATACAAGACAGAGTAAAGAAAAAGCTAAGGACTAGATAGTTAATATTTATTGATTTCAAATTTCTAAAAAAGCTCTTCACATGTTATAATTTAATTAAAAATTTAACAAAATTATAAAAATCTATAAATTTTGTCTTTGGTTCATCCAAAAAGAATTGAAATAAAAAATTTTTCGTATTGAGGCGTTTGGACACTGATAATTTATTTTATTATTTTATTACTTATTAAATTACAATTGTTAATAAATTATATTAGATGAACAAATATACTGTTTAATAAAGTTATCAAGATGCTATAAAATTCACCCACTAATATACGGATTGGATTTTTGTCTTTATTCACATAACCTGTGAAAGTTATAGACTCAGGGGAAGCGACTGTATCACACGCTCAGCTTCAAGCCTATTGGTGGCTTGCTTAGTTGTCCTCCACGCTCACTATTATAAAAATAAAATTTAATGCCACTTGAAACTAGTTTATATGATAAAAGTAAGATGATGATATAAGTAATATCAAATGTTTAATCCTTCTAATATAATATCAAAAATTAAAAATAAATTTTAAACTATACAACCACTTTTTTTTAATTTTTAATGTTTAAAATAACATTTAACTAATTATTAACTAATATTAGCTTGGTTGCAACCCTTTAAAAGAATTTTTTTTCCTTTGTCTATAATGTTTATTATAATTTTATAATTATTAGATACAAAGATCATCTTTTATTTTTAAAATTATTTTTGTATTTAATTTATTTTTTATTTCATGTACCAAATGAACCCTAAATGCAATATCATAAAATTTTAAGCTCAATTAAAAATCAAATTTGTCATTTAAAATTTTATTAATACAATGAGTAAATTATTATATTTGTCATTTAAAAATGGTTAAATTACATAGCTTTTTCTTTTATACTAATATTATACACAAAGCCCCCTAAACTAAAATATCACCTTATTACTCTAAAGAATAATATAAATTTCTTTTATTAAAAATATAATTATTTTTTGAGTCAATCTTGGAAACTATAAGATATAATTGAGTAAGATTATCTGTGAATAAAATGTTGAGAAAGAGAGAGATAACAAAATGACGATAATTTATATTAAGCAATCTAAAAATATTGTAATACAATTATTGGACATAACAAATATGGTAATTTATAGCTTTGGTGGCAAGAGTTGAAAATAGAATAAGCCTAGTATGTAGTGGAGTTGGTTTTGTTCTTCTTTCCTAGAGTTATTGTAAAAATCTTTATTTAAACAATTTAAAAATGATAAAATAACAGTGATAATCGAGTCAAGTTGTCTAATAGATTATATAAGCCATTTAATTAAGTGGCTAACTATGTTAGAATTATTTTGTTCAAAATAAATTGAGCAACTTGTTGTGTTAGTTTTTTAAATAATACTCAATGAATAATAGTTATTGAATGCTTTAAACTTTTTAGAATTATGTTACATTGAGTTTTATTGATCTAAATTCTAATATGCAGCCAATACTTATAATAATAATTTATTAAAAAATATATTTTTAGAAATTGCATTTCAAGTTATTTATTTTGAGTTGAAAATTATAAATTTAATTTATTCTAAATTTAATCTATTACTTATTTTTATATTAATCAAATACATATATAATATTTGTTGTATTATATAAGCAATAAATATAAAAATATTTTGATCAAAATAAATGTAATTATAACTTATTATAACTTATTTTTAATTGTAAAAATATTAGTGTAATACATTAATTTCAAGGGAAAAAGTATACATTTTTAAAACAAAAAAGAAAACTACATAATTGGAATTTTTTTAAAATTAAGTATAATTTAGTCTAATACAATTCAATCCATCATTTATTTTAGTTAAAAACACTAATAAGGTTAAGACAATTTTCTTATATAATTCGTTCATAAATATCTACATATCCAAACCTCAAACTTCAATTTTAAAAGTTCATCAATATAGTAAAAATGAAATTAGAAAGGAAAAAAAAATGGAACGCTTCAGTGTGAAAATCAAACGACAGACTGGCGCGTGAAGTGAAAAAAAATAGTAAAAGTCAAAAAGGCAAACTAAGAAACAAAAAACTCTTTTAATTTTGTTTGATAAAATCTTCTCAATTATCTGCTCACGTCTCATGTCTTCCACAAAATATAACGACACTTCCAAAAAAAATTTCAGAAAATAAAAAAGGATTAATAATCGACAGCCACGTGTCCTGCGACCCTCAGCCACAAGCCTCTAAGTCCTTCTCGAACCCTCCATGGAGATTTTTATTTTTTCTCAAAAATATTATCTTCGGCCTCACGTGGCACTCCCTCCTTTTTTATAATTTTTTTCTCACGTCAATTTATATCTCTCCCATTCTCTTCTTCCTTCTCTGTTCCTACCTCCTTTCCATTTCCTCATTCCAACTTTCCAAGTTCTTTCAAATTACTTTGTTTTTCTCGGAAAATAGAAAATTATCGAGAAAGTTGATGTTTTCCCGGGAATCAAAATCGTGGAAAATTTTATTTCTCCAGCAAAATCCGAGGTATATGGTATCCTCAATTATCTTACTCGTGTTTCCAGCTCGAGCCTGGTTCCGTTTCAGCTTTATTCTATTTTTGGAAGAAAATCAGAGATTTGACATTGAGAATCTGATTGATCTGATTTATGCAATGAAAGTTGGAGCTAGTTTGTTTGTTTAAAGCTGTTTACATAGTCTCTGGATGCAAAAAGAGAAACTGTAGAGATTGTCTATGATGTTCTATGAGTTTGTCTGATTCAATCTGTTGCTTTTGAAGTTGTGGTTTAATTGGTGGTAACCATGTGTTGTAGGCTGCGGGGGTTGCTCTCTATATAGGTTAGAGTGTTTTCTCCGGCAGGGCTTACTCTGATTTTGCTCCAATGGGAATGCAGGTACACAAGGAACAGTGCGAACTGGGCCTTTTTAATTACCCTTTCTAGTTTTATTTATATTTTTGGATTGCTTCCATAGTTGTATGCTAAGAAGCAGGGGGCTAAAGCTGATTCAAATTTGTTTAAAAAAATTTTAATTACTATTCTGTTCACAAATAATCAAATCGACCATAAAGTCTATAGCTCGATTATTTTGAGAATGTTTCGGCCTTAGATGGAAACAAATTTACTTGTATGGACTGGAACTTTTGAGTAGATATATTCGTTTTGTCTTGGTTTTGCAATTACATGTTGAAATTTCTTCACGGTGATCTGTTTCTATGCATGTAAGAACTAAAAAAGCTTCTTCCTATTTAAAGCGATTTACAAGTTAGCTTGGACTGGCTTTAGTTACCTTTGAGTGGATAAACTTCTTGGCTATGGTTGTAATTGTCAAAAATATAACTCAGTACAATCCAGTTGTCTAAATTCTAACTTCCTGTTCCATTGTTAGTTATTGATATTATATGGGCAAAAGAATCAGTTAATAATTTCCCTTGTCTCCCCATAAAATTTGGAGGCAAGGTTAGACAACCAAACACAGATGATATGACAATGAGACTTATTCAGAATCAATTAATCCATTCTTTTCCGATACAAAGAATAATATATAACGTATTGATCTTTCTGAGATGCAAGTGGAGACTCGCCTTGATAGATGAGCGCTTATGCATAGGCATGTGTATGTGAAAGAGATGCCAATGAATCTCTCACAGGCTACTTAGAGTATCTTTCTGCGTGGTTAGAAGTAGGTTTCATTTGTCTCACATTCACGCGTCAAGAAACTTATTATTTTATTTTTGGATAGATGAAGAAGAATTCAACAAGAACTAATCCATTGACTCCTTTCCTCTTAATATATATATATATATATATATATATTTAAATGTCTCCTAGAAACTGTTATATTCAAGTGTGCGACAATTCTTTTTATCATGAAATAATTATTCCTCCAACCCTTCTTTCTTCCTTTCTTTTATTGGAAACAGTTATTAACTCATCTGTTATTGTGGATGTAGGACCACATAGAAGGAGCAAAGTTAAATAACTCTGGCAATGCTAGTAACAACCATTCCAATGACGGCATAAAATCTGAAAATGTTGCCCTATTGAAGGATCAAACTCCTAGTGGAAACAACCATACTCCTAAGGTTGTTTTCCTTTCCATATTGAGAAACTCTTTCCCCTTTATGAAACAATGTGGCTGAAGTACTCGTTCTTTCTATTTCAATCTCACTGTTGGTGATCTTAACTTATCTAAATTTTTAACAGGTGAGGAAACCATATACCATTTCCAAGCAGAGAGAAAAGTGGACAGAGGAAGAGCATCAGAAGTTCCTAGAAGCTTTGAAATTGTATGGCCGTGGTTGGCGTCAAATTGAAGGTTATCAATATATGCTGATTTAATCGCAGTGATGTAAACTGAACAATATTTCATGTGTCTGGTCAAGATAGATGAAGTCATTCTTAAATTCATGCAGAACATATAGGTTCTAAAACTGCAGTTCAGATTCGAAGCCATGCTCAGAAGTTTTTCTCTAAGGTTAATATTTAAATTTCAGTAAATAATTACAGCTAATACGTATGAGAGGATATGATTTTGATCATTTGCAAGTTGAGCTTGAAAAAATTTATTGATGTATTGATCTACTTCACATTTCTCATGCATCAAATCTCTACCTGGTTCTAGGTCGTCCGGGAATCTGATGGCACTACTGAAAGTTCTATAAAACCAAGTGATATTCCTGCTCCTCGGCCAAAGAGGAAACCCCTGCATCCATATCCCCGTAAATCAGTTGATTCTTTCAAAGTACAGTTCATAGCAAATAAAACAGAAAGATCTCCATCCCCAAACCTGTCAGTTGAAGAGAAAGACACCCAATCTCCAACCTCTGTGCTAACTGCATTTAATTCAGAAGTATTTGGGTCGGCATTTTCAGAGCAGACTAACAGATGTCAATCACCTAATTCTTGCACAACTGACGTTCATTCGGTCAACTTATCACTATCACCTGTTGAAAAGGAAAATGACAGCTTATCACCTGTTGAAAAGGAAAATGATTGCATGACATATAACTCATCTGAGGAGGAAGAGAAAGGATCTCTAGCTTCAGTCTCTTTATCTGCTGGTTTGAACCTACACTTGTTGCATACGGTATGATGAGCTTCATGTTATTCTAAGATTTAGACAGTGTCATATAATGGTGTTCATAAAATTCTTTGTCGTGGATAAGGTTTTGACTGATTATCAAATTATCTGCTGTTATTCCAGAAGTCCGAGTTGAGTTCCAAGGATACTGAATGTTTTAACGAAGATGCTACCAATATGCCCCGTGTTGCAAGTATTAAGCTGTTTGGAAGAACTGTCCGGATGGTAGATAATCAGAAGTCACTGGATGTAGATGGGGAGAATATTAAGTCAATTACATGCAAGTCTGATCAAGTGGATGTTGTTGAGAACGAAAAGCTTGGCCAAGCATGGCCATCCAGCCAACTAGATGCAAAATTATCACTGAGCATGTGTATTATCCAGCCAACTAGTACTAACTGGAATACAACCCTTGAAGGAGCTGAAGCGAAATGTTTGGAATACGTGGAAGAGAACCCGTGCTTTGTTGAATCTGCACCCGATGATGCTTTGTCATGGTGGAATATGTACCAAAGTCTTCCATTTTTTCACATTCCCCCCTGTAACCAAATTCTAAATCCTACACCTATTCGTCCCTCTTTGAAAGACAGAATGACAGAGAAGGAAACTTCTTGTACTGGTTCAAATGTTGAAGCAGTTTGTGAAATGGAAAATGGAGAGAGGAACTTAGAATCTTATGATTCTCAAAGTCAATTGTCTCATCAAGAGGGAGAAATTGTAACCCACAGAAAGTCTTCGAGAGGGTTTGTACCATATAAAAGATGTTTAGCTGAGAGAGATGCAAATTTAGCTATTGTTGCATTGGAAGAGAGGAAGGGGCAACGAGCTCGGCTATGCTTATAGCTTTCAATTCCACTTATAGATGCTACTTAGTCAGGGCTCCAGATTTAGTCTGAAAATTTGCCTCTAAGTCTTGAAGGAACTAATTTAGGTAGTTAAGATCTAATTGAGAAGCATCCGATTTGCGATTCTTTTTTTTTTCCCCAAATATTTCCAGCAAGTCCGCAGCCCGTTGTTCTGTATTGTTTCGACCTTTGCATCTTATGTACTTACAAAATGCAACGTGCTGCGAGCCACGTCAAGAAATTGGACTCCTGGATTTGTTTCTGTATCAAATTGATTTTTTTTAAAATAGATTTCAAGTACCTACAATTTCACACACCCACACATTCAGAACACCGGCAGGCAAATTCATTATTTTTCTGTCATTTAAGACCTAAAGTCAGGGAAATACCATTAGGATTTAAGAACTTTATTCAAGATATCAAATCATAATGTAAAATTAGAACGTTTTTTCAATTGTCCTTCATTGAAAATCTTTAATTAATCTCAAAAGAAATCGCAATTACAATAATGAGATATAACACGTGATCCCTCTCCTTTTTTTTTTCTTAACACTTTATTCCACAAATGAGACTCAAATGACTTCCAAAAAGAAGTTAGCATATAAAAGCCTCAAAAATCATGCTATAAATAACAATCCCACCAAACCCAGCTATCCTCAGCAATTAAGACCAATTAGAAATGATAATAATCTACAAAAGAATAAAAAAATCCCACAAACACTTATGGTAAAATACATGTATCTCTTATTATAGAAAACATGTAAGCTTAATTAGCTCAAGTTATTCTCACCACCAATCTGGCCTGCCATGAGGTCTTAAATTAATGCACTAGTTTGTAAAGGTAATATGAGAGACTTCTTCCCCACCAACCATGGTTGCATTATTGTTTGAAGAATACCAAGCATCGTCTGTGATGAATTGCATCCATGAATCATCTTTGGCTTCATCTTCCAAGCATGAAGATGATGCCCCTGCGGCTACGTCTGGAGACATGGTTTCACATTCATTAATTAAGGTTTGGGAGCCCTCTATAACTGTCAAAGTACTGTATTGCCCTGCTTGCTCTTCAACTTCAGAGCATATTCCATTTTTTTTAAACACACGGCACAATGCATAAGCATCCTGCAAAATAATTAATTTAGTTAATTAATTGTTGGGTGCTAATTAATAAGGATCTTGATTTGGTACAGCCTGCGGAGAGCAACAGATGGAAAGAAGAATGCTAATTAAATTGGTGTATATCTATAAGTTCACTTTTTTTTCCTCAAAAAAGTTCAAATTGCTTGTTGGTTTTGAAGACTGCATTGAAAAGGTCAAAATGGAGATGTCAAAAATTGAGGCCTAAACAACTCTACAAAACGTCATGCAACATAAGGGGATAAAAAGGGGAAAATGCCAAGATTGGTTGGCAAATTTAGAATATATCCATGAAGAAAACATTCAATAAAGTACTAAAGGATTTGTCCATGCTTCTTAATATTTACTGTATCAGTCGTTTGTCTCATAAGACTAACATGGTATTTTGAATGTCAAGAGACATCTAAGATACTTGTGTTTTGTAAACTAACATAAAATCACACTATTTTTAATGATATTTCGTTAATACTAAAAAAAAATGGAATCTCACGTTCCTAAATTTTTAGCCATTTAACTTCTATGAAATAGTAAATGTACTTTTAAAAAAAAATTGTCATACTAAACAAAACCATAATATGTTATACCTTAGTATTTAGAATACCCAAAAAAACAAATGTAAAATACCAATGTATATCTTATCCATAAGCCTAGCCTCTGTCCACCTGGTGAACATATATATAATCTTAGCTTAATCACAAGGTTATGAATAATTGATAGGTATCTAATGGTATTTCCTTTGATTAATTTGAGTATATCTAATGGTTAATTTTGTTGGTTGGGGGAATAAAGTAAAAAGTGGCCGACCAAAAAAAAAAATGAAAGTGATGGAGAAGCACCTGCTTTATTTATGGGTTTGCTAGCTAGCCCTGGAATCTTTAGTTTTGTAGATAAAAAAGGAACGATGAACAGACAAATAATATTGACAAAGACAAATTAATAACTACGGAATTTAAGAATTGGGATATTATAGTGGATCACAAGCTAGAAGAGGAATAGAGCTTTTGTCTCATTATATATATTAATTAACAAAAGAGGAGAACTATATATAGTCGCTGTATAAAACTTTGTCACTTGGAGGTATTAGAGTAACGCAAGCAACGAATATATCTCACCCATTTGTTTTATGTACGAGTATCTATAATAAACAAATGTAAAGTAAGATGTGGAATAATATAGATACTAGAAAAGGCCAAGCTTTGCATGCACGTCATGCAGTGTCCACGTTCCTCTATAGTGAGTCCACACACATACTAATACTGAAGGCTCTGATAAAAATGAAGGGGAATACGGAACTGAAAGAGCTATATGTATATATAGCTAGCTTCTGTGTGTGTTTGGTGTATAAGATTAACAACTGAAAATAATGAAGGAAGGAAAAATGCTTTTGTCACTGCCTTGAGTGTCGAACTTCATGCTTTTTAAGGGTCAAACATGTAGACTGGCAAGTGTGTAAGTGACATACATCTGACGCACTCCCAAGTAAAAGAAGGTTCTGATCGTTAAAGGGTATAGAGTGGGCACCAAGGTCTGGTTTTAAAGAGAACCAAAACAACTACTTTTCTTGGATGGGACTCATGCACCTATGAAGCATATATACCACTTCAAAAATATATATATGCATTTGTGCATTGTATATGACACAACGCTATACTTTAGATTAGATATTGACATTTCAAATCTTGCTAATTATGACATGCGTTCTATGCGTATGTGCTCTCTCACAAAGCTTTTTTGAAGCTCTTACCGTATGTCTTTCATCAAACTAACCCCAATCCAAGGCCTGAAATTATTTGAGACACGGCCGAACCCTGAATTAGTAATTACCCTCACACTGCTGATTGCTTTATTTTAAGACAAAAATCATTTTAAAAGCGGAGAAAATTTAGGTATAATTTTTAAATATTTGTTATCAAATTTCCTATAAAAACAAATAGTAGTGAATATTTTTTATAGTTCAATCTTAAATAATTGAATCTTTCAAAATATTGAAAAACCTATAGTCCTAAAACTGATTTAAAAGGAGTTGTAGGCTTAGTGAACATGCTGCTATGAAGCATATATAGACAAAAATAAATAAATGTGTCTGTATTTGACACACGTTCAACATTTGTATTAAACAAACGTAATGCTTTAAATTAGATATGAACACTTAAAACTTTGTTATATGACAGTGTCAGTGTGAATGTCCATGGGAAAACCTGATAAGCTAATGGTTGGTGAATTACCTGTATTCCAGAGGGGTCGTCGCAGTCTTTGTCATCAAGGCGATACTCATGCATGACCCAATCAGTTCTGATGCCTTGAGGAGCTCTTCCTCTGTAGTAAACCAAAGTCTTCTTCATCCCAACGGCTCTGTTCTGGCTTAACACTTTTCTGTCTTTTCCGGTGGACTTCCAGTACCCAGCTCTTGTTGCTCTATTTGTTCTGAACCCATTGGGGTACTTCCTATCCCTTGGTCCAAAGAAGTACCATTCTGGGTCTCTACTTGGCAAAAATGATTTTTCTACCAACAAAAGAAAATTGTTCCACCAAAATCAGCCTAGTTAAAATAAACGATATGGAATTGCAGTTCAAGAGATATATCAAAATCTCAATATAACGAAACCAATAAGTTGATAGTTCATATGGCCCCGGCAGCCCCAGTCCTTAAACTTATGTTTGGAGAATGAAGGAAAAGAGAAAGAAATTGAAGGAAATGGTTGATTTAGATTTAAATCAATGGGAAGGTGAGAATGTGTGAATTAAACCTCCTCTTGCCTTCTTTTCTCATCCACTCTTTTCAATCCAAACATAACCTAAGGTTGAGGTGAGCTTGATGATGTATATTAATCCTTACCTCCAGGTTATGGACCTCCTATGTAACCAAAAAATATGTATAGCGAAGCACGTGATCCACCCTAGATAGCTCTTATTAAGTCTATATTTTGGAGGTTGTTATTTTTCTTTTACATTATAATCAAAATGGCAAACACTTCCTTGCATAGTATATTAAAGAACAAGGAAATTAGGTTTTCACTTTGAATTAATGTTTTTCTATATGTGTGAGTGTGAGAGATAATTGTGAACATGCAAGCCAAAAATGGGAGGAGAAGGAGAGAAAACCAAATGAAAAATAATACTAGTAGAAGCAGTTAATTATATATTAGGTGAGGGTTAATTTGAAGAAGATGAAAGTAATCAATTATAAGAGAGAAGAAGGAAAAATATAAATATATACCTGCTAATTCCCATGGTTCACATTTGTAGAGATCAACCTCAGGAATGATATCAAGTTCAATTTCTTGGCCATTAATCTTCCTCTTTAGGTAATAATTCACAAGCTCTTCATCTGTTGGATGAAACCTAAAACCAGGAGGTAATCCCACTGGCCCCATTATTATTTCCTTCCCAATTCTTCTCTCTCTTTCTCTTCTTGTGGCTATTTGTGAAAGTTCACCCATCACAGCCATCATTGCTTATATATACACGAAGATAAGGGAACCAAAGTTCCTTATCTTTGAGTTTTTCACTTTCTTTTTCTTTTTACAGATTAACAGATTCTGGAGGCATAACGTTTGATACAAGCCTTTTCTTCTTACTAATTCTATAAATATATACATATAGTTCCAAGCTTATTATACATAATCTCTGCTTTGCTTCAATATCTTAATTGATGACCACGACCCTTTTTCTTTCTTTTTCAGAGAACATTCTGAGGCAAAAGGAAGCACCCCCATTGGCCCATGGAGGGTCGAAAGCTTTTAAGCTGAGATATCTACCCATAATCAGATCTGCCAATGGTAGTGAGTTTTAGAAGTAGAAAAAGTTAGGTTGTGAGAGCAGTTGTCCTATATAACGAAGACTTAGGTGTAAGGTCAAGTCATAATTAAAATGTGGAGTTTGAGTCACATATAATTAAATAAAAATAATTGCACCCTGACTTTGTGGTTATAGTTCTCAGCTTAGTGACAAATACTTGATGCAACAATTGATATCAAAGCTAAGGTCGTGACGTGTTGAATTTCCAACACAACAACTGTTGAATTTATTAGGCTGTAATAGCAATTGCTTTATGACAGAGATCCAAGTGAAGGGCTGAATAATGGCACTTAAGTGCGATTAAATTCAAAGAGTTGCACCTCATAGTTTTTTACCTAGTGATAAGCACTTATTCTAACAAAACAAAATTATTGATAATCTATCAATAATAGTCATGCTAAACAATACAAAAATAATTCTATATATTTGTCTGAATCAAGCCTTTACAATTAGGTATAAGCTATATCTATTAGCTAAAGCATAACATTATTTTCTTAACTTATCGTTGAACAAATAATATTGTCATGTGCAACAATTTGAATACCATAAGAACTGATAGAGCCAGCGAACCTTTGATTTTTCAGGACTGATCATTACAGTTGTGCCTGGCTTTGACGGTGCTATTTACTTTGATATCCATGATGCATTTCATTGAAATTGTATGAAACTCTCTGGAGATGGTCCATATCTGTTGTGACATATATGTATGTCTAAATAAAAAGTCAGCATGCATGATTTTTTTGTTAACTCCAGAACAATTTTCTAGGTGCTTAAACTTGTAGGTAACTGGATATTAAATAGTTTGCTAGTGGCTTGCGCATATTTATAAGCTGCACATCTTTAGAACTGCAAGCTTTCTCTATGTGCATGTATGGCTTATATATTTTTTCTTAATTTTCTTGCTGGCTTGTCGGGAACTTGTAAGACTTGTTCCAGAAGGAAATTCAATGACTGTTTTGCATGTTTTGAGACTCTTGATAATGATATGCAAACGTTGCAAGGAGGAGGGATGGTTCCAAAGACATCTAAGACTCTTATATCAATATATATATATATATATATCCTTGTATTCCAAAAATTAACTTATGTTAGCGAATTCAATACCTATATATATATATATATATACTATAGGTTAAATTATACTTCTTTCCTTTTAAAAAATGTTTAAGTTACGTAATATTTTCTTTTATTTTAAAAAATTGCACTCCCTTTCTGAAAATAAAAAATTATGCTACACTAAATTTCCTGCAACAAAAGATAAGCTATATACAATTAAATATATTTTAACTAAAATACTATTATATTTATTACTTATATAATATAACAGATATTAATTATATATATCACCAATATAAAATATTTAATTTTAAAATTTAAAATAAATTAAATTATAGTTTTTAATATAAAAAAATAACATTAAAATAAAACTTTAAAAAATAGATTTTTTCAATAATTATATTTTTAACAATATTATCTTTGAAGGTATTTTTATTATCTTTTGGTTTTAGAAGAGATTTGTGTATATTTCTATAATAAAACGAAGAGTTATGTAATTTAAATATGTTTTTAAAAAAATTACTCTAAATTGTGTGTGTGTGTAATTTAAATATCTTTTTAAAAAAAATTACTCTAAATTGTGTGTGTGTGTGTGTGGGTAAAAAAGCAGTTCATATTTTGTTTTCTGCAAGATATAATCTGATTGAGATCAAATTGTTGATAATGAATCAACAATTAAAATTTTAAACTATAAAATAAAAAGAAAAAAAGCAATTAATAAACTGCTATGCATGAATCACATTGTACCCTTCTGCAACTTGACGAGTTGAGGAAAATAGAATCGGCAGTTGTACTTTCAATATCTTGGGTGTGGAACAATGTTGGAATCTAGTTGCCAAATTGGGAAACTACACCACGTGAATAAAGATCAAAGTGTAGTAGTTCACAGCAGGGTCGAATAAATTTATGCCAAAAATAAAATAATATCAATTCATGGTTTTTATTTGGTTCACCTTTTATGTAAATATCATGAATCCATCCGAACAAGTGCAATTTGGTTGACCATTTTGCATTTTTTAGTAACACCATTTTCATTTCTATATTATACGTCATTTCTAGTAGACACTTGTAATTATTATATCCGTATGCATGCTCTATTAATTTAATTTTTAGTAGATAATTATTATCATTTTTTATTCAAAGAATTTTTTAAAACCCATCATGATTATGGTAGACTAAATTGATGGTCGACAAAACTTGAAGCATGCAAGATCATATTGATGAGTTTGTTAAGTACAAAATTAATGAAACATGCATATTTAAAAGACTCAAATTAAATGATGATAGTTTACTGTCTCTGTTATAAATTTTTGTCTAAAAATATTGGCTCAAGTAACATTTATCTTTGATATAAGAGTTAAGGGATATATATATCCATTCATTTGATCCTTATCCTACTTCTCTTAATTACACCCAAAGCCTTATGCTTTCTTAATTAAAAAATAAATGGTAATACTTTTAAAGTGATTAATTACACAAATTTTTTCTAAGATTTAGTTGAATTACATTTGTTACTCTTCTTGTTTTAAAAATTACATTTGGTTCCCTAATATTTTTGATGTGTATTGTAGAAACACTTTCTCTAATTTGTTTATGTTAAAGAATTAATCTTTTGTACAACGTGGGAATAAAATTTTATTTTTTTTCTATGACAATCCTAGTTAAGTGGATATTAAATTATATCATGAAACTGTGATTTTATTTTTAATATAACAAAAAAGATATTTTTTTTCTTTTAAAAAAAACACATATAGTGTAAAAAGTTAATTTTTATTCAAGAAAAATAAATTAGAGGGGAATCATGTGTAATTTTTTATATAAAGTGTAATTTAGCAAATCCTCAAGAGTAGTTAGTATAGATTAATGACCTTTTTATTTATTTTATTTAGGTCAATCTATGATTATATCACTATTAAATATTAATTGGATACACCATCATTAATAACATAAGAAATATTGATGAATAGAAGTATATGAAGAAAGACATTTATATCAAGCATGCATTAAGCTTCACCATCCGTTAGTGAAAGAAAAACCTATATATGTTGGCCAATTAATTTATAAGTGATAATATGACAGTAGGTTTAGTTTTTAAAATTGGGATAAATATGATGTCAAGGGTTTCTTTTTTTAATCTCTACTCTTAAAGTTTTGTGTATAAAAGAAATCAAAACAAACAATCATAAAATAGGTAAAATTAATTAATCGTGAAGGTGAAGTATCAAGGCTCAGAAATTATTCATTCAATTTGTGAAGTAACTTTTCTTTTTGCTTCTTTTGATTTTTCCTTTGAACCAGTGAACTTTTGCTTTATAACAGAACTTTCTACGTAATCATTACTCAGCAATAATCTGCTTTGGTTACTCCTAATGTGCCTTTGTCTATTCGGATGATTCTATGAGGCGTCTTTTTGAGTTCCCCATTGCTTTAGTTAATGTTGTCTTTTTAATTCTCGCTTATATCTCTTTCTTATTACATATCAACTTTTCAGATTGCACACACCAGAATTTACGTACTCTTTTCTTTAGACTTTGTTTATTAGATGGCCACACATATAAATCAATCCCATAACTTTAGTTTTTGCAGGCTGTCAATTCATGAATAACTTGCTCTTTTAAGGTCACGTTTTATATAAAATAAAAATATTTTAAGAAAATAAAAATAAAAATTGAAATAAGAATAGAATGAAATTTAGTAATTTAAAATCATGTCTGGTATATTATTAAAAAAATAAGAATATTTTTCTATTTGTAAGTTTGGTAAAATAAAATTATGAATAAATGAAAAGAAAAGTTTGCCGAAGACCAAAATAGTCTTATAATACAGTATTGTTTAAATTCTGTTGAGAGCAAAATTGACATTTTATGCATAATTCTATTGGCAAATTGCTCTTTCGATCAGCCTACCCAAAGAATCACCCTTCCTTCTTACCAATGGAAATGTCTTTTCCTAGGAAAAATAATTCACGTGTACCCAGCATGTTTATATCTTCTTTTTCTCTCCCTCTCCCGCTCCTTCCTTGGATTTTCTGCGTAACAAACATAATAATTTATTTAGGTCAAGTCCATGCACAGTTGTTTATAATAACCATTAGCGAGTAAACTAATATTTTGATACGTTAATTTGTTCCATCATTTTACTCTTTAAAATATTTTTATTAGTAAAATGAAGGTTAATGTCTTATATTAAGGTTAAAATTATTTTTATCCTAAATAAATAAATTTATAAGTTTCAAAACCATTTTTAATAAATTCATATTCAATTATTAAAAGTAAATGTATTATAGACATTTTTATTTATAAAATCACTTTTTTTATTTTCATTTTCATTTACATATAGAATTTTTTGTATATTAAACTAGTCCCAATAACTTGGGTATTGTTGCTAGCACTGCACAAAAAAGAAATTTAATGATTTTGGGTTTGTTCAGTTCTAAGAAGTTTACTTTATGCGCTTCTTAAATATTTTTCCTAATGTTAACATAAAAAAAATTACCCTTTGAACTTTTATTTATATATGGATATTTTGACATTTAGGATTATAGCGTTTTACTCTATGTGGAGAACTATAAGACTCATTTTATTCACAAAATTGGTAGTGATAAAATTATAAAAAGAATATTGGTATGAAAAATATTTTGCATAATTGATGTTTGGTATAACATAGAATAGAAGTGAAATAATTTTCCTTATACCATTTGGTGAAGAATGCATCTAAAAGGGGGATGAATAGGTACTTTTGCAAAAATATTAAAGGTTATGCACAATTAAAACAATTAGGATGCTAGTAACAAAATGTGCACAAAACAATTGAGATAAATGATATGCAATCACAAGTCTTGTAAATAGAAGAAGATTTTGTTAACAAGATATTGTTAAATATCAAGGAGACTTAAAAGAATATTGTCAACAAAGTTTTTAAATATAATGCAAAGACAAAAATATAAAGATGAGTAAGGCAAGAAGTACACCGTATATATCTTGATTTGGCCCTTTTAATATATGTTCAATCCCCTAGCAAATTTTAAGGGATATTTCATTATTCAATCAAAATTATACAACAACAAATACTTTAGATTTTCTAAGCTCACATAAAACTTCTTACAAATGGTTTGTTCAACTCAGACACAACCTTGTTTTCAAACCCTTAGAAAGACTATATAAAAAGGAGTGTAAAGTTTGAGAACCATTATTACAAAGGAATTACAAATAAGTTTATATGATGACATTTATATAGTCAGATGAACCAATCACTTATTTCAAAAAAGAATAATAAGTCAACACAATGAGAAGAAGGAAGATTACAACAAATATAAACTTAAAATATTTCTATTCATGTATGTTGCATTTCTATTTTGCACTTCTTATTTCTATATATATAATTCTTCAAGTTTTTAGCTATTATGACTCTTCTTCAAATTGGCCGTTGATTGAAATAGTAGTCATTATGAAAGTTGAATAGCTAAGGCATGGTGCAGATAATTTTTTTTTTTTGGCTAACTTCCTTCATCTTTTTTTTCATGGCTTGAGACTTTTAAACCACATTGAGTAGAGGGGAAAAGGCTGAACTTTTACTCAAGTTATCTCTTTTCCATTAGTACTAATTAACCTATTAAACTTGAGAAATCATACTTTCATAATATGGTAGACTTAGAGAGAAAGAATAAGAGAAAAGTAATAGTATATTTTTTACAATTTTTTGAAATAGTCAATTTTTAGTACAACAACGATGATAAAATATTCTATTTAGCTTATGTTAGTTTAAAATGAGATAATTTGTAGGTCAAAATATAACCAAACTAAACAAAACAAATAGACCTTTAGAAAAAAACTGTGAGCTTTGTTATCATTAAATATAAAGAAAGTTGAGAGATAATTGGGCCAACATTTAGTTGCATAAAAACAACATTACAACAAAAAGAAATATTAAGAAAATGACAAAATTGCCCCTCAAATAAAAAAATAAAAAGAATTAATTTTTTTCTCCCTTATTTTCATTCCCATTAACAAATTGTTCTTCCTTCTTTCAGCAATAATTGTTTTTTGCTCTTTTGTGTGTTGCATTTTGAACATCTTTCTCCCCAAATCACAGTTCTCCTTCTTTCATATTTCACCGCTTTCTATTTTCCATTTCTTTCATTGTTTTCCTCCTTTTTGAAATTGCAGATTGCATATGAAAACATTTAACATAAAAAATCAATGAGTTTCACAAATAGGCAAATTTTTTGATTGATTGAGGAAGATAAGGAGCAATCAATAGTTTTTTGCTAAATGGAAAAAATTTTTGTTCGCGGATGGGGAAAGTGAGAAAATTTTTTTGTTCTTACATCATTTTCCTTCTTTTTAAAATCATAGATTGCACAGCGCACCACAAACATCATAGATTGTTGATTTGTCTTTCAAAGATGTGCAAATTTGCTACTTGCTCAAGGAAGATAATAATCGATCAACAACTTTTTGCTAATTGGGAAAATTTTTTGTTTGCAAATGGGGGAAATTTTCGACGCGGATGGAGAAAAATTTTTGTTCGCCTCTTTGCAGCTACACCATTTATGTCTAATAATAGTTTCATATGTACATCTATCTCTTATATTTTTTAACCACTATCAGAAGCGGGTCTTGTTGAATGATAGATGGGTTTGAAAATCAAAGATATGTAAGGCCAAAATGGCATTTGGACGACTTTGGTTCCAAAGCATTGTAAGTTTCACACGCGATAGTGGAAACATTGGAGGAAGACAACTTGTGGATTGACATAACCTTAGCTCAAACCATGGTTGCCAACCAAACACTCTGTCAAAGGATTGCATTGCTGTTGACGTTTTGGGTGGGCAACCAAACAGGTCCATAATTAATATTTTACCCATTCTTATTGAGACCAATGAGGACATATCGAATGATAAGAAAAAAGTATATGAAGTGACATTTTTGTTAATGAAAAATTGCAAAAAATTTAAATGTTTAAAGGAAAAAGGTTTAGGAGGTTAATTTTTAGTTTTTAAATTTAAAAGAAGATATTTACATATCATTTAAAATTAATAATATATAGATACATTTACAATTTTGTTTCCAAATCTCTTTTTCTTTTTTGGTCATGAAGTTGAAGTCTTCCTCATTGCTTCATGGAAAAAAGCCTTGGGCCAAATCAGACAAAGGCCCAGGTTGTTAGCCCACCCCAACTTGGGTCAAAAACCTTGAAGGTTTTTTTTTTGGGATCAAAATGATATCCATAATATACTTATTTGTTTCATCTTTGTTTATTTTTTTCTATAAATAAAAAATATTCAAATTGAAATTCACTTTCTTTGTTGTTTTCTAAAATTTCTTAGCTTCTTTGATCCTTAGGGCCGTGTAGGCATGGTTCTGGCTATGGCCTTTTATTCAGGCTTCCTCTCTATGGCTCCGTCTCATTCTGTTATTATTATTATTGTTATTTCAATGTTTGGTTTTTGAAGAAAAAAAGAAGCGTACAAGAGCCAACAATTTTGTAAAAAACTTGAACTTGCGCAAAGATACCATAGTGAAGATGTTCCAAACATCACGATGCTTTGATCCCAATCAGTTAGTAGGGTTCAAGCAATTTTTTCTGCTAGGCTAAAGATTCCCATTACCCAGTTTTACGTTCATCTCACAAATTTATGATTCAAAGAAGCCATCCAAGCATTCAACTATCTTTAACCCTGCATGTCCAATACAATTCTCTATCCGAAGCAAGGAATTTGCATTAATATTCTTAAGCACAATACCCATATCAAGGATTTTGCTATCCTTGAAAGGCTTATGGTGTGTTTGGTTTTCTGTTTGCAAGGCTCAAAACCACGTTTGCAAGGAAGCAACAATTTATTGCTTCTACATAAACGTGATTTTGAAACGGAATTCCAAACACGCACTTAGCCATCTGTATATTAAATGTAATGAAGTCGATCTTGCACGATATGTGTTTGATGAAATTTCAAAGTCAAGTGTAGTTCTGTGGAATATGATGAACAAAGCTTATGCTTAGAATGGACCATTTGTACAAGCCATTGAATTTAGGAGTAAAACCAATCAAATTCCACGATCCCTTTTGCTCTCAAAGCTTGCTCTGGTGATATGTCTACCATCAACAGAAGTTGGGAGAAAAAATTGATTGAGGGAATATTACACAAGTCTTGGTATTTTTGAAATTTTGATTAAACTTAAATACAATTTTTACACGTTTGTTATTCAATTTTTCAGTAAAGTATGATCAATGGAGAGTCTTTTACCATTTAATACTACATGAATGGGTCTTTCCAAAAAAAATTCTTTGCATACTGTGTTTTTATTGAAAAATTAATACTAACACACGTAAAAATCTTTGCATATTCACCTTTATCATATGTTTGTTGTTATTAGAGTCAAGTTATGCTCGAACTTTGTCAGGACTATTCCCGCTTTGGATGATCTTAAGAGTACCTTCCCCATATCGTAATAATAGATTTCGATTCGATCGGATAAGTAGGGAGGCACCATCAAAGAGAAAGGATCTTGGGAACATAAGTGGCCTCCAGCAAGTAAGTTACCTATTCTTTTTCTTCTATTTCTACTTGGGTTGTCACTATGGTCATTAAGTTTGCATCGTATGACTTGTGGTTTCAAATCAAAGTAGCTTACTTTCATTCATATGATGGAGAAATAGTTCCCGTGAAGATGACTCCACTGTCTATAGTTGCCTTGCCTCCTTTGGCTATCTTTGTCTGTTTCCATTACAATATGTCTCCATTAATAGACCTGTTTCTTACTTCTTATTGTTATTTTTGGACTTAGTTAAGGACTTTTGTGGGGGCATATAGTTTTATTGTATTGTTCATCACAAACAAACAAGCCTATTGTAATCAACACAAGGTATATCTAACAACCTAATATTTACTATATGCCCAGCGTAAGGTTCTAATTTCTAAGCCTAATGGCATCAACAATGATTGAATTGTTTTATAATTTTATTATCCATTTTCTGATCTAAGTTGTCCTATTTACTTTGTTTGGTGTTTTGAAGTTACAACTTGCTATAGGCATGCTCTGTCCTTTCTTTTTGGGTATCTTAGTGGAGAATATAATTAAGAATGATTTCTTTTTGGTTTCGTGTAATGTGGTTTAGCATCTTAAGCTACATGTTTATTTTTAGCAATGGCAGAAGTGGCTTTTAGTTTCTTCCTTAATTGACCCTCTACTATTACCGTTCAGACATAACATTCACAAGAGCGTAGATGGTTAAACAAGAAAAATCACAATTTCTCAAAACTTGATACCAAATTAATTTTTCAGTAATGAAAAGAGTAATTATTTTATTCTCATAATGTTTTATTTATAAGCAACTAAATTTTAATTCATTTAAAATGCTTAAATAGAAATCTTAATTCTATTTACAAAGGGATACTACCTTCCTATACTCAAACACCAACATTAATATCTACAAACTAATCTTAAATTACTCATAAATCCCAAACGATAATTAAATCATAAAATAATTCCAGCTTATAAACTTGTATCACCTTCATTATAAAATTGAAAGTCCTCCTCACAAGCCAGCTTTGCACCTTGACATGGATGACATTTGAAATCATGAACCCATGTTCTTATGGGAATATTGACTAATAATTTAATGCAGATTTTTATTTGAAAATCTAGCTCTAGTATTTTATGTCTATAAGTTGTAGGGCTAGACCCAGAAATAGCCAGCCTTCCCTTGTTGTATGTGTAAGGATTCTGCTTATTTGTCACTTCTTACCCAAGAAGACAAATAAAGATTTGGCTGTGACCACAAATTGAATACAGCTTTTCTTCTTAAAGTTATTGTTTGGCAACTTTTATTCCAACAATATCTTGCAAATGGAGTATGCTGTATTCTGATGTGTGTGTGTGGGTGGGTGTGTGTTTTTATTTTTTATTTTTTAAATTATGATCAGAGATATCTTTGAGTTTTGTTTGGGCTAACTTCCTCCCTGATTCTTTTTTTAATGCTTAACAGAGTAGAAATTTCTTGTGTAGTTTTTGCATGTTAAATACCCAAAAAAAAATCCTTTCTCCACTCTTTTTGTTGACATTCTTGAATTTGTTGCTCAATTTTTGTTCATGATGTTGCTGTCATTTTATTTCTTTCTAGGTTGCATTTGGTACCCTTCTTGAATATTTATGAGAATGGTAAAAAAAAATGAAAAATATTCATTATGTCATCATCATCATTGTTTAATAATACTTATCTTTTTTTAATTATTTTTTAAAATAAAAATACAAGTGTCATTTCTCATTTCACTTATCAACTTTTTTATTTTTATTTCTTCAATCTCTCTTTTTTTTTGCATATCAAACACAACTAAATACAAATTTTCCTACTTCAAGCTTTGCATATGAAATTTTGAATAATGTACTAGATAAAACAAAATGTTGTTGGACCTTTCTTTTCATGGATAAAGGTAATATTTCTAAAACCATTTTTGTAATGCGCAGCTGTTATACATTATACATTTAATATTTAGTGATCAATCATCATCTTTTCCCTAATAATGCTATAATTAATATATATTGAGTTATTTATATGACAGATGTCTTAAAATTAAAATTTTACTATGCCGAACAGACAATATAATAATTAACAGGAACATAAATTAATTAGACAATATAGTAGTGACAGATAATTAAGAGAAAACTGAAAGCAACAATGTCAATCATTGAATTTCATATTTTATATATAAATATCCTGAGCTTCAACTACTCAAAGTCATAGAACATAATGAAGTAACTTGCAGTAAAAGCAATCTAACTAGCCAGCTACTAGCCGTACATGGTATGAACAAATTTAGTTAGTTTTTCAGTATTCTTCTTGGTAAAAGAAGAATATCTTCCACCCTCTGATTCGTTGAATTATTTTTGCCATAATCTGTGCATATGAATAAAGTCTCTACCATCTATACCTGAGAACGCCACAAATGATTTTGGATTTTTTTTCTGGCTCTTCACACACACAAAGAGTTAGGGGGTGGAAGAGAGAGAGAGAGAGAGAGAGAGAGAGAAGGTGAATGAGGAAAAAAGACCACTCTTTTTGGGGGAAATTAGTATACAAATCAATCATGGGAAGAATTTAATAATCTGGGTTTATTATGTTTTTTTTCGAGTTTCTTCTGACTGAGAATGATTGGGTGCTTGGAATATTGGTGCATTATTTATGTAACTTACTATCTCCTTTAAATTAAATGTGGAACTTGTTCAGATAAGACACTACATATATAAACCGCCAAGATTTCAAAAAATGATTGTGTCTCAACTGGATTCAATGCGAGGTTTTAAATTACAGAAAAACACTATATACTTTACCTTATCACATTGAAAATATCTTGTGTTCATGCCAAACGAACGTACATAGTAATATCAATACCATTGTTTCAATTGCTTTGGTGCTCTGACATTTTGTTAAATGCATCACATTGGTTCTGCCTGCTATAGTCAAATGAGTAATGAAGTTGAAGCATTTTTGGATTCATAAGTTTTATTTTATCATTTATGAATGGTACTTACAAATGCGTTTGTCATAAAAATTTGAAGAGATTGTACTCAAAGTTATAAATAAGAAAAAAAATTCAATGGAGTTTGTCAGAAAGCAGCTTTATGCATTCTGATTGAGGCACCTCATCTACTTGGGAAGGGTTGGTTTCCTGCTTTCTAGTGCCATTGGTGCGCCAGTTTCCTTCTTTCTTGGCTGCCCTGTCATCTTGTTGATGTCCTTTCATTGGGTTATTATAATAATCAGTATCATAAAAATATTAATTAAAATTCTCCCTAAAAAATTTTATTAGAGAGAGAAAAAATATATATGGGATAAGTTTGAGACTCATTTATGTAGATTTTATTCCTTTTTTTTCAGATTTTGTTTAAAAGGGGGAGAGAATCTATAAATATATACATACATATATATATATATATATATATATATATAAAGAGATATATAAACTTAGATTATTTAGAATTTAGGATAGAGTTAAAGAAGAAATATGGGGTGGGTTCATGGCCCATCCATGTGGGTCCAACTAATATCTCTTTTTCTTTTCATCAAATGTTTTTTTAAATAAAAATCTTATTAGCAAAAAATATAAAAAAATATATGAATTTGGATTATCTCAATTTATAACAAGAAAATGAATTATTTTAAACAAATTTTAATCAATGAGATCGTTTTAAAAAAATTACTTATTTTTTTAAATATAATTTATTTATTTCTCAAATGAAGTAAGTGGACAAAATTTATTCAAATTCGGCCATTTAGCTTTGCTCTGAAGGTTTCAACTTTTGAGTGGGAGAGAGAGAGAGAGAGATATATATATATATATAGATTTATTTATATATATTATAGTATTCATGAATAGTACGGATAATGGACAATGTGACGTAACCTTATTGGCCTATCAAAGTATAATAGATTTATAAATTACACAATACTTTATTCACCTAACCCCTTTACTTTATCCTGTATATAATAATATGTAGTATTCGTTACTTGGCAAGGAGGGAAATGACACCTATTTTTAATATACTTTATCCTGTATATATTTTTTTTATTGAATTGTTTAAATTTTTACCTGTTCAATTACTTGAGATTGTCTCAAGTGATTTTAATAAAATATTTTATTTAATAATATGATCTAGAATGTCCAAAAAAAATTTCAGCGTAAATAGTTAATTCTTGCAATATTTAAAGTAACTTAATCTTTTAGTCATTTATATATACAAACTTTCTCGATGTAATTTTTTTAAAATTTGAAATCATCTTAATTTAGTGTCTAATTGATTTTTTCTCTTTTAATTTAGTGTCTAGTTTATTTCTTCTCTTTTAATAAAATATTTTATTTAACAGTGTAATCTCAAATATTTTAAAAAAATATATTTGTGCTTAAAAGCTTAACTCTTGTAACATTCAGAGTAACTTAATCTTCTAGTCATTTAAATATGCAAACATTCTCAACGTAGTTTTATTTTTTTTAATTATGAAATCTTCTTAATTTAATGTCTAGTTCATTTCTTCTCTTTTAATTTGTCATTTTCTCAACTCAAATTATGTTTTATACATAAATGAAATTCATAGTTTTTTTTTCTACAACATATCAATTAATGAGCATGCATAATTTTGTTCATTTATAACAGAAAATGTGGCTAAAAATATGGAATTCGAGTTAATGTGAAAGCAAAATTAATGATGATCTAATAAGTAAAATACTAAATTAAGATGAGAAAATTTATATTATTTATTTATCAAAACATTAATGTACTAAAATGGTTGTCCCATACGGGTCACGGACCATAGAATTTGGTTATTCATTCAGTTGAATTTAAATTTTAGTTTGAATTGAATAATCATATTATATAATTATTTGATTCTTGTAAATAAATATAATCAAGCAAAGCATGGGTGTTTATTTGTAAGAATTCGAAACATAAATGATATTTTGTTATTTTTTAATTTTCCAAAAATATTTATTTTTAAAATGTATTTTCGGGGTGAAACACAATCGAGACTCGTCGTGGCCAGTCATGTGACCCGCCCTTCGTTGCACCCGACAAACACGCACACGGTGGGCCCCAGTGAAACCCGATACGTGAGCACCGCCACATCGTCATCCACGTGGAACAGTAAACCAATAAAATCTTCTTCTCAGGCCACGTCATCGGTCACGTTGAATGTTCCAAAGCTGATTCCCTGTGGACCCCACCCACATCCACAAGAGGTATTTGTTACTTGCTAGCGAAGGAGAAGAGAAAGAGTATGGGGGAAGGAGGTGGCAGGGACGGAGTGGTCATTTTGGAAGACCTACCCCTACTTTATAAGAGGCAGATTTGATAGCTTCCTCGTGGTTTTCTTCAAAGCTCTAATTTTTGCTTGCATTTTTTCTCTCTCTCTTTTTGCTGTGTGCTTGACTGCGAAGCGAAGTGACAAAGAGCGGTGGTGGGTGCGTTTTTATACCGTACCAATTGGGTCTTCTGTATTTTGCTCTGTCGTTTTTATACAGTTTAGTTATTTGCTCTGTATGGAAGGTAGTTGTGAGGTTGCTATGTTGTTGGGTTTAATTTTGGTCGAAATGTGTGTGTGAGACCATGGGATGGGTGGTTTTTACTCTAGGCGTTTTGCGCATATTTTTTAATGAGCAATATTTTTCAGCTTCATGCATTTGTTTTGCATCTATGAACGGAAGAAAGCGAATTAATGAGGTCTGAAAATACAATGTTTAAAATATTTGTAGTCTGGAACACTGATTTCGTGTGTCATGGGTGTTGGAACTTGGAAGGTATTTTCTGTTTCCTGTCCTGTGATGTGTTGTTACAAATCCGTTGGATATATTTCTAGTACCCTAGGCTTCATTAATGGTTGACCCGTCAACTAGCTCATTTATACCTCTTTTGTACAAAGGAAGATCTTAATTGGTGCTCTAAAATTCTCCTTGGTCCCTATATTCTTATCTCTAAATATTGAGTTGTCCATAACGATGCTATTTATCTAATAGTAGAGTGATACGAGAATATGACTGAAGTAGTCGTGGCTATATTATTTTTTTGTCTTTATTCATTTTGTATATCTAGAATTCTAAAACTGAACAGTTGTGAATGGCTTTTCTTCCTGTTACGAGCCTGAAAGATTAACAAAGTGCATTAGGTGAAAATAAGTACTGGTCTTTCAGTTGGGGCCAGTCTATTTATGTGTCAGTCTTGTTATGATTAACTAGTTTCACGCCAATTAAGGTGTTCGCAACCTTGTCTCTACGTTGTCCTAAGAATGTCCTGATGTTTTGTGTGTTTGTAGTGTTCGTCATGGTAAGTAAAACGAGAACTGAGGCGCACAGTGGAGGTGACAGCTCCGAGACTCAAGAGAGTGGGGGTAGTGGCCGAGGACCTCAACACCCTGCTGAAAGAAGTGCTCCACCCCAACAACAGGCAGCAGGAGGGGGAGGATCCCAAGGAGGTAGAGGTTGGGGTGCCCAAGGAGGACGGGTAGGATATGGTGGGGGACGTGGTCGTGGAATACCCCAACAGCAACAAGGTGCCCCCCCTGACTATCCAGGTAGGGCGAGGGGAGGGCCCCCTCAGCAGGGAGGTCGTGGACGTGGTGGTGGGGGCATAGGCAGTGGCCGTGGGGGTGGACCTTCTTTTGGTGGCCCATCCCGACCTCAAGCTCCCGAGCTGCAACAAGCTACCCCAACTCCATATCAAGCTGGGGTGACTGCTCAGTCCGCATTATCTGAGGCCAGTTCTTCTTCCCAACAGCCTGAGACATCAGAAGTGGAACACCAAAGGGGGCAGATGACAATTCATTCAGAAGCTGTTTCTCCTGTCCCGCCCTCAAGTACAGCGGTGAGGTTTCCCCTTAGGCAAGCAAACCACTTCTTTGCAGAGTTACCTAATAAAGCTCTGCACCAGTATGATGTAAGGCACTATTCTCTAGCTTGGGATAAACACTTCTTATTATACCAATTTATGGATTACCAATATACTTTTCTCGATGAAATTTAGGTCACTATCACACCAGAAGTGACATCAAGGGGTGTCAACCGTGCTGTTATGGAGCAGTTGATTAGGCTATACCGGGAGTCTCATCTGGGAAGGAGACTTCCTGCATATGATGGACGCAAGAGCCTTTATACTGCTGGTTCACTTCCTTTTCTTTCAAAGGAGTTTAGAATCACTCTCCTTGATGAAGATGATGGATCAGGAGGACCAAGGTACACCATACATGTTACCAAAGCTTTTCTTTATGTATGATCCATAACTGTTTATGTGACAATCTTTTGTATATGTTTCATCACAGAAGAGAGAGGGAGTTCAGGGTTGTGATAAAATTGGCTGCCCGGGCAGATCTTCATCATCTAGAACTCTTTCTGCAGGAAAGGCAAACTGATGCTCCTCAAGAAGCTCTTCAGGTTCTTGACATTGTGCTGCGTGAACTACCCACCACTAGGTACTTGATAAGTGGATTTAGTTCTTTGTATTCCTGGTGTTAGTACATTTTAGTTTATCCTGATCCTGTTGTTTTGGATGCTAATTGGGATTTTGCTGTTAAAGGTATTGTCCTTTGGGAAGGTCATTTTATTCACCTGATCTGGGTAGAAGGCAACCATTAGGTGAAGGATTGGAAAGTTGGCGTGGTTTCTATCAGAGTATTCGTCCCACTCAGATGGGATTATCTCTCAACATTGGTGAGTATTATCATACTGTTATCTTGGTATCCAGATATCATGTCATCTCTATTTTATTTTTATCTTAGTTAAACCAGTCAGTTCTTTTATTATTATAATTTATATAGTTGATGGATAGGTTACAAAATATTTTAATAATGATGATTGAGCAGTTACTAAGTCGGTATCCAGGAAGTATGAAAGCACAGAAGAGTCTTGATTTTTTTTCTTTTGTAAATTTAGTCTTTTGTTAAATCAATTAGTAAAGTTAGAAAAATGATCTAATGTTTCACTAATGGATGTGCAGATACGTCGTCCACCGCTTTTATTGAACCATTGCCTGGAATTGACTTTGTGACTCAGCTGCTCAACAGGGATGTCTCTACCCGCCCATTGTCTGATGCTGATCGCGTAAAGGTTAGTTTTTTTATACTGCAGCACTGCACGCACTTGTGTCCATACATCTTTTAGTCACTATGTGCCAAAGGTACTTCCTTGGGAAGCCTCAACAAACATGTTTATTAAACTTGTCCAAAGAGTTGTGTCTTTCTGTGAGCCATTCATTAAATGTAAGTAGTCCTGTATTTTGCAACTGACAGATTAAGAGAGCACTTCGGGGTGTCAAAGTTGAAGTGACACACCGTCGAAATATGAGAAATAAATATCGCATCTCTGGTCTGACTTCACAGGCAACCAGAGAGCTGACGTGAGTATTAGTGCCTTAATATACATAGTTCTTCGAAGCAATTAAAGAAAAAAATCTTCTGCTGACATATTTTGGCCTCTCAATTTTAGTTTCCCCGTTGATGAGAGGGGAACATTGAAGTCTGTTGTGGAGCATTTCTATGAGACGTATGGATTTGTCATCCAACATACTCAGTGGCCTTGCTTGCAAGTGGGAAGTACACGGAGGCCAAACTACTTACCAATGGAGATAAAAATGCAGGAATTATAGTGGGCTACAATCAATTATTTTTGTTTTAAATAAAAACGGACTGATTTATGATCCATGAGAGATGCATTCGGGTCCACTTATTATTAGTGATCCTATTGTTTTGGGCTGGATATCTAATTGATTGGTATGGATAAAAATGCGGGCCCATAACTCATAGGCCCATAATGGGTGGGTACTAAAGTTCTATATAAACTTGGCTAGGTCCCTTTTGTGTTCACGTTGAATTCTAACTCCACAACTTACCCCATTATAAGTTGTGATAGGGAGTGTGAATCACAGAGGAAGCCCTAATCTCTTCAAACCTTCAGGCATTCAAAATCAACAGGGTATTCTAAATCTATCGTTATGTCTTCTACAGGTAATCAATCTAGTATTCTAATTTCATATGATTATTTTAAATTTATTCTTACATTTGGTATTAGAGCTTCAATTATATGATTTAGAATCTGATTAGTTGAAGACTTGAATATATGCTTAATAATTTCATCCTTCTGCAATTTTCATTCATACAAATTTTTTAAAAATTCTAATTGGATGATTTTCAAAAATTTGGAACCAAAGATTTTAGGGGTTTTTGTAGAATTTGAAATCTTGAATCAATTATCACAAATTGCTTCAAATTGTTGTACAATTTTTGAATATAATATTCCTTGTGGTAATAAGAGACAGAACCACATACCAATTGCATCAAGAATTATCCAATTCCATGCAAATTTTGAATTAGATATCAAAGTTAGGGTTTGCAATATTGAATTTTCAATCTCATTATTTTTTGCAAATTGATGAATAATTTTCGAATATAGTGTTCCTTATGATCATATAAAAGAAACCCACAAATCAATTGCATCAAAAATTAGCTAATTACAATGCAATTTCTTTTGAAATTTTAGGCCATGCAGACCTTTTCTGAAACCGAAAATTGTGCATTCAAATCATCCAAATTTGTGGATTAAATTTCGGGCTTTGCATATTGATTTGTTTAGAGTGAAACCTTGAATCAAAAGTACACAAAAATTGCAAGAAAACGTGTCTAAAATCCCTCGGAATCGAGCTTCGTATATCCCGACGAAAATGGGTGATTTTGCTTCGAAAAAACCATGAAAAACTCAATAAAATTTGGGGATTTTAGGGTAGATGAGTTTAGAATGGGATTAGGAACAAAAACCACATAAAAATCACATAAAAAGGGCTCCAAAAACACAAAACCCGACTCCCCTATCCATGGGTCCTGCGTGACCCGTTTCTGATATGGGTTGACCCGCTTGAGGTTGAAGATGAGCCTGAAACCCATGCCCACTCACGCCTTCTAGAGAGTGAGGGAGAGTGTGCATTCTACGGATTGAATTTTTCAGTTTAAATGTGATTTTTTGGAATATTTTTTATAAATTTTTGATTGCTATAAATATTTTTTATATAAATATTAATATATAAAATATTTTTTAATACTTATTTGGACAATTTTCTGAAAGGTGATACATTGAAAAATTAATTTATTATATTTTGAACCTTATGATAATGTTCACTCTCCACAAATTATAATATATATTTATCTACTCTCAAGCCTAATATATATACCTTTATATGTTTGTTTTAAGAAACAAAAGATTTTATTTTAATTTTATTTGCATGAAGCCTCTCTGGGAATGTCATAGAATTTGTTTATGGATAGTAAGGGTGTAATATTTCATCTCTTTAAATACTGTACCATAATTTTGGGCAAGTAATTCCTGTGCAAGGAGTTTTATAAATTATTATGGATAATTAACACCAAAATGGAATTATTCATATTAATGCGTAAAATTTTCTTTGTAATTTGAGGAAGGCTTTTAATTATCTCATGCTATAATCTGCCCAAAGGGGATTATTGTATGTTATAATTAGGAGTTAATTTGGGATGAAGTTAATGGGGAATATATTGGCCTAAAATATTTATTTGTCTAAAGGGGATAGATATTTGAATCCAATGTATTCTCACTGATTAATTCATCTGAGGTTCTGATCTAGGTGGTGACCTTGATTTGTACATTCTGCCCAAAGGGGAATGTACTATTATGTTGGCCTCATCAAGATAGCTTATTTTAATTAAAGTTATGTATAAAATTGCCCTTATTAATTATCCTAATGCATTCCAATTTTGCAGTTATATTTTCTATGAATAATTGTTCTGCTTCAATTGAGATTTTAACTGAATCAAATTATAACAAGTGGAAGCAAGACCTAGAATTCTCCTTAGGAATTGCTGACCTTGATCTGGCACTACGCGAGAGTAAGCCTGAAGTAAATGAAAAGAGTACAACTGAACAGAAAGAATTCTTAGCTAAATGGGAGAGATCCAATAGACTCAGTCTAATTGCAATTAAGAGGACCATATCTGAGCACCTACTTAGTGGCTTACCAGAAACCACGAGTGCTAAAGAATTTTTTACTGTCTTAGGAGAAAGATACCAAGTATCTAATAACGCTGAGTCTGGATATCTTATGAAAAAGTTGACTGATATGAGATATGACAACAATGAGGGAGTAAGGGAGTTCATTTTAAAGATGGTTCAAATCCAAACCAAGCTGAAATCCCATAACATTGACCTAAATGAGAATTTCATTGTCTCACATGCCTTGAACTGTCTACCTGCCGAATTTACACAAATCAAAATCGCCTATAATACTTTTGGTGAGAAGTGTACCATTAATGACCTTATTACCAAGTGTGTGGTTGAAGAAGAAAAATTAAAGAAAGAAAAAAGTGACCTATCCTGTGAGTTAGCCCTTTTTACTTCCCATGATAAACTCTATTCTGGTAGTAGTAATTGGAAACATAAGAGAAATCAATCCAATAGTCCCCATAAGGATCAAAGTTTAAGGAAACCAGGCAATGGTCAACGTCATGATATAAGATGTCATAAATCAACTCTCATTAAGAGAAACATATGGTGTTTCTGGTGTAAGGGAAAGGGGCATAAAAGGAATGATTGTACAAAATTTAAGGCTTGGCTAGAGAATAAGCAGAAATTTGGAGGAATTCAAGAGCCTGAAGAGACCAAATATGAGAGAAAGCAAGATGAGGATAGTAGAGAATCTTAAAGTAGTGTTGGAGTCAGTTGGAGATGTCATTTTAGTTTTGGCAACCGGATATGAAACTATTTTGAAAGACTTTTTTTTTTATGAATCTTCTTTTAGGAGGAATTTGATTTCTATTTTGTTTAGATAAATTTAGTTTTTATTTTAATTTAATGTTAAAACTCCCAAATTATTGGTTATGGACATTTAGTAGATGATTTATATATAAATTATCCTTGATTTTTTGACAATATTTCATCATCTTTAAATATTTGGGTCTCAAAATTAAAGAAAAATTTTTTTTATCATTGCACAAGCATTTAGGATATATCTTTGAGGAAATATTTAAAAGGTTAATTAAAATTGATATTTTACCTTTCTTAGAGTTTGACAATTTAGAGACCTATGTAGATTGTATTAGAAGGAAGTTCATTAAGAATAAGAAGAAAGGTATGACTAGAAGTTCAAGTATTTTAGAAATCATTTACACAAATATTAGTGGATCTTTTTCTCATGTTATTTGTGGTAGTAAGTTCTTTATCACTTTCATTGATGATTTCTATTGATTTGACTATCTTTATTTGATTAAAGAAACATAATTAGAAAATAGACTTTAATTGTCCCCTCCGCTATGCAAGTGGAGTTTATTAGTTGTTACGTTGATGCTATTCATGTCATTTGGTTAAGAAGTTTAATGACAGGGCTTTATATTGAAAATTCTGTTATTCAACCACTAAGAATTTATTGTGACAATAGTACTGTAGCATTTTACGAAAAATAATAAAACTACTAGTGGCTCTAAGCATTTAGAATTGAAGTATTTGACTGTCAGAGATTTATTAAAGAACAACGAGATAGTTATTGAACATATAGACACAGATTCTATATTGACTGACCTCTTAACTAAAAGATTTGGGTTCATTATATTTAAAAGACACGTTGAGAATATGAGTATTGTATGTTCTCTTGATATATTAGGTTAGTGGGAGTTTGAGTTCTATATTGTATTCTTATTATGTTGAACATCTTTTTTGGATTTAACATTTATATAATTTGTATTCTGATTAATTGATAATGCATTGAATTTTGGTATTATGTATTTTTGCACATATGCATCAATTGCAAAATTTTGAACTCGGTATCATTAGGACCACTATGCCCGTGATTGATGCCATATTGGAGTTGAGGCATGATGGTTTCTTGATAAACCATACAATTTCTCTGGCTTTAAAGCACTTGAGAGAAATTGTGAGGACTGACAAAGAAAATAGTAGTTAGGCCGTTGGATCACATTGGCATACTATTTTCTTGCTGCACTCCACACTAATGACTAGTTGACGGAGTCAGTGATATTTGTAACCATGGAAGGTTTAATATCAATAATAGATATAATAACTGTCATAATTCAGTATTACTTGGTTTTAGTTGGATGGAGTCGTATTAGATATCGCATCTTGGATCATTTGTTTTTAAAATGTGGCCACATTACAAAATTAGTCATTAGCCCGAAAGTCATTTTCAAAATAAAAGTTTTTAAAAATGAAGAATTGATTTTGCCCAAGTGGAAGAATGTAGGAATTATAGTGGGCTACAATCAATTATTTTTGTTTTAAATAAAAACGGGTTGATTTATGATCCATGAGAGATGCATTTGGGTCCACTTATTATTAGTAATCCTATTGTTTTGGGCTGGATATCTAATTGATTGGTATAGATAAAAGTGCTGGCCCATAACTCATAAATCCATAATGGGTGGGTACTAGAGTTCTATATAAACTTGGCTAGGTCCCTTCTGTGTTCACGTTGAATTCTAACTCCACAACTTACCCCATTATAAGTTGTGATAGGGGGTGTGAATCACAGAGGAAGCCCTAATCTCTTCAAACCTTCAGGCATTCAAAATCAACAGGGTATTCTAAATCTATCGCTATGTCTTCTACAAGTAATCAATCTAGTATTCTAATTTCATATAATTATTTTAAATTTATTCTTACAAAACATTCCCACAAATCATGAACTATTTTGTGTTATGTGGAAGTGCAAGGTAATATCTTGTTCCGAATGTAGGTTTGTAAGATAGTAGAAGGTCAAAGGTACCCGAAGAGGTTGAATGAAAGGCAGATTGCTGCTTTGCTCAAAGTCACATGCCAGCGTCCTATTGAGAGGGAGCGTGATATTATGCAGGTCTGAAGATGATTTCTCATACCATCTTACATATATTGATATAATTTGGATGTACAAATCATTTAATATTATGATTTTTACTTTCAAATGCATGCTGGATGTTTTATGTACCATTGCCTGTAGGTTTTGCATTTTTTTAATGGGATATATTCTCCGCATTTGTGGTCCGAAGACTTACGGTATTGCTGAGTTAGCTTTGGGTTGTATGTGCTTTAATGTCTAACTGCATTGCTATGTGAGAAATTTATAATTCTGTAGTTTTAATTTGCTCTTGGTTGTTTCCTTTGTAAAGCAGTATTTAGTGCATGTTTAGATAACCATTTTTGCATCTTCCAAACCACGTTTCAAACAAAGCAATAATTTGTTATTTCTACATAACTATGGTTGTTAAATGAGATTTTCAGGCTCTTCACCGCTTATCCAAACACACTATTAATTTTTATTAGAATTTGGATTACATGTTAACTATATTCCTAATATTGTTTTTGTTTTTTATGGGAATGCTTTATTACACAGATAAATGCATTTTGTTAACGTGCATTTTTCTTAAAATTTTAAGAAAATAAAAATAAAATTTGAAATAAGAATAGAATGAAATTTAGTAATTTAAAATCATGTTTTATAAAAAAATAAGAATATTATTCTATTTGTAAGTTTGGTAAAATAAAATTATGAATAAATGAAAAGAAAAGTTTGCTGAAGAGCAAAATAGTCTTATAATGCAGTATTGTTTAAATTCTGTTGAGAGCAAAATTGACATTTTATAAATAATTCTATTGGCAAATTGCTCTTTCGATCAGCCTACCCAAAGAATCATCATTCCTTCTTACCAATGGAAATGTCTTTTCTTAGGAAAAATAATTCATGTGTACCCAACATGTTTATATCTTCTTTCTCTCTCCTGTTCCTCCCTTGGATAATTTTCTACGTAACAAACATAATAATTTATTTAGGTCAAGTCCATGCAAAGTTGTTTATAATAACCATTGCCGAGTAAACTAATATTTTGATACGTTAATTTGTTCCATCAGTTTATTCTTTAAAATATTTTTATTATAGTAAAATGAAGGTTAATATTTTATATTAAGGTTAAAAGTATTTTTTATTCTAAATAAATAATTTTATAAGTTTCAAAACTGTTTTAAATTAATCTGTATTCAACCATTAAAAATATGAGTATTATAGATATTTTTTATTTATAAAATTATTTTTTTATTTCCTTTTCTATATCCAAGTTTCTTCATATCAAATGAGTCTCAGAAATTTGCGTACTATTGCTAGCATTGCACAAAAACATGATTTTGGGTTTGTTCGATTCTCAAAAAGTTTACTTCATGTGCTTCATAAATATTGTTCTTAATGTTAAAATAAAGAAAATTACCTTTGAATTTTTATTTATTTATGGATATTTTGGCATTTAGAATTACAGCATTTTACTCTATGTGGAAAATTTTAAGACTCATTTAATTCACAAAATTGGTAGTGATGAAATTATAAAAGGAATATTGATATGAAAAATATTTGCATAATTGATGTTTGGTATAATATAGAATAGAAGTGAAATAATTTTCCTTATACCATTTGGCCAAGAATGCATCTAAAAAGGGGAGGAATAGGTGCTTTTGCAAAAATTTAAAAGATTATGCATAATTAAAATAATTGAGATACTAGTAACAAAATGTGTACAAAACAATTATTGAGATAAATGAGATGCAATCACAAATTTTGTAACCATAAGAAGATTTTTTTGGCAAGTTATTGTAAAATATAACTAATTAGTCAAATATCAAGGAGACTTAAAAGAATTTTATTAACAAAGTTTTCAAATAGAATGTAAAAACAAAAAAATAAAGATGAGTAAAAAAAAATATACACTGTATATGTAACATCGCAAAAAATTTTGGACTTACAATGTTAGTGACTTTAAAAATGATATAAACTTAAATATTAGGCTTAAAGAGTAGGGTATAGGATGGGATAAGAAAAAAGTCAAATTTTTAACTATTTAAAAATTTATTAATATATATATAATTTAAAAAGCTAAAGATTTAAAAGTAAAAAAAAACTAATAAGATATATATCTTTAGTTAATTTTAAAATATTTCAAATTATTCGAGAGTTAACTTAAAGTTAGTTTTAATAGGCAATAGAATTTTAAAATATAATAATAATAATAATAATAATAATAATAATAATAACTAATAAGATATATATCTTTAGTTAATTTTAAAATATTTTAAATTATCTGAGAGTTAACTTAAAGTTCATTTTAATAGTCAATAGAATTTTAAAATATAATAATAATAATAATAATAACTAATAAGACATATATCTTTAATAATCTAATTATGAAAAATCTAAACTTATTTCTTATTTTTCACTGCTCCATCTGCCTGCTCTCTCTCACGTCGCTAGAAGTCTTTCTTTAAGTAATTCTAACTTGTTCTTTCAATCTCTCTTCAAACTTACATCTCCACACCAGATACGAGAGTAGCTTTTGCTTATTGTCTCATATGACTATATATATATATATATGTATAAACACACCCCACGCACTATTTAATTAAAGTGATATGCAATATGCACATTTTCGTCCTTTTGTAGATTATATATATATATATATATATATATATATATGTATGTATAAACACACCCCACGCACCATTCAATTAAAGTGATATGCAATATGCACCTTGTCGTCCTTTTGTGGATTAAATATATATATATATATATATATATATGTATATATAGGTATATATACAACCTTCATCCCTTATTTTTATATATATATATATATATATATATATATGTAATTGTAATATATACATAATTATATATTTCTATGCAGAAACATATCTTTTCATCCCTTTATTTTTCTGAAATGAATATATATACACATATATTTAATTATATATATATATATATATATATATTTGTAAGTATGTATATAATATGAATTTATGAATATAAATTTAATATAAATTTTTATACATAGATATATCTGTGTGTGTGAATTTAGGAATATAAATTTAATTCATATATAAATAAATGTAAATTATAAATTTTAGATGAGAAAATCAAGATTTAGGAATTTGGGAACTTTTGTAAATTTAAGTTAACATAAAATTAACTACTCTAATGAATTAATTAAAATATAAAGAAATATGGATTTAAAAGAGAATTTTAGGTTCTCTATTATAACTTTTAAGTTTTTAAAGTAGTTTTAGAGTAACCTTAGAGTAGTTTAAGATAATAAATAAGTAGTTTTGAATTATATATTGATGTTTTTGTATGTATGTTACTTTTATAGATTTTCATTAACAACTCTTATTGCTTAGATTTTTCTTACCTTGTGACTACTTAGCCAAAAGAAAACAGGTAATTCAGAGTTTTTCCATGTGTGTGCAAATTAGTTTATTGTTGTAATTTTAATTAAATAAATAAGTTTATCTTATTGAGCGTGATACAGGTAAATAAGCTGTATGAGATTATGAAAGGGTAAAAGTAAATGATTGTGAAATTAATAGAATTGCTAAAATCTAGTTAAGCATACTTGCAGATATAATAAAATTATGAAGTAGTGTTTTATTTTCAAACATGTTTGTGAGCTCAAATTATTGATATGAAATTTTAGAGTATTATATTTCTTTCAAGCATACTTGTTAGTCTGATTTGATATACTATATGGGGTTCTTTATTTTTCAAGCATGCTCATCTAAATTTTAGATAAATATGACATGCATAAATGATGGATTAAGGAGATATTGTTGAGATATATATGATACGATGACTATGTGGTTTGCCTCTACCTCGCGCACAGTGGTTGGCTTTTTTTAGGGTCTTGTTCCTCAATACTTACCTGGCCGGGTTTATAAGGGAAAAACGTGGGACAGTGACACCTCTTGATTTAATCTTTTAAGGAGGGGAGCCATAGTCTAAGCTTTAGCTCTGTACCTTTGGCCAGGTACATCTCGAGCACCGGAGTAGTTTTGATCAGTCCAATGTGTGGGGCCAAATCGTGGATAAGCCTGTGGTTTCAATGAGTGGTATAAGGTTGGATAGAGCAATAAGGAATGTTGTACATATTGCATTTTATCATGTTGTGCATATAACTATTTTGAATTATACCTTATGATCTTTTATGTTAATAATTAATAATAGTGATGTTGGATTTGTATGGAGGCATATTGTATGTTAATTGGGTATGGTTGTTAGTTTGTATGTACATGGTAAGACTCTAGGTTATTAAGACGTTAATACTCACCCCATTCTCTTGACATTTTCAGGTAAAGGACTGAATAAGAGATAAAGGAAGTTACCAGAGGAGTGAGCTATTAGCTCTTGTACTCCTCGAACTCATATTGGGTTAATATTTATCTTTTGCTATAATCATATGACATTGTTATTTGATTTTACTGTTTTTGGACCTTAAAACATTGTTTAACTAGCAGTTTGATACTTATAGACATTTGAATTTAATTTCCTAAAATATTCTAATATATGCTCGAGATGTGGACTGTGAGTCCTTATGTTTTGAATTGAATAAAATGGGTGAAGCCCTTATTGTTATACAATAACTTGAGCAGATATTGTTGCTTAATAGGGTTGAACCCTTTTAAATGAGTATTAATTAGCGTGAGACAAAGTTTTAAAGATTTATAACTATATAAGTACTTGACATATATTTAGGAGACGGAATCCCTAACCCAATGATTATTAGAGTAAGTATTACAGTATATATCTTGGTTTGGCCCCTTTAATCTACATTTAGTTCCCTTGCAAAATTTTAAGAGATATTTTACCATTCAATCAGAGTTATACAACAACAAATGCTTTAGATTTTTAAAACTCACATGGAACTTTTTACAAATGGTTTTCTCAATTCATACACAAACTTATTTTGGAACCCTTGAAAAGACTTTACAAAAAGAGTATAAAATTTAAAAACCCTTATTGCAAAGGAATTACAAATAAGCTTATAGAATGATATTTATATAGTTAGATCAACTAGCCACTTAGTTCAAAAAAGAATAATAAGTCAACACAATGAGAATAAAAATGATTACAATAAATATAAGCTCAAAATCTTTCTATTCACTTACATCATATTTTTATTATGCACTTCTTCTCTTTATATATAGTTCTTCAAGTTTCTAGCTATTATAACTCTTTTTCAAATAATCATCATAAAGGTTGAACAGCTAAGATAACAAATAATTTTCTTTTCGACTAGTTTTAAACTTTCTCCATCTTTTTTTTCGTGGCTTGAGACTTTTCAAGCACATTGAGTAAAGAGGAAAATGCTGAACTTTTACTCAAATTGTTTCTTCTCCATTAATAGTAATTAATGCATTAAACGTGAGAAATCATACTTTCCTAATATGTTAAACTCAAAAAAAGATTAAAAGAAAAGTATTATATTTTTTTATAGCTTTATGAGCTATTCAATTTTTGGTACAATGACAATAATAAAATATTCTATTTAGATTATATTAATTTAAAATGAGATAATCTTTGGGTCGAAATTCAATCTTTAAAAACTAAACAAAACAAATAGACTTTTAAAAAAAGACTTTGAATTTTATTATCATTAGATATAGAGAAAGGTGAGAGACAATTGGGTCAACACTTAGTTGCATAAAAACAATGTTACAATAGAAAATATACTAAAAAAATGTCAAAACTACCCTTCAAATAAAAAATAAGAATAAAAAGAATTAATTTTGTCTCCCCTACTTTTGTTTCCATTCGCAAATTGTTCTTCCTCCTTTCAACAATCAACTTGTTTGCTCTCTTTATGTGTTGCATTTTCAACATCTTTCTTCCTAAATCATGGTTCTCCTTTCATATTTTACCGCTTTCTATTTTCCATTTCTTTCATTGTTTTTCTCCTTTTTGAAATTGCAGATTACATATGAAAACATTGAACATCACAGATCGATGAGTTTCAAAAATGGACAAATTTTTTGATTGATTGAGGAAGATAATAAGCAATCGATAATTTTTTGCTAAATGGAAAAACTTTTTGTTCACAGAAAGGGGAAAGTGAGAAGAATTTTTTGTTCTTATATCATTCTCCTTCTTTCTAAAATCATAGATTGCATAGTGCACAAACATCATAAATTGTTGATTTGTCTTTCAAAGAGGTGCAAATTTCCTATTTGCTCAAGGAAGAATGGTTTCTTTTTGGTTTCGTGTAATGTGATTTAGCATCTTAAGCTACATGTTTATTTTTAGCAATGGGAGAAGTGGCTTCTAGTTCCTTCCTTAATTGACCCTCTACTCTTACCGTTCATACATAACATTCACAAGAGCATAGATGGCTAAACAAGAAAAATCACAATTTCTCAAAACTTGATATCAAATTAATTTGTCAGTAATGAAAAAGAGTAATTATTTTATTCTTATAATGTTTTATTTATAAACGACTGAATTTTAATTCATTTAAAATAGTAAAATAGAAATCTTAATCCTATTTACAAAGGGATACTATCTTCCTATACTCAAACACCAACATTAATAACTACAAACTAATCTTAAATTACTCATAAATCCCGAATGATAATTAAATCATAAAATAATTCCAACTTATCATCTTGTATCATCTTCATTATAAAATCGAAAGTCCTCCTCGCAAGCCAGCTTTGCACCTTGACGTGGATGACATTTGAAATCATGAACCCATATTCCTACGAGAATATTGACTAATAATTTAATGCAGATTTTTATTTGAGAATCTAGCTCTAATATTTTATGTTTATAAGCTGTAGGGCTAGGCCCAGAAATAACCAACCTTCCCTTGTTGTATGTGTAAGGATTCTGTTAATTTGTGACTTCTTACCCAAGAAGACAAATATAGATTTGGCCGCGACCACAAATTGTATAAAGCTTTTCTTTTTAAAGTTATTGTTTGGCAACTTTTATTCCAACAATATCTTGCAAATGAAGTATGTTGTATACTTAGGAAGGGTGGTTTCCTGCTTTCTAGTGCCATTGGGGCGCCAGTTTCCCTCTATCATGGCTGCCATGTCATCTCATTGATGTCTTTTCATTGAGTTCTTATAATAATCAGTATCATAAAAATATTAATTAAAATCCTCTCTAAAAAATTTTATTAGAGAGAGAAAAAATATATATGGGGTAAGTTTGAGACTCATTTATATAGATTTTATTCTTTCTTTTTTTTAGAATTTGTTTAGAAGGGGGAGAGAATCTATAAATATATATATATATATATATATATATATATATATATAAAAGGAGATATATAAGCTTAGATTGTTTAGAATTTAGGATAGAGTTAAAGAAGAAATATGAGGTGGGTTTATGGCCCAACTAATATCTCTTTTTCTCTTCATCAAATTCTTTTTTAAATAAAAAAATTTATTAGCAAAAAATATAAAAAGAAAAATATGAATTTGGATTATCTCAATTTATAAGAATAAAATGAATTATTTTAATCAATGAGATCATTTTTAAAAAAATTACTTATTTTTCTAAATATAATTTATTTATTTCTCAAATGAAGTAAGTGGACAAAATTTATTCAAATTCGGCCATTTAACTTTGCTCAGAAGGTTTCAACTTTTGAGTGGGATATATATATATATATTATAGTATCATGAATGGTACGGATAATGGACAATGTGACGTAACCTTATATTCCTATCAGAGCATAATAGATTTATGAATTATACAATACTTTATTCACCTAACCCCTTTACTTTATCCTGTATATAATAATATGTAGCATTCGTTACTTGGCAATGAGGGAAATGACACCTATTTTTAATATACTATAAGAGTGAATCTTCTTGCTTTTTAATATATTCTTTTTATTGAGAAAGAGAATTGAATTGTTTAAATTTTTACCCGTTCAATTACTTGAGATTGTCTCAAGTGATTTTAATAAAATATTTTATTTAACAATATAATCTAGAATGTCCAAAAAAATTTTCAACTTAAATAGTTAATTATTGCAATATTTAAAGTAACTTAATCTTTTAGTCATTTATATATACAAACTTTCTCAATGTAATTTTTTTAAAATTTTGAAATCTTCTTAATTTAGTGTCTAATTGATTTTTTCTCTTATAATTTGGTGTCCAGTTTATTTCTTCTCTTTTAATAAAATATTTTATTTAACAGTGTAATCTCAAATGTTTTAAAAAAAAATATTTGTGTTTAAAAGCTTAACTCTTGTAACATTCAAAGTAACTTAATCTTCTAGTCATTTAAATATGCAAACATTCTCAACGTAGTTTTATTTTTTTTTAATTTTGAAATCTTCTTAATTTAATATCTAGTTCATTTCTTCTCTTTTAATTAGTCATTTTCTCAACTCAAATTATGTTTTATACATAAATGAAATTCATAGTTTTTTTTTCTACAGCATATCAATTAATGAGCATGCATACATTTTGTTCATTTAAAACATAAAATGTGGCTAAAAATATGTAATTCGAGTTAATGTGAAAGCAAAATTAATGATGATCTAATAAGTAAAATACTAAATTAAGATGGGAAAATTTATATTATTTATTTATCAAAACATTATTGTACTAAAATGGTTATCCCATACGGGCCACGGACCACAGAATTTGGTTATTCATTCAGTTGAATTTAAATTTTATTTTGAATTGAATAATCATATTATATAATTATTTGATTCTTGTAAATAAATATAATCAAGCAAAGCATGAGTGTTTATTTGTGAAAATTCAAAACATAAATGATATGGACAAAGGCATTAAGTGTGACACTACATGTTTTGCACCCAAATAGTGAGAGAGCATTATACAATGATTTAGATATATTCCAAAGTCACAAGTCACTTAACAAATAATCTATTGGTAGTTACATTCCCCATTAGTTGTTTTAGATAAGATAAGGAACCATTTGTTGGTTATAGAGCCATCAAAATAATAACAACAATAAGAATTAAGGACAAATTCACTTTACACTAAATTATCACATAGCAAACTCATTATTCAATTTTCATGGAAATTTATTGGCAAATTAATCCAAACATCATAAGTATAATGTATGTATATTTGTCTTATTGGAGACAAGATAGTATGGTAAATGAATCCCATCCTTCTCCTTTTGAAAATAGTTCAACATATAAAAGTTGGATAAGGCATTTAGGTGAGGGTTCCATCTCAGAGTCAGTGGAATATGGATGAGTACAAACTCAATAGGCATCATGCATGACATGAATTAACACATTGATTGGAGATTTACATGTTAATTTTCTCTTATTTGTTTTGATACACTGTTGTTGATTGAATGCCCTGTGGGGTGTGAGTTAGTGGGATGATTAGGATGGAATGGTGTCGCCCAGATTAGGTGATAAATGAGATAAGCCTCTTGTTTTCTTATGATCTAATTTCAAATGTTTAATATAACTTGTTTTAGGGTAATATTTTATTTATCCAACAATTATTATTATTATTATTATTATTATTATTATAGTATGTAGATAAATACATTTTCTAATTTCTTATGATATTGCGTTACATGTTTTGTTTTGTACATATAATAGCGTTACTTTAATATTGTAAGCTAGGGTATTTATGGGCCTGTTTGATTTGATTCTGCAAAACAGTTTTTTTTTGTTTTCAAGAACAAAAAAATAAAAAAATCTGTTTGATAATGTGTTTTTAATGAAGTGTTTTGTAAAACAAAAAAACAAAATTTTGTTTTCAAAAACAAAAAACTCAAAACACTTTTTAAGTGTTCTGTAATTTTTGTTCTACAGAATCAGGTAAAAAATAAAAAATAATTACTTTTTAAAATAATGATTCAAACAGATTTTTTAATTTTTTTGTTCTCAAAAACTTGTTCTTGAAAACATATGTTTTGAAAACATTAAAATAAAAACAATTTTAAACAGGCCCTATGTTACGCTTGAGAATTGTTTTTTTAATCTTTACATTTGCGCTTGTCAATCTCATAATATTTATGTTTGGAAAACTGGAAAATTTTAATGTGGGGATGGAATCTATCAAGAGGTAAATAAAAGTCTACCTAGAGACTTGGAGCCAAATTATCTCTTTAGAGGGAAAAAAAATTTATACCTTATATTTGAACATAGGCAATATAGGGGTGGAAAATAGTTATTAGAATATTTTTTTTATTGAAAAGTTTGTTGTAAAGAAAAACGATCTAAAACTTCAACTAATTATTTTATATTTTTTAAAATCTCACTTATTATACAATTTTAAAGTTCCCCGAGAGAATTTGGAGGAAAACTGAACGTTAAATTTTATGTTATTCATTATTTCTCAAAATTACATGTCAAAAAATTAAATTTGGATAATTAATAATTTTAATGAAAAATAAATCAATAATTATGAATATGTTATAATTAATTATTTTCTCTTATTGATATTTATTAATTTATGTAATTATTTTTATTAAAATTTAAATACAAAATACCACAAAATAATTAAATAGTAATCGAATAAACTTTAAGCGTATTAAATTTAAATTACAAGGGAGCAATTTATCTCATTTATTAATACAGATAGACGTGTCACCATTCTCATAGTTCCTGCATGCCAACTAATAAACAAACAGCAACGGAAGGTGGATTTAGCGACGGTAGCCGCCAGAGGCGGCGGTTAGGTAGAAAAAGAACAAGGACGTGACATATTGAATATAGTATCAAATCATATGATAAGATAATTAACATAGTTGTTGCATTTTGCTTGCTTCACAAGATTCAACTTATTCTGTCAACTTTTCATTCACTGGGTGCAACACAGCTTTTTGACAGTAATATTAGCTTTAACAAAATATTTCTTCAAAATGCTTTTTATATTATAAAGAATGTGTAAAGAACAATACCGCGTTACCTTTTTATTTGAGAATACACAATTGCCAAAACAATTTTTTAAAATGTTTTTTTTATATTTTAAAGAATGTGAAAAGAACAATACCGTGTTTTCTTTTCTACTTTTTATTAAAAAAAAATGAACACCAAACTATTCATTCCATGTTCAGCTTTAATTATTTTTTTAATAAAAATAATATCTGAAGGCTGAGCCAGATGCTCTGCGTTCAAAGTTTACACACACACACACACACACACATATATATATATATATATATATATATATATATATTTCAAATAGATAGATGTCTCAACCGGCTGGGGGGGGGGGATTTTCAATTTTGGCATGGGGGTGGGGGAGTGACGTGGGGAGACGGGGGGGGAGTGAGGGTGAGGGAATAATAATAATAATAATAATAGTATATTTTATATTATATGAAATAAATATAAAATAATATATTTGTAATATATATTATATATTACTTAACTTTTTAAAATATTAAAATATAATTAATAATAAATTTATAAAATAATAATATTATTAATAAAGTTATATTTGTAATTATAATTTAATTCTTTTCAATTTATTTGTATAAGAAAATATTTTTTTTCAATCTTGTTAAGAATCTTATATAAAAAAAGCAACTTATTAATTTTGTTTGTTTTATGTAATCTGAATTTAAAGATCTAATTCTTTATAAAATTTTGTTGTTTTATATAATCTGAGGTCTTATAAACTTAATCAAAGTATAATTTGTAAAGATTTTTTTTGAAATAATATATTATTTAACACTGAATCTTAAATTGAATTATTATTTCAATTAAACAAAAGTCTAAAAATTGCATGTAATTTTTCTTTTTAAACAAACCCATGATTATGAAATCAAGAAAGTTCACAGGCAAGCTATGTAGAAAAGAAATAGTGCTATTGCATTTTAAAAAGTTAAACAATTGTTTATGATTTGTTGAAATAATGTAAATTAACTTATTTGCATAAAAATATATATTTTTTAAATTCCAAAGTTACACGGTTGTTACAAAATTGCATTTTTAGATTTCAAAAATTAATATATATATATATATATATATATATATATTTTAAATCGTGTAACTTTCCTAAATTTTTGAAATTTAGAAAATATATACTTCAAATGAGATAAGCTTATTCTTTTCTTATGATCTAATTTCAAATGCTTAAGAGAACTCGTTTTTGGATAATATTTTCTTTATTCTATTATTATTATTATTGTTGTTGTTGTTGTTGTTTGCTGTAGTACGTAGATAGATATATTTTCTAGTTTCTTACAGATACAGCGTCTCACGTGTTTTATTTTGTCATATAATAGCGTTAACCTAATAATAATATTGTAAGTTAGGGTATTTATGCTTGAGACTTTTTTCTTTCATCTTTACACTCATATTTGTCAATCTCATAATATCTATGTTTGGAAAACTTAAAATCAATACCTCATATTTGACCACAGGCAGTAGAGGGATAGAAAATATTTATTAAAATATTTTTTATTTCAAGGTTTGTTATAAAAAAAAAACGGCATCTAAAACTTCAATGAATTATTTTATATTTTTGAAAATCTCACTTATTATACAATTTTAAAGCTCCCCAAGAGAATTTGGAGGAAAACTGAACATTACATTTTTTGTTAATAATTATTTCTTAAAATTACATGTCAAAGAATTAAATTCAGATAATTAATCACTTTAATGGAAAATAAATCAATAATTAAAAATATGTTATAATTAATTATTTTCCTTTATTGATATTTATTAGCTCATACAATTATTTTTATTAAAATTTAAATACAAAATACCACAAATTAGTTGAAGAGTAACCGAATAAACTTTAAGAATATTAAATTTAAGTTACAAGGGAGCAATTTAAGTATAGGCCAAAAGTATAAAATGTCATTTATCCCATCTATTAACATCAATATAGATAAACGTGTCGCCATTCATATCGTTCTTGCATGCCACCAAATAAAGAAACAGCAACGGAAGATGCATTTGGCAACGGTTAGGTAGAAAAAGAAGGAGTGAGTGACATATTGAATATAGCATCAAATCATATGATAAGATATTTAATATAGTTGTTGCATTTTGCTTGCTTCACAACATTCACCTTATCGTGTCAACTTCTCATTCACTCCAAAAAGGTACAACTTTTGTAGGCTTTTCGACATTAATCCTATCTTGATAGGCATGTTTAATGACATTACACAACTGTTAAAATATTTTTTCAAAACGTTTTTTTTATTGATATTATAGGAAAGACACAAAGAATAATATCATATTCTCTTTTTTATTTTTTATTAAAAAAATTGAACGCAAAGTTACTGATTTCGTATTTAACTTTAATTATTTTTCTTAATCAAAATAATATCTGAATGCAAAGAAAGATGCTTTGCGTTCAAGCTTTATATTATTTTTATTTTAAATATGCGAGATCTCTCAAGTGACTTATTTAGGGGTGGGAGGGGATTTTTGATTTTGGCATGGGCGTTGGGGGGTGAAAAGAGGGATGGGTATTGGATTTTTTTTAATATTTATTATATATAATATATTTTATATTATTTTAAATAAATAAATAAAATATATATGATATATTACTTAATTTTTAAAATATTGAACTTTAAGTAATAATAATAAATGTATAAATAATTATTTTATTAATAAAGTTATAAGTATAATTATAATTTAATTCTCCTTAATTTATTTGCATAAGAAAATATTTTTCAATCTTATTAAAAATCTTATATAAAAAAGTTATCAACTTATTAATTTTTTTGTTTTATATAATCTGAATTTAGAGATGTAATTTTTTTATAAAAGTTTGTTGTCTTATGTAATATGAAGTCTTCTAAATTTAATCAAAGCAGAACATGTAAAAAAGTTTTTTCAAATAATTCAATTACTTAACATTGAATTGTAAAATAGAATTGTTATTTTAATTAAAAATAATAACAAAAATCTAAAATTTGCATGTAATGTTTTTTTTAAATAAACCCATGATTATGGAAACAAGAAGGTTTATGGGCAAGTTATGGAGAAAAGAAATAGTGCTGTTACATTTTAGAAAAGTTACACAATTATTTATGATTTGCTGAGATAATGTAAATTAACTTATTTGCATAAAAATATATATTTTTTAAAATTCGAAGTTACATGATTGTTACACAATTGCATTCCTAGATTTCAAAAATTTTAAAATATATATATTGGAAATTGTGTAACTTTCCTAAATGTTTGAAATTTAAAAAACATATATTTTAAAAAATTTTGAAATCTAAAAATGCAATTGTCTACCAAATATGTAACTTTGAAATTTAAAAAATATATGTTTTATGTAAACAAGTTAATTTATATTATCTCAAAAATCATAAATAATAATATAACTTTTCTAAAATGTAATAGTACTATTTCTTTCCTACATAGTTTGCCTATGAACCTTCTTCATTCCATAATCATGGGTTTACTTAAAAAAAAAATTACATGCAATTTATAGATTATTATTATTATTATTTAAATAAAATAATAATTCAATTTTATGATTCAATGTTAAATAATTGAATCATTTTAAAATATATACTTTAATTAAATTTATAAGACATCATATTATATGAGACAACAAAATTTTATAAAAAACTACATCTTTGAATTCAGATTATATAAAACCAAAAAAAATTAATAAGTTGATATTTTTTTAATATAATATTCTTAATAAAATTGAGAAAAATGTTTTCTTATATAAATAAATTAAACAGAATCAAATTATAATGACAAATATAACTTTATTAATAAAATTATTATTTATATATTTATTATTAATTAAATTTTAATTTTTTTAAAATTAAGTGATATATACTATATATTATGAATATAATATAATATATTTATTTTATATAATATAATATATATTATAAGAAAAGAAAAATGTCCAATACCCCCTATCTCTCCACGTCACTCTCCTACCCCCGTACCAAAATGAAAAATCTCCTCCCGCCCATTGTTATTAAATGTTCTTGCCAAATTAGTATTATTGTTAAAAAGCAACTTTTGTAATCATCTGACTTTTTTAGATATGATGTTGCATAATTATGTGAATGTTAAATTGCATAAAAATTTTCTGATTTTCAAAATTTAATAAAAAATTTTTATAAACTTTTGTATAAATATTTGTACAAATAATTTTTTATAATTTTTTTATTATTTTATTAGTAGAGTATAATATGTTAAGAGAATTATTTATACATAACTTAAAATTTAAATAAGTTATTTGTATATAATTTAAAATTTAAAAAGATTATTTATATAAAAAAATCTTTAAGAAATTCATTATCAAACAGCTATACTTTTATTATAAAAAAATATTAAAATAGAATTATTAATAATAATATGTTTATAAATTATGATTTTATAAATAAAGTTATATTTTTAATTATAATTTAATAAATAAAATATATTAATAATATGCTTAATGAAATTTTGATAATAGCAAATAAATCAAAAATTTTGTTATTATAATGAATAATAAAGAATTTTTTTATGATTTATTTTTTTATAATTTATTAAGAAATAAATAATAACAAAAACTTTAATTCATTTACTATCATTATGTTATTAATATATTATATTTGTTTTCTGCAATATAAAAAATATATATAATATTTATTATATATTATAAATATTATAACACTAACACAGGCACACACACGTATATACCCCCCTCTCCATTCCCCCTTTCCTTTTCAACTCGAAAACCCAAAAAATCCCAATTTCCCCCCTCGAGGGTATATCTTGTTGAATGCATAAGTTCTTTCACATTCAACTATTTTTTACATTTAAAAACATTTAACTATTTTTTTACATATTTTTAAATATAGAGGGCCTTTATCTGTGTTCTTAAGAGAAAAAAAAAAAAAGAAGTATATAAAATGTTTTCGGCGATTGGATGAATTGGTTATATATATATATATATATATTATTAGTATACTATAGCTAAAAACCATAAGTTTGTAACCTTAATTATCAAACTTAATTAGAGCTATACAAAATTTAGGTGAGGTTGAATATTAACCTAATGTTTAATTTAATTTTGCATCAAACTTTAAATTTAAGGCCCAACCCTACAATTCTTTTTTTGACTTAGCTCGATCACCCTGGGCCTTATACACCCCTAAATTATTTATTTACTATAGGTTCCAAACATTTTCTTTCTTTTATTGGTTTTTGGCATGGTAGATCTTCCAAGGTTCTTAAGAGTGGCAAGTGTGAAATGTGAGATAATTATGTTAAGTGTGAGAGTTGAAAGAAATAGGTATTTAATCTTTTTTACGAAATAAAATTCACAAAAAATATATATGATAATTTTTTTTTTATTTTCAATGAAAGGCAATAAGTATTAAAAAAAAGTCATAGAAATGACGGTTATTGACACTTACAACTATCATAGAGTTCACAAATCTGATAATAAAAAAGTAAATATTTATAATTTTCTTGTTGATTATAAGTTATAAATAGAAGCTCTACTTGTTTACAAGATTGTGTTTTTCAGATGAAAAATATCATCGTCATTGATACTGTTGCAATGAGACCAATACATTTGTTCATTTTACAAATTAGATCTACTTATTTATAAGACCCAGAGTTTCTTCTTTGATTTTATTGTGGTTGTGTGAATAAACATTCACAATTATACCAAACTTTGCATCTATGACTTTTTATGATTTTTTAAAAATAAGAATATAAAAATTTATTTTTAATTTTTAATTTTTTAGGTATCAAATAAGTTCTTGTAATATTGATACTGATGACACGTTTTCATTTCAATAAGTGAATTAGTGAAGCTTTTAGCGGCTTTATAGATTTTTTTTTAAAGAAAACATTACAAATGTTTAATTTTGCCACTTAGGCCTTGTTTAGTATAAGAAACTGTTTTTTGATGGAATCGGAAAATGGAATAGGAATAAAAAAAAATCTTATATCTCATAATTATGTTTGGTATGATGGAAGAAAAAATATAATTATTTTTATTTTTTTATATTTAAAATGAAATGAAAGAGAGATTGAAAAACTAAAATATCCTTAATCATTTTTTATTGTTAATAATTATAAAGTATAATAAAATACTCTTTTTTAAGTATCAATAAAAATAGAAAAATAAGAAAAATAATTATTTTTTATTTTTGATAATAATAAAATAATATTTTAATTTTAAAAAATTAATTTTAATTATCTCTACCACCAGAAATTCAAATACACAAGGGTAAGATAGTCCAAAAATTTACTTTCCTTTAAGGTAGACTATTTTCCATCAAAGATGTGAAGATTTGCATTCTCCTATGTTAAAAGGTTTTAACTTTTAAAAAAAAAAAATTATCTTGCATATCAAACATATTTTCTGCTCTCCCATCTGCCAAACGAGGCCTTATAGTACCTTAGATGGTGAGGGTGGGGGAGGAAATAGGAATATAGGCTCAACATTTTCTAATGTACCCCAAAAGAAGATTGTTTTTAGTAACATAAGATCATAATTTTATTTTTAATATACTAATAAATTAGTTTAAGTTATAACATGATATTGCAATTTTTTTATTAATATAATAGTAAAAATAAATAAGTAATCTTATTTTAGAAAAATATATATTATATAAAAAATTAAATATCTAAAACAATTTAAAAAATATTTCTATAATATAAAATGTTAGAAAAATTAGATAACACTTCTAAGTTTTAAGATAAGAATAGTTGAATATATAATTTAGTATGATTTAAGAGCTGTTTGATTGGCAAAATGTTAAGTATGTAACATTCAGATTCTTTCCAATAGGGGATCGGTTGCCTTTGGTAAAGTAACGTGATTTTGATTTTTTTCTAAGTCTAAAAAATGATACAAAATATCTAAAAATTTATAACTAGAAAGTATAATTAAAATTTTTGAAATATAATTTTTTTCACATTTAAAATTTTTATCCACTCAATTATAATTTTAAATATCTTATATCATTTTTTAAACCCTAAAGAATATCAAAATAGTGTTAATGCATCCTTGTAATAGGATCTACAATGATTTTAAACTTAGAAAATAAAAATAAATAGATAGAACAAAAATAATATTCGTATATATAGTTAAAAAAATAATAAAGAAATAACTATTATTAAATAATAATTACAGCTCTCTAACTGCATAGGAGGTCGCAAAAAATGAAGAGTGTTTGGTAAAAAAAAAAAAAACAGAAGAGCGTGGGACCTACCGATGGGGTGTTTGGCGCTTAGTGTGCGGATGGATGCACTGTACTATTGCTCTTTAAAGCTGAGTCAAATGTGGTCAAACTAACCTTTTGGATATTGCTGCCGCTACTTGTCAGCGTCACCATCATCCCCCACCCTTCGCCTTACCCATTTATAAACACCTATCTTTGCTTCACTCTTTTACTACCTTACCCCTCCTTTTCTTTATATTTTTATTTACTTTAATTATTGTAATAATATCATGTGACATGTTTTTTAATATAAATATAATTACACCTCATATATTTAAGTTTAATTTTTATTTTGATGTTTTCTTCAATCCTAGCTTTTAATGCTGTGTCTCATTTCTGTTTAGACAGTGCAATATCATCATATTTATGAAAAATTAAATTTTTAGTGATATTTTCTTTGGTTTTGTTTAATATATAAAATAAAAAAAATGTAAAAAAAAGAATGAAAAGAAGTAATTTTGTAAATAAAAAATATCCTTTATACCTTATCTAAAATAATAATAAAAATAATATAAATTATTAAATAATAATTATAATAATATAATAAATATTATACAAAATAAATATAGATAGATTTCTTTTATATAATACACTAAACAGAGCCTTTGTTTTAGAAGTAAAAGATTTTCCCATAATGGGCTAAAAATATATTTACTAAATATAAAAACATACGTTTATGATTTTTTTTAATTATCATTTTAAAGATGAATTCGTTTGTTGGTTATCAAGAAAGAAAGAGACATTTTGAGTAATATTTATTACGTGATTTAATAATTTTTATTTTTATTTATTATTTTTTAAATAAAGATAAATATTATTTTTTTTATTTTCAACATTTTGTATGCCTGATATAAAAAATGGAATCTAAAATCTATTATAAATTGTTCGAATTATTTATTATTAATTTTAAACTTACTTAATAGCACTTTAACGAAGCTCTTGGTATATTACAAGCGTTACTTTTATTAATTCATGGCATTTAGTATAGCATTTTTGGGCATCATTAATTGTTAATGGTCACCATCAGCAATCATTATTAATCAGTGAAAGGTTTCAATATTCAAGAAGAGGTAAATGTTTAATATAATAGTTGCATCATATTTAATGAGATATTGATTGATTGATGTGATAAACCCATTTACATTTACACTATATATGTATATATAGTTGTGGTTTTTTTGTTTCCGTCAATTTTTAATGACCAATAACTTTTGAGCTTTTGTTTTTTTTAATGAGTTTGGGTACTTTTTTTCATTAAGACAAAATCAATTATTTAATGATTTAATGAAAAAAATGCACGTGATTAGAAAATTAACCAATAATTATCATTGAAATCACATGGCAAAACATAGCACTCCCTCTATATTTAGCTTCGTTACAAACAGATTACCAATTATTGACCCATTAAAAATAGTTAGGTTAACCTTTGACTAAACATTCTTACAACTTCAAGTGTATTTTTTTAATGAAAAAAATATTCTTACAAGTGGTTTCACATATTAAAAATCATATATAATTTTTAAATTTTTGTTATTAATTTTTTTAATTAAAATATAAAAATATATAATTTTTTAATAATAATATAATAGATGTATACTCTTTAAAAACAAATATATAATCATTAAAACTTAATATCACATGCTTGAATTTTTTTAATTTTTTTTACACATATTATAGTTTCATTAAAAGGTTTAATAATAAAAATATAAAAAACAAAAGTACCTAAAATTAATCTTTTTATTTCTTATTCTTCTTACAAGTGTTCTTTTTTCTTTCTATTTTTCACACTTCTTTCAATTGTTTTTAATATGTTTAGATAATATTTATAGTTTCTTATTTTGAGAAAGTATAATTGTTTCTTTTTTTGTAAAAATTTTTCTTTCAATTAAAAATAGCACCACATATACACATATATATAATTTTTTTTTTACTATGGAGAATTGTATTTGGCCTTAAATTTACTTGGAAAGATGAATATAATAATATTATCATTAAAATTAATTGTAGATGAAGTCTTGATATCATTACCAAAGGAATTACCTTAATTGCAGTTTCGCCCACTTTGTCAAAAGAATAAGGAAATAAATGGATACAAAGTGGGAGATGATTTTTATACATATATTAAGAGGGTATAATTATTCGCAAACTAAATTGTCAACAATAGCTAATTTTTCCCTCCAAGAATTCATGAATTTAATAGGTCTCTTCAAGACCCTAGTGCTCCAATTATTGATAACTAGTTAAAACAAAAAAACAGTTACATTTTGTTATAAGTTAAGGACAATAATGTCATAAAACTTTATTTTTACATATCTATATTAATAATATTGATACTAATATCGATTTTACATAAAAAAAGATTTTTAAAAAAATTGACATGTAGATATAACTAGTAATAAGAATATAAAATATAAGAAAAATTATAAATGAGAATTCAAAATTAATTTTTTTATAAAATTTATTATCATTAAGTATTATTAATTTTAACTAGAATTAGAGATATATTATAAAATAATGATAATACATTTTATAAAATAAATTTTTTAACTGAGTCTTGTAATTCTTTCAATAATATAATGATCTCTTTGTCTCATATGATGATTACGCAAAATTTTCTTCTGACCCTTGGGCCTCTTATCAAAATTTTTTTTTCTCCTAAATTTACACTCGACACATGGCGTAACGCAAGGTGACACTTATCTTCATACAGCGGCGAGTACAACATTTTCCTACCGTCCATGCGAGTGCGACGAATGCGAAGGCATCAGATTATATTATTATTATTATTATTATTTTGTTATTTTTTAATTTTCCAAAAATATTTATTTTTAAAATTTATTTTCGGGGTGAAAACACAATAGAGACTCGTCGTGGCCAATCATGTGACCCGCCCTTCGTTGCACCCGACAAACACGCACACGGTGGGCCCCAGTGAAACCCGATACGTCAGCACCGCCACATCGTCATCCACGTGGAACAGTAAACCAATAAAATCTTTTTCTCAGGCCACGTCATTGGTCACGTTGAATGTTCCAGAAGCTCATTCCCTGTGGACCCCACCCACATCCACTAGAGGTGTTTGCTACTTGCTAGCGAAGGAGAAGAGAAAGAGTATGGGGGAAGGAGATGGTAGGGACGGAGTGGTCATTTTCGAAGACCTACCCCTACTTTATAAGAAGCAGATTTGATAGCTTCCTCGTGGTTTTCTCCTCAAAGCTCTAATTTTTGCCTGCATTTTTTCTCTCTCTCTTTTTCTGCTGTGTGCTTGACTGCGAAGCGAAGTGACAGAGAGCGGTGGTGGGTGCGTTTTTATACCGTACCAATTGGGTCTTCTGTATTTTGCTCTGCTGCTGTACTGCTTGCTGCAGCGAGTCTCTGCTGTTTTCCCCATACCTAGAGGAATCAGTTGTTTTTCTCTGCAGGTAATCTCACTCTCTGGTTTTAGGGTTCCGGTGTTGTGTTTTTCCTGTCGATGATGATTTCTGGGTTTATTCTGGATGCGATTTTACCCTTTCATAGTTATAGGTCAAGAGTGTTTGTTGGTGTGTGGGATTGAATTTTTCTGGTGTTTTCTTGGTTCTACCGGTGTAGATCTACCATCTACTGGATCTGGTTGCCGTTGTTGTGAGTGATTTTGGGTCCGATCTAGCTCGGATTCTGATGATTTCGGTTTTTGACATTTTCACAGTCTCTGCTCTGGGTTTGGGGATTTGTGATATTTTAAAGATGCAAATGCTGGTTAGGTTTCAGATCGTAGGGTCTTTCCCTTGTAGATTTGTACGTTTGGAGTGATTACTATTTGTAGTTCTGTTGTTTTCTCTTTGTGGAAGGTAATAGTGAGGTTGCTTTATTGTTGGGTTTAATTTTGGTTGAAATGTGTGTTTGAGACCATGGGATGGGTGGTTTTCACTCTAGGCGTTTTGCACATATTTTTTTATGAGCAATGTTTTTCGGCTTCATGCGTTTGCTTTGCATCTGTGAACGGAAGAAAGCGAATTAATGAGGTCTGAAAATACAATGTTTAAAATATTTGTAGTCTGGAACACTGATTTCGTGTGTCATGGGTGTTGGAACTTTGATGGTATTTTCTGTTTCCTGTCCTGTGATATGTTGTTACAAATCCGTTGGATATATTTCTAGTACCCTAGGCTTCATTATGGTTGACCCGTCAAGTAGCTCATTTATACCTCCTTTGTACAAAGGAAGATCTTAGTTGGTGCTCTAAAATTCTCCTTGATCCCTATATTCTTATCTCTAAATATTGAGTTGTCCATAACGATGCTATTTATCTAATAGTAGAGTGATACGAGAATATGACTGAAGTAGTCACGGTTATATTATTTTTTTGTCTTTATTCATTTTGTATATCTAAAATTCTAAAACTGAACAGTTGTGAATGGCTTTTCTTCCTGTTACGAGCCTGAAAGATTCACAAAGTGCATTAGGTGGAAATAAGTACTGGTCTTTCAGTTGGGGCCAGTCTATTTATGTGTCAGTCTTGTTATGATTAACTAGTTTCAGGCCAATTAAGGTGTGCGCTACCTTGTCTCTAGGTTGTTCTAAGAATGTCCTGATGTTTTGTGTGTTTGTAGTGTTCGTCATGGTGAGAAAAAAGAGAACTGAGGCGCACAGTGGAGGTGAAAGCTCCGAGACTCAGGAGAGTGGGGGTAGTGGTCGAGGACCTCAACACCCTGCTGAAAGAAGTGCTCCACCCCAACAACAGGCAGCAGGAGGGGGAGGATCCCAAGGAGGTAGAGGTTGGGGTCCCCAAGGAGGACGGGTAGGATATGGTGGGGGACGTGGTCGTGGAATACCCCAACAGCAGCAAGGTGCCCCCCCTGACTATCCAGGTAGGGGGAGGGGAGGGCCCCCTCAGCAGGGAGGTCGTGGACGTGGTGGTGGTGGGGGCATAGGCAGTGGCCGTGGGGGTGGACCTTCTTATGGTGGCCCATCCCGACCTCAAGCTCCCGAGCTGCACCAAGCTACCCCAACTCCATATCAAGCTGGGGTGACTCCTCAGTCCGCATTATCTGAGGCCAGTTCTTCTTCCCAACAGCCTGAGACCTCAGAAGTGGAACAGAAAATGGGGCAGATGACAATTCATTCAGAAGCTGTTTCTCCTGTCCCGCCCTCAAGTAAATCGGTGAGGTTTCCCCTTAGGCCTGGAAAGGGTAGCTATGGCACCAAATGTGTAGTTAAGGCGAACCACTTCTTTGCAGAGTTACCTAATAAAGATCTGCACCAGTATGATGTAAGGCACTCTTCTCTAGCTTGGGATAAACACTTCTTATTATACCAATTTATGGATTACCAATATACTTTTCTTGATGAGATTTAGGTCACTATCACACCAGAAGTGACATCAAGGGGTGTCAACCGTGCTGTTATGGAGCAGTTGGTTAGGCTATACCGGGAGTCTCATCTGGGAAGGAGACTTCCTGCATATGATGGACGCAAGAGCCTTTATACTGCTGGTCCACTTCCTTTTCTTTCAAAGGAGTTCAGAATTACTCTCCTTGATGAAGATGATGGATCAGGAGGACCAAGGTACATCATACATGTTACCAAAGCTTTTCTTTATGTATGATCCACAGCTGTTTATGTGACAATCTTTTGTATATGTTTCATCACAGAAGGGAGAGGGAGTTCAAGGTTGTGATAAAATTGGCTGCCCGGGCAGATCTTCATCATCTAGGACTCTTTCTGCAGGGAAGGCAAACTGATGCTCCTCAAGAAGCTCTTCAGGTTCTTGACATTGTGCTGCGTGAACTACCCACCACTAGGTACTTGATAAGTGGATATGGTTCTTTGTATTCCTGGTGTTAGTACATTTTAGTTTATCCTGATCCTGTTGTTTTGGATGCTAATTGGGATTTTGCTGTTAAAGGTATTGTCCTGTGGGAAGGTCATTTTATTCACCTGATCTGGGTAGAAGGCAACCATTAGGTGAGGGATTGGAAAGCTGGCGTGGTTTCTATCAGAGTATTCGTCCCACTCAGATGGGATTATCTCTCAACATTGGTGAGTATTATCATACTGTTATCTAGGTAGCCAGATATCATGTCTTCTCTATTTTATTTTTATCTTAGTTAAACCAGTCAGTTTTATTATTATTATAATTTATATAGTTGATGGATAGGTTACAAAATATTTTAATAATGATGATTGAGCAGTCACTAAGTTGGTAGCCAGGAAGTATGAAAGCACAGAAGAGTCTTGATTTTTTTTCTTTTGTAAATTTAGTCTTTTGTTAAATCAATTAGTAAAGTCAGAAAAATGATCTAATGTTTCACTAATGGATGTGCAGATATGTCCTCCACCGCATTTATTGAACCATTGCCTGTAATTGACTTTGTGACTCAGCTGCTGCTCAACAGGGATGTCTCTACCCGCCCATTGTCTGATGCTGATCGCGTAAAGGTTAGATTTTTTATACTGCAGCACTGCACGCACTTGTGTCCATACATCTTTTAGTCACTATGTGCTAAAGGTACTTCCTTGGGAAGCCTCAACAAACATGTTTATTGAACTTGTCCAAAGAGTTGTGTCTTTCTGTGAGGCATTCATTTAATATAAGTAGTTCTGTATTTTGCAACTAACAGATTAAGAAAGCACTTCGGGGTGTCAAAGTTGAAGTGACACACCGTGGAAATATGAGAAGAAAATATCGCATCTCTGGTCTGACTTCACAGGCAACCAGAGAGCTGACGTGAGTATTAGTGCCTTAACATACATAGTTCTTTGAAGCAATTAAAAAAAAAAAGTCTTCTGCTGACATATTTTGGCCTCTCAATTTTAGTTTCCCCGTTGATGAGAGGGGAACATTGAAGTCTGTTGTGGAGTATTTCTATGAGACGTATGGATTTGTCATCCAACATACTCAGTGGCCTTGCTTGCAAGTGGGCAATACACAGAGACCAAACTACTTACCAATGGAGGTAAACATTCCCACAAATCATGAACTATTTTGCGTTATGTGGAAGTGCGTGGTAATATCTTGTTCTGAATGTAGGTTTGTAAAATAGTAGAAGGTCAAAGGTACTCGAAGAGGTTGAATGAAAGGCAGATTACTGCTTTGCTCAAAGTCACATGCCAGCGTCCTGTTGAAAGGGAGCGTGATATTATGCAGGTCTGAAGATGATTTCTCATACCATCTTACATATATTGATATAATGTGGATGTACAAATCATTTAATATTATGATTTTTACTTTCAGATGCATGCTGGATGTTTTATGTACCATTGTCTGTAGGTTTTACATTTTTTTAATGGGATATATTCTCCGCATTTGTGGTCTGAAGACTTAGGGTATTGCTGAGTCAGCTTTGGGTTGTATGTGCTTTAATGTCTAACTGCATTGCGATGTGAGAAATTTATAATTCTGTAGTTTTAATTTGCTCTTGGTTGTTTCCTTTGTAAAGCAGTATTTAATTTTCACTAAAATTTGGATTACATGTTGACTATATTCCTAATATTATTTTTGTTTCTGATGGGAATGCTTTATTACACACATAAATGCATTTTGTTAACGTGCATTGATTGTATATGTTTTGTGCCTTTTCCAATGCATTGTGTTGTCCCTGTTCAGACGGTTCATCATAATGCTTACCATGAGGATCCTTATGCTGAAGAGTTTGGTATTAAAATCAGTGAGAAGCTTGCCCAAGTTGAAGCTCGCATCCTTCCTGCACCCTGGGTATCTTCTCCTTAATTTCATCTTATTATTAAGGTTCATTCACTTTGAACTTGTAAATATCAGTTTTTTTTTAAAATAAAATTTTACTTCTGTTGCTGCAGCTTAAATACCATGATACAGGAAGAGAAAGGGATTGCCTACCTCAAGTTGGCCAATGGAATATGATGAATAAGGTATCCCGCCGCCCCCCCTCCCCCCCTAAAAAACAAAAACGATAAAAAGGGTGAATTCGTGCATGTCTCTATTGAAGGTTCACTGATTACTGTTGTTCTTGCTGACACTAACACACAATGTGTTAATATATACTAAATTAAGGTTATAATTAATAAAGGATATTGCAGGTATGATAGGATATTGATTGTAAATTGTTGCATATCTCTTGTTGAAGATTGACTGCTGTCCTTCTTGATAACTGAGATCTGAAATAACTTCTTGCTGTGTATGCCTTGATTTGAACTGTTTCAGAAAATGGTCAATGGAGGAACAGTCAACCACTGGATCTGCATAAATTTTTCCAGGCACGTTCAGGACAGTGTTGCGCGTGGGTTTTGTTATGAACTTGCTCAGATGTGTTATATATCTGGCATGGTATGGGAGATATATTACCTATTATTTTCTGCTTCTGGTCAGGTTATTTGCTTGTTTATTTCTGGACTAAATCTATTTTATTAAAATGTATTCAGGCTTTCAACCAAGAGCCAGTACTTCCCCCACTCAGCGCCCGCCCTGACCTGGTGGATAAGGTTCTCAAAACTCGCTATCATGATGCAACAACCAAACTGAAGGGAAAGGAGCTTGATCTTCTTATTGTTATTTTGCCTGATAACAATGGTTCTCTTTATGGTAATGATGCTTTCCACTTATCTTTGCATCTTGTTTTCTCCTCTGTGGACTTACTTAACATACTATAATTTCTTATGCAGGTGACCTGAAACGTATATGTGAGACAGATCTGGGGGTTGTTTCTCAGTGCTGTTTAACTAAGCATGTCTATAAAATGAGCAAGCAGTACCTTGCAAATGTTGCCTTGAAAATCAATGTGAAGGTTGGTGGAAGGAACACAGTGCTTGTTGATGCTCTCTCACGGCGCATACCTCTAGTCAGTGACCGACCTACAATTATTTTTGGAGCTGATGTAACTCATCCACATCCTGGAGAGGATTCAAGTCCATCTATAGCAGCTGTATGTTGAGTTTACATTTATGTTTAACCTGCCTTGGCTTTAGCTGCTTTTGGACTCAAATTACATCCAAGTCACTTTCTGTTAAATATTAGGTCGTGGCGTCTCAAGATTGGCCTGAAATTACAAAGTATGCTGGTTTGGTGTGTGCTCAAGCACATCGACAGGAGCTCATTCAAGACCTTTTCAAACAATGGCAAGATCCAGTGAGGGGAACAGTGACTGGCGGAATGATCAAGTACTCTCTCTCTCTCTCGTTTGTGGGTTTGGGGTGCACATGCCCTGTGGGTTATCCTTTAAAAAAAAATTTTGGGGTTAGAACATTTTATTTCATGGTTCTACTCTGTTATGTTTTGCTTAATTTCTTGACAGGGAACTTCTCATATCTTTCCGGAGGGCCACAGGGCAGAAGCCACAGCGTATCATATTTTACAGGTAGCATTACACTATCAATCCTCAAGGCACGTCTGTAATTGTTTTTTTGGCTGGAATATAAATTATATGCGTCTTGCAGGGATGGTGTGAGTGAGGGGCAGTTCTATCAAGTTCTACTGTTTGAGCTTGATGCTATACGCAAGGTAACTTTTTGGGTGTCTTGGTTAATATCCTTGAATCCTCTATATGTCGTTAACATATTCATTATCCCTGTTCCTTTCCTGACAGGCATGTGCATCCCTGGAACCTAATTATCAGCCTCCTGTCACATTTGTGGTGGTTCAAAAGCGCCATCACACGAGGCTATTTGCCAACAATCATCATGACAAGAGTTCTGTTGACCGGAGTGGGAACATATTGCCTGGTATTTTCCATGTTTTATAAACTTATGGTATATGCTGGCCTTTGTTCCCTGGTTTTCTCAATATGATGATAGACCACACCCTGGCAATCTTGCAGGCACCGTTGTAGATTCTAAAATCTGTCATCCTACTGAGTTTGACTTTTATCTTTGTAGCCATGCTGGGATACAGGTGGAGTACTTTTGCCTTTTGCCTTTATTTTGAATTGATTTGCGATTTGTACGTTGATGCTAAATTATGCTCATGTTCGAGTTGTTGCAGGGCACAAGCCGTCCAGCTCATTACCATGTGTTATGGGATGAAAACAATTTTACAGCTGATGCACTGCAAACATTGACAAACAACCTTTGCTATACGTAATATAAACTTCCCGTATTCTTTTTGTTTGTTGTTTGCTGTGCTCTCTTTTGGTCTCTATTTCCAATTTGACATCTCTTTTTACAATTATTAAGGCTTTGAATGTGACGTATTTTTATGGTTTCTGCAGTTATGCCAGATGCACTCGGTCTGTTTCAATTGGTGAGTACTTTTAAAATACATGAAGCCACAGATGGAATAAAAATTGTTTGAATATTTCATATTCATTGCTGATTATATCCAAGTTAATGCGTTTCATTGCTTTATAAACATTGTAGTGCCCCCTGCATATTATGCTCATTTGGCTGCCTTCCGAGCTCGATTTTATATGGAACCTGAGACATCGGAGAGTGGGTCTATGACAAGTGGTGCAGCCGCTGCACGAGGAGTTGGCGGTGCAGGACGTAGCACTCGGTTACCAGGTGGCAGTGCTGCTGTTAGGCCACTTCCTGCTCTTAAGGACAATGTGAAGAGGGTTATGTTCTATTGTTAAGAACCTCTGTGCTTGTACTCGGTTAACTTAAGGCTTGAACTACGGTGTTGGATTTTATTTTGGATGCCGCTCTGATAATTTGGAATCTATTGTAAACTGATTTGTAGGATATTGTTAAACAATGCCTTGTTGGGTCCATCGTATTGTGGTCCTGTGACTGTGTTGTAATCAAGTAACTTGCATTGTTTGTGTTTGCTGGTCTATTTAATTTAGCTGTCCTATGAGCCTCGTGTGTTTTTAGGGCCGATTTAGATATCCCTGGAAATGCTTTTACATTTTCCTTTTTGAAATCATCACGTTTTTAATGAAATTACTTTTGGGCAACTAAGATCGTTACAACTCTCTGGTATGCTGGTTATTTGCTATTTATTAGACCCATTATTATTATTACTACTATCTTTTATGCTAAAATTATAGGATATTTTGCATTTAATCGTGTTGGCTTTTAATTTCATGTATGAATTGGATCAAACCCTATACTCTTATCACTGGGATATCTGGTCTCGTATTTTGTTTGGATGACATTCAATGTGTATTTGATCGTTCCATTTGCTTTATAAATACGACTTTGTGAATATTCTTCACGTTCCTAACTTTCCATAATTAAATAATTTTGACCCACTATCTTTCTATGAAAGTATAAAGTTTCCATTTGAACTTGTGAAATAGATTCTTTTGAGGGGAGTTTAGATTGTAAGATTTCCCCCGTTTGCTCTGTTTGGTTGGCTAAAGGAATATAAAATGTAGGTAGGTAAAATAAGAAATGATTTTTTATTAAGAAAGGTAATTTGATAAATGGAATAATAAGTATAAGAATATAATAAACAGTATATAAATTATATAAAGTGAATACAATCATGACGTGATGAAGAACAAAGCTTATGGTTTTTATTATTTTGTTTGGTTTGTTGCATTGTGAATGTATTTTTTTTACATAATTTATAACTTATGTAATATTTATTATATTTTTATATTTATTATTATATATGTCAAATCATTTTTTTAAATAGATATAAAATAATTTTTTTTATTTTTATCTATTCATATTTTATATTTGTTTTACTATTACATTTTTCAACCAAACATATTTTAAAGAAAACATCCAAAACATTATAAAATATATAAATTTATCTAATTACTTCATAGAAAGCTTTAATAAACCTGACATGCTTGGTGGATTTAGACGAAAAAAAATGTTTGCACAAGTATTAATCGATATATTTTGGAGTATACATTCATAAACTTCTATGAATTGTTATCCAATTTATGCTATTTTTTTTGGATTTGGTTAAATTATCATTGATATTCTTTTTGTTTCAAAAATATCACAGTTTCTTTAACATATGATATATATTTTGAAGAACATTTTATACTATTGACTTTCTTTCAATGAAGTTAATTTTATTAAAAAAAGATATTATAATTTCATTCTTAATATAGTAGTAAAAGCAATTGAGATAAACCAAATCAGTGTGGCTCTTAAATAGACATGTATGTTAAAAGTAATGTTCACTAAAAGTGTATCTAGCATCTTTATATGTTTAATTTATCTATTTTTTTTTTAAATCAACAAAGAGTTGTTCTAATGTAAACACGAAGAACGTGTGGATTGGAGATCGAATAGAGAAAATTACAACAATTTCACCTTTCCTCAAAAGACTAGATACTTCAAGTTCTTTTAACATTCTTTCCCTCCCCTTTAAAACTTCAGACAAAAGGACAATCTAGGTTTGCTTTACTTCAAGTTCTTCAACGTTCTTTTCTTCCTTTCACTTTTTCTCTCCTCAAATGATACCCTGTTTGCAAATTACTCGAATTTAACTTGTCAAAAGTTTGAATTGAACTGGACTCATTTATTAAATAAATGAATTTGAAAATTTGATTTTTGGCTCGTTAAGCTCACAAATAACTCAATTTAAATATCTTATTATATTATATGTTGCAATCATATATTCATATGTGATTTTATTAAAGGTACGAAATCATACAATTTATACACAGTAAAAACAATATTATATATGCTTTTATAAAACTTTTTCATACACATACATATATATATAATATAAAAGTTCATAATTTTTTATTTAGTTTCATTTATATATGCATGAAAATAATAATATTATATAAATAGTACTCTTCGTAAATTGTTCAGGTTCGCCTCGCTCATTAAACGACTCAAGCTTGACCACAATTTTTAGTTTGTTTAAATGTTACACTCATACTCAGGTTCACTATATTCAAATGAATAAATTTGATCATGCTAAAACTTTGATTTGACTGTGTAACACCCTAAAAAATTTATTTCAAATGGGTTCCTATTAGCTCACAAATTAAGAGTATAACCAAGGTAAATTATAAAAATGTAAAATAATATACTTGAAGATGGGAAGTAGTAGTAAGATGATTTGGAGCAGGCTAGGAGTTTTGAATTTTTTTTTTTTGGAGATAAATGGGAGTGACATAGGGATTATATTAAATCATTTTTAACTTGTTGAGGGCCAAAATCTAATTTTACCCAAAGTACATTAAAAAAAGAAATCCAACGCAACCTGTTTTTTCTCCACTTTCCTTTTTCCCTGTCACGTAGATGCTCCCTTGGCGGCGGGTTTCTCCCTGGTTCTTCCTCCTCTCCATTTTTTTTCTTTCGGTCTTTTCCCTATCAGTTGCCAGTCCGCCGTGTGCCACCCCTTCAACTAGCTGCAGCAGTTTTTTTTTCCTCCTTCTGTCATAGCAAGAGCGTTGAAGGGGAGAATATGTTGGGGTTTTAAGCTTCAATGGGTTGCTTCTATTCCTCTTCATTTCTCCCTAGGTAGAGAACCATCTCTTTTCCTCATTTTTTGGTTGCTGAAGTCAGATTGTGCCTCAAGGGATTGGATCTATGAAACTTGTTTCATTTCATGTCTGAAACAGAGGAGAAAAGTCCAGAAGCGAGATATTTCTTTCCTCTTCCATTTCAGTCAGCTTCTCTTCTTCCCCACTTGCTCTTTCCTTGATTTCTCTTCACTTTCCAGCCGCTATTCGAGTCTTCAACTCCAGCTTTCTACCATTTTCGCTAAATCAGTAGCAATGCTGTGTCTGTAACTCCAACACGCTGTTCCCTTGGTTGGTAAGTTGTTCTACTCATTTTTATAGTTCCTTTGGTTTGGGTTTTATCTACTTCTTCAACTTTGAAATTTCAGTAGCCCTGCCATCCAATGTTTCATCATTTTCCCTCTTTGATGCAAAAAATTACGACCTTGCTCTAAAGCTGAGAATGTCACAGCACTTTCGCTTCTAGTTTTAAGTGTTGGCTTTGGGCTTGAGTTGGCTTCAAGACTTATGGTAAAATTGGCTTCTTTTCTTAGCTAACTCTTTCATACTGGAACCTAGGGAAATTCCATGTTTACTCTTTGATCAATTAAATTATGTGGTATACTCTATTGGGGTTTTTGTGACTACAGAGAAATTGACTCAATTAAACACTTGGGTGAGGGACCACTTATTGAAATTCTTAAATTGGACTCTCCAAAGGAAGTTTTGGAGATTAGCGTTGTTTATGGGTAGAACCAATTGGGCATTTAGTATGCTCGATGCCCAACTCGATTCAGATGACTGGCTTGTTTTTATGTTTGGGGTTCAATTCGACCTGAACAAACCCAATTTTATGTTGAGTCAGGGCGGTTTAAGGCAGCCCATGCTATTTTTTTTATGAACTAATATTTATAATATAAAAATATCTTTTTACGAATTCATAGGCATATATTTCAAAATAATGGGCTTTCAAAACCCTTATATTTTTATCAATAATAAAAAATAACTTGATATTATCAAACAAAATATAAGCTACATTAACATAATTAGCCTTAGGTAAACATGTGTATTTTCATTATTCAACAAAAGAAATGTTAGTAAGTATGCACATCAATGATAAAAATAATTAAGAAGTAGGGAGGGTTTAGGTAGGTAATGAAAGCTGCAATATATAGAGAAAATCAGATGAAATAAAAATAAAATAATATATAAGATGACAAGATATTGATAACTAATGAAAAAGTAACTATTAAGGCAGGTTAGGTAAAATATATCTTTGCCTATGGCCCAGCCAGACTCGATATGGTTCTGTTTAAAGTTTTGCCGATTTATATTTTTGGCTTTGTCCTGTTTGGTCCGATTTGGCCAGGTTAGGGCAGAAGGCTTAATGGGCCAATGAACATCCCTACTAGAGACAATCCCACATCAAGTGCTTAGTCAGATTAAGGTCTAAAAGAACTTATGATGCCATCATATGCTATAAGTATGTAAAAAAGGGAAATTTTCTTCTCACGAGGGAAAAAAATTGTGACCCTCATTTAAGTCACATTAATTATTATTTGTTTAGAAATTGAATATCAATTATTGTTATTTAAATATTTTACTTGTGCATTAATTAACTCTTATATATACTTGGATAACTACTAATTTGATTACTTTTACTAATTCTTTTAAGTGTGTGCTAGTGTTAAAACTGCAAAGTGGTCTATTATAAAACCTTGCAGCTATCAGTAATAGTTGTTAGCCTTGGTACACATCGATTTGAACCCCCACAAGTAGGGGTGTTGCTAGCCCATGTATTAGCTGCCACACATGGATTTGGTTGATTTTAAGGAGCGTATAGCTCTCTTTTTGCTTAGTTACCTTTGCGATTCTATGTGCTTTGCATTCGTTTGATTTGGTTCTGTTTAAACACTTCGATTGCATACCTATGGATGATATTATGAAGTGGTTTTTATGCACTTTATCTAGCTGATTTGTTATCAATGATTAGGATAACCTACATGGATGCTATGTGATTGTTTATGTTATCAATATAAATTTCAAAGTTATGAGGTAGATTATTACTCATTATGTGCTTTTTTGCCATAGTTAGCATTACTTGCTCACTAAGACTTGAACTTATTCCTTTATTTCTTTTTACATTTCAAATAGTAGTGTGGATTAGAGCCCTGTGTTGTCTTGCAAAGGCCTTTTTAATGAACTTACTATTAAAATTGTAATTAGGTATATTGCTATCTTTTTAATTGTGGGTCCACTAAAGTACAAGCAAGGTTCCTTACCCCTTTTGATTCTATTTAGTGCTTTTGATTGAGAGTAGAATTTTCTTGATTATTTTGATAGCAATTTGACTGTTTGTATAAATTTTGAGTCGTCTTATATTTATGGAAGATTCTACCAAAATTTTTACAAAAAGTTCAATGAGCTAGCATGTAATCAATCTCCTAAGGTCATTGTGTGAATTTTTCCATAAAGGAGAACATTCTTAAATTTCCTAAATTTGTCTTACCTGACTATTGCTCCTTCTATGTTTATGATTCTAGTTGAGAGGAGGCTTACAAATGGGAGTTTCAACTCATAGATTGTATCAGTTATGCTTGTGTGGGGGTGTAACAAACTATATACAACCTAATAACCAAAATTCACTATTTTTGCTCATTAAATATAAAGAATATTCTCACCTTGTTCAAACAGCAAAATGCAACTAGCTTATCATTTCAACCCAATTCATTTTTTGTCTATAATTTCTACCGTAAATGACTTCAAGCTTAAGCCCTGCTTTGAGGACATCAGATTCAACTGCAGAAAACATGCATGAAGCCTTGTGAAGGAAATTAAAATTACATTTTGAGATGGATCTATGTATTTACTTGAATGTAGCGCAATTGGATCTTGTTTAGATCTTTACCCCTAAGAAGGAATTACTAGTAGACTCCAATCATTAATTCATGATAGATGGCACCAATTTTTCAAAGAAGATCAATGGATTTTTTTTGTTGGTTTTGTGTTTTACTCCTCTGTACATAGAGAAGACCATAGGGGGGGAGAGAGTAGTCACACACATTTTGCACTCTACACACACTATTACCCACATTCACAATAATGCAAATAATCAACTTTTGTTTTTTCCACGAAAACAAATAAAGAAAATTGATCATAAATTTTGATATTCAAAATTCAAATTTTAAATATTAATATTAATTAATTAATTAATTAAATTCCTCCTTCTGTCATAGCAAGAACGTTGAAGGGGAGAATATGTTAAGGTTTTATGCTTCAATGGGTTACTTCTATTCCTTTTCATTTCTCCCTAGGTAAAGAACCATCTCTTTTCCTCATCTTTTTGCTACTGAAGTCAGACTATGCCTCAAGGGATTGAATCTATGAAACTTGTTTCATTTCATGTCTGAAACAGAGGAGAAAGGTCTAAAAGCTAGATATTTCTTTCCTCTTCCATTTCATTCAGCTTCTCTTCTTCCCCACTTGCTCTTTCTTCGATTTCTCTTTACTTTCCAGCCGCTATTTAAGTCTTCAACTCCAGCTTCCTACCATTTTCACTAAATTAGTAGCAATATTGTGTCTGTAACTCCAACACACTATTTCCTTGGTTGGTAAGTTGTTCCACTCATTTTTATAGTTCCTTTGGTTTGGGTTTTATCTATTTCTTCAACTTTGAAATTTCAGTAGCCCTGCCATCCAATGTTTCATCATTTTCCCTCTTTGATGCAAAAAATTATGGCCTTGCTCTAAAGCTAAGAATGTTACCTTTTAGTAGCACTTTCGATTTTAGTTTTAAGTGTTGGCTTTGGGCTTGAGTTGGCTTTAAGACTCATGGTAAAATTAGCTTCTTTTCTTAGCTAACTTTCATATTGGAACCCAATGAAATTCCATGTTTACTCTTTGATCAATTAAATTATGTGGTATACTCTATTGGGGTCTTCATGACTACAAAGAAATTGATTCGATTAAACACTTGGCTGAGGGACCACTTATTGAAATTCCTAAATTAGACTCTCCAAAGGAAGTTTCGGAGACAATCTCACATCAAGTGGTTAGTGAGATTAAAGTTTAAAAGAATTTACGATGCCATCGTATGCTATAAATAGGTAATACTTGTTATAGGTAAAGTATACTACTTATTCATTTAAGCAAATGGAATGGTAATTATGATTTTGTTACCTTGTGCCTAAAAGAGAAATTTTCCTTTTATGGAAAAAAAATTATGACCCTCATTTAAGTCGCATGAATTATTATTTGTTTAGAAATTGAATATCAATTATTGTTATTTAAATATTTTACTTGTGCATTAATGAACTCTTATATATACTTGGATAACTACTAATTCGATTACTTTTACCAAATCTTTAGAGTGTGTGCTAGTGTTAAAACTGCAAAGTAGTATATTATAGAACCTTGCAGCTAGTAGCAATAATTGTTAGCCTTGGTACATATTGTTCTAAACTCCCACTAAGAGAGGTGTTGTTAGCCCCATGTATTGGTTGCCACACATGGATTTGGTTGATTTAAGGGAGTGTATAGCTCCCTTTTTGCTTAGTTGCCTTTGTGATGCTATATGTTTTGCATTCATTTGATTTGGTTCTGTTTAGACACTTCGATTGCATACCTATGGATGATATTATAAAGTGATTTTTATGCACTTTATTTGGCTAATCTATTATCATGATAAGGATAACTTACATGGATACTATGTGATTGTTTATGTTATCAATATAAATTTTAAAGTTATGAGGTCGATTATTACACATTATGTGCTTTTTTGCCATAGTTAGCATTACTTGCTCACTAAGACTCAAACTTATTCCTTTATTTCTTTTTACATTTCAAATAGCAGTGTGGATCAGAGCCCTGTGTTGTCCTGCAAGGGCCTTTTTAATGAACTTATTATTGAAATTGTAATTAGGTATATTGTTATCTTCTTAATTGTAGGTCCACTAAAGTATATGCAAGGTTTCTTACCCCTTTTGATTTTGTTTAATGCTTCTGATTAAGAGTAGAACTTTCTTGATTATTTTGATGGCAATTTGACTGTTTGTATAAATTTTGAGTCATTTTATATTTAGGGGAGATTTTGTCAAAATTTCTACAAAAAGTTAAATGAGCTAGCATGTAATCAATCTTCTAAGGTCATCGTGTGAATTTTTTTGTAAAGGAGAACATTCTTAAATTTCCTAAATTTGTCTTACTTTACTATTGCTCCTTCTATGTTTATGATTTTGGTTGAAAGGAGCCTTACATATGCAAGTTTCAACTCATAGATTGTACCAGTTATGCCTGTGTAGGGGTGTAACAAATTGTATACAACATAGTAACCAAAATTCACTATTTTTGCTCATTCAATATAAAGAATATTCTCACCTTTGTTTAAACAGCAAAAAGAAACTAGCTTATCATTTCAACCTAATTCATTTTTTTGTTTATAATTTCTACACTAAATGACTTCAAGCTTAAGCCCTGCTTTGAGGACATCAAATTCAACTATTGAAAACATGCATGAAGCCTTGTAAAGGAATTTAAAATTACATTTTGAGATGGATTTATGTATTTACCTGAATGCAGCACAATTGGATCTTGTTTGGATTTTTGCCCTACATGTGATTTAAGAAGGAAGTACCAGTAGACTCCAACCATTAATCCATGATAGATGGCATAAATTTTTCAAAGAAGATCAATGGATTTTTTTTTTAGTTTTGTGTTTTACTCCTTCGTACACAAAGAATACCACAAGGGGTGGGAGAGAGAGAGAGAGTAGTCATACACATTTTGCCCTCTACACATATGATTACCCACATTCACAATAATGCAAATAATTAACTTTTGTTTTTCCCACGAAAACAAATAAAGAAAATTAATCATGAATTTTGAAATTCAAAATTCAAATTTTAAATATTAATTAATTAATTAATTAAATTATTCAACAAAAAATTAATGCAACTTAATTAATTAAACTCATTTCTTTTATGAGATTTTGCTATGGACTTGGATTAACTCATCATGGGTGGCCCAATAGTTCAATGTCTCCCACTTATACATGATGGGACGAACAACACAGAGCTTTCACTTTTTACTCTTTACTCCCCTTACACTTACGTGCTTTATTGTGACTGCTTAGGCATAATCTTTAAGAGTATTCACACTAACAATCCTATTATAGGATCAACATGAGAGACACATCTTTTAGATATACTTTGGATGTTCATTCATTTGCCTCAGATGCCCTAGATTTATTTATATACACCATATTCTTCCCTTACAATAAATCTAATCTCTTTTAAGTTTAATATCACATAGATTTCCTTTTTCATATGCATAGTATCCACACTCATGATGTTACTAAGAATAATTCATAATAAGCATACCTTAGATGCTAATATAGTTTTGTATATCTTAGGTAATCTTCCTTTTGCTTACATAACATTTAGATTATAATCAGCTATTTCTCGAACATTAATCCTTTTAGGTCAAATCTATTATGACTAGAGGATGTATACTAAAATGGAAAATATTGACTCATCTCCTTACGATATTAACAAAGTCATAAGGGCAACTACAAAAGCATTTGATCCTTTCTGGGACTCATAGTAATAAAGCAGGAATTTTATTCACTTGCTTTCAAATTATGGTTTTTGAGTACATGCAATATGAATTGCATATTATGATGTTTCTCTCATTTCATAAGAGTATATGTTAATTTGATTTATTTGTCAACACCATACAGATCTTAGTCTTAACACACACAGTGTCAAACTCAAATTTTATCATTCCCTTGTCCTTTCATGATGCCTTAGAAGAGAATTTGGGTATAGTTATAGGTTTTATAGATTGTGAAAATTCATAATTTGATCCATATCTATATCTATATTTAAATCTTATCTCGACTTTCTTTTTCTCTCTTTCATCGAGGTGACGCTTTTATATTTTGTGTTTCCTGCTATTCTATATTAGCACTTTCATTACCTTTGATGGCGAACACAAAAAATTCCATCTTTGCTTGCTTTTCATGAGTGACAAAGGTACTTGTTCATGTGAGAGAGCCAACATCATCAACTTTTATGATATACTATCATTATATATATTACCTATGATTATGGCATAACTTGTCTACTTAGTCAATATTTGACTTGTATATATGGTGTAATGCTTTATATTCTACATTTACCAAAAGGCTTTACATCTTCGTCATGTACATCTCTAGGTATGAGCCTTTGTAAGGGATTAATTAACATCTTATGCATTGAAATATTTCAAAGCAATAGCTTTTTGTGCTATTGATTTATCTCATTCTTGTGTCTATGTGTTCACTTTTATTTTGATATTTAGGAACTTTTAATTAGGCATGGCTTCCCATGTACTATGGTAGGTTAATATTAAACTCAATGTCTTATCAATAATCCCTAAGGGTTTATAACTCTTTTTAACCATATAGCCTTTTGCATTATTGCAAAACATGCAATAATCTTTACTTTATTAGTAAGTAATGCTATGCATGTTTGCTTCTTACTATTCCAAGACATCACATCTCTATTAAGCAAGAATGTACATTTAGAAGTTAGTTTTACACATCTAAATCCCTTTTCTAATACAGCGCTACTTTACAAGTATCTTAGGTATTCTCCTAATAGCATTTTCATGCTATTAACCAAAATTTTACTATTACTAATATACAAGGTCAGTCATTGATAAATGTTCAACCTTGTATATGTTATTGCATATAATATCAAACAGTGATGGAGCAAGAGACTTCTTATATAATTTTTAATGTAGACTTGATTTAAGGACATATCTCATTAGATTTTTGCCTTTTACTATGAGAGTATTGATGAATTTTTAGCCTTTTAGATTAAACCATCCAAGAACTTTCTAATTATGATTATCTTGTAAAGAATAATCAATTTCTCTGAGAAACTCTCTTGGATCATAGTTCCAAGGATGTACTCTATTTTACCCATATTCCTTATCTCAAAATTTAAAGGATAAACATTCTTTTAATGACCATTAAGAACCTTTATCTTTTCCCAATTAATGGGATATTATTCATAGAAAGTATAATATTACCAACTACTTTCAAATTGCTTAATGTAAATACAACAATTTTTACTAATTATTTAAAGTTCATTTGAGGTCTCAATTCAATTAAACTTTAAATACCTAATATTTATATGATTGTCTTAATCCCTAAATAGACCTTTGGAGCCATTAAACCTTTTTGTTACATTCTTTTTTAATGGAACCTAATGGTTGCATCATATATTCTCTTCATCTAGTTCTTAATTTAAGAATATGGTTTTTCATATCCATTTGATGTAGTTACAAAAGCTAGAACTTGTTTTATCATACAATAGATGTGAAGATATTTTCACATAATCTATGCCTTTTATGATATATAAAGTAACATCTTCCCAAAAATTAAAAAATAAGTGATTAGAATTAATAATTAGTGAATAGATTTAATTATTTGTGTGGATTTATTAAATTAGAATTTATTTTGAACTATTTGTTATTTGTGTGAAATTTTTAGTAAATACCTATATATTTTCAAAATAAGGAATTTGAGAGTAAATAAATTAACTTTAATTTGAGAGTTAATTAAAAATATTTAGGAAGAGTTTTAGGCATAAATCGAAAAACCAAAAAATTTAGGGTAAAAACTCATAATTTTTACTGGGGTCAAAATGTAATTTTTATAGAATTAAATTTAGAGATTTAGAGATTTATTTTAGGATACTAAAGTACCTAGAAATCAATTGTAGAAGTGATGGAATTTAACTACAAAACCCTAACTAAACTAAGCATATTTAGCTAAACCTTAAAGAATTTTAAATTATAAATAATTATTTTTGAATTTTGAATAAAATTGACATTTTTTTCTTCCCTTGAAAGAAAAAATGGCTTTGGCGGAAAGTATAGACTAGATGAGGAAACTTGGAAGAGATTTTAAGAGATAAAAAGGAAAAATAAAAGGAAATAAAATAAGAAATTTTTTTAGAAATCTTATAAATTAAAACAAAAATTGGCTCTATAAGCAAGAAAAGGGAGAGGAGCCCATGCAAGAGGATTTGGACTAGAGGCGAGAGAGAGTTTAGAGAGAAAAAGCAAGAAGAAAAGAAAAAGGAGAAGGAATTGATGAATTTGTTGAAAAAAATATAAGGTAAGACACCTTTACTCTTGCATATATGGAAGCTTTAGTTTTATGTTGATTTTTTCTTCTTCTTCATCTTATGGGGATCTATAGAAGGGACTAAGTCCATGGGGGAAAAGAGAAGTGGTCCCAAAAACAACATATCTTGGTCTTAAGTCACAAAATTAAAAGAAACTTTGAAGAAAATTCAAAATTGGAAAAAAAATAGAAATTTAGGGATCTCCTTTGAAATTAAAACTTTGGATATGTTGATTAGAATGCCTAAATAATATATTTGGCTAGTATGAAAAAAAATTAGCTTATTCTATGTTATGTTATAGTTGGTTGAAATTTGTCCCTTAAAGCTCTAATTTTGCTTATTTTTGTTGTTTGATCAATTGATGTTTGATTGCCTTGATTTTTTGATGTTTTATTGTTAACATGTTGAAGTTGTTGTGTCATAACATACATCATATAGCTAAACTCATGACATTTCATTCCTATGGCAATAAATTTACAATTAAAATCAAACTTTTAACAATAGTTTTAGCTCTTCTTAAGTATCAATTGGAATTATAGGGGTCAAAATTTAAATTTCTTTTCATTTTTATTCATGGTTGGCATACCTAAGTTTGTTTTGATCTATAAGACCAAGATACGAGTCCCATTTGTATATAGAAGCTATATAACTCATTTTGTCCACTTTGGACATAAAAGAGCTTTAAGTTTCATAAATTTATAACTTTAGTTATATAACTCCAATTTACACAAATTAGGTGTCAATGATAAGTTTATGACCTGAACTTTAAATTGTAAAAATTTTAAGTGAAAATGAATCATTTGACCCCTGAAAGTACCCAAAAATCGAGAATAGAATAGAGTGAATAATGTCTGCAAAATTCTGTACATTTATAATAGTGTTGAAAATTCATAAAATATTTAATAGAAGTAAAAAAAAAAATATTCTTAACTTGTTGGAAAGCTTTATAAATTATCTAGATACTCATCAATTTTTAGCCTCAAACTAGATCGTTTGGCTTGTCAAGCATAGAGATACAATTTATGACTTATTTGAATCAAAATTTAGTTTTAAAGTGGTCTATTTAGCCTCTAGATTGCAATATTTTATTATGAGTTAATTTTAATCCATTCATACTTTATTTCCATAAGATCCATTGCATGAAATATGACTAGTTATTAAAATCACTATCCCACATCCATCCATACATATACTTCAAGTAGCTTCTCATATATGAATTTATGTACTAATTGCCAACTCATGTATGAAAATGATATACATATATGTTCTGAAGCTTATACATGGGTTACCATTACATATACTAAACATATACAAAATATTTCATTACTAGTGTGTCTCATACATCATCAAATACATAGTTACATTAAGAGTCTCTAATATATTATTCTTAAATTCTAATTCTTTTTGGATTTTTTTCCCTACTGTTATGGTTACTGGGAGATAGATGGAGTGAGGTTTTTGGAAAAATCTCAGTAGCAAATCTCGATCCATATCATTGCACACAATGAATGCGATAGGCAATCGTGTAGTTCATGGATATCAAATAGCTAAACAATAAATTTTAGCATGAAATTTTAATTCTTATCAAGTAATGGCATCAAAACATACTAGTTAGGTTCATCTAAACTTAACTTTTGGATAAGAAAGAATTACTGTGCTCAATTTTTCACCATAGGGAGTTAAGAGCGAAAACATAACCTTTTACATGCATAAAACTCTAGATACCAGTACAAAAGATATCTCATGAAATCATTAAGCAAACAAACATACAAGCATTTCAACTTATTCAAACACTCAAATGTATGCAAGATAGGGAGAAATAGTAATCTTATGGATTTAAAAGCTTTGATCTACCACTAACCCATTTGGTTTTGCTCATTTCCTTGATCTTTCTCGGCTTGGCACCTACACTTTGATGGATTTGAGCTAACTTGGCCTGCATACATCAATTTACAAGGCAAGGTAATTCATTAAGATTCATTATAGCTCTCATTGTTAGCACTTAAAGCTATTAGAACTTAATATACAATTTTGACCTATTTTAGGCTCCTTAGATAGCAACTGTCATAATTCATTTTCTAGACTTTAAAATCTCACTTAATATGAGTCATATAACTCTAAGGCAATTCATTAGGGTCATTACACACATGATTAAACAAACCAAAAATTAAGTTGCTTCTTTAGCTCCTTTTAAACCCTAAAATTTCACTTTTCAAAATAAGATTTCTACATTCAATCCAATAATTTCATTAGTGTTTATGCATCATATTTAGGTCTCTTAAAATCTTAGAACTCATGAAAGAACTCCTTGCATATTAGTTCTAGTGCTTGGCTGACATTAGCATTCTTAATGTTCTAAATGAAGCTTTTGTCATTCTCTTAGGAAATTTGAGGTATGTGGAGTATTTGTGGCTTTTTTCTAGTTCAAGTTTGGTTTTAGCTGGTTTAAAACATCTTTCTAGGGTTCCAAAACTTTCATGGTACAACAAAAACCCTAAGTGCTCTTTAACTTGAATTCTATGGCTTCTTAATTGATTCTTTTTGCATAATCTTAATCTTTATACTTCTAAACTATTGTTCCTATCAAGTTTTAGCCAAACTCAAGCTCCCTCTAAGTTTTCTCCATCTAGGTTGAAACAAGAAGAACATGAAACTCAAAGGCAAAGCAAGCTTTCTAACTTATATCATATCTTGTTTGAATACTTGTCAAATGGAGATTCTTATGACACCTTTTATTGCTCCAAACTCCCTCCTTTTTCCAAGTCGGCCACCAAAATGCTTCTTTCAAAAATCTAAAACCATTAATAGAAAGGCTTTGAAGAGGAGAAAAAGTTTAGTAACTAACACATTATGAGATTAGGCACTTTTTCTTACCTATTTTGTACTTTCTTCCATTCTTTTTACTTCCTTCTTTGGATGTCTATGGTTGCTAGTTCTAAAGTCTCTAAGTCGGTTAAAAAGAATGAACTAAGTGGTGTGACTTAATATAAGAAGGAAGGGGCTATTTTAAAATAATTTCAAAATTTTCCTTTACATTTCGGTACATTAATTGTTTCGTTTGAGATCATTTTAGATCCTTTTTTAAAATTATCTTTTTTATAAAAAAATTTAGGTATTTAGTTTATTAATAGCACTTATTTTGAAAATTTTAAGATTTAAAATAATCCAAAAAAACTCGATTAAAATTTTGGTTAACTAACATTTTAAACTATACATCGTTAGAGTTTTAGTCATTTTGACAGTTCTTATAGTTTTCAAAACCTCTGAAAACTCTAATAAGCTTAATTTTGACATTTAAAACTCTTTTTTTTTAAGTTTATAAGATTTTTCCAAAAATTAAGATTTATTGTTAAATCAATTTATTCTCTTTAGTCACTTTAGCTTTGGCCATTAGTGACTTTATAACCTTATTTTTAGATATCCTAATTTATATTTTATGCTTGTTTTCCTTTAATTCTTTTTACCTTGGGGTCTTCTTTCATTATCAGGTTGGTTCTAGTTCAATTTTAAAGAGTTGGATGTTACAAACTGCATAATTTAGTTTATGATTTTTGGAGTCCACTTCGTATCAAAAAAATTTGGCCAAAATTGCATTATATTTAATTTAAAGCTATGCTGGGACATAGTGAGATTTTAGAGAATTTGAAGGGCTAGATGATTTTGTGAGTATTTGATACTTACGTCATAGTAAATAGATATGGTAAGGATCTTATATCTCAAATTTGATAATTTTTAGAGGTATTTTTACCACTCTAATTCAAGTTAGTGCTACATATGCCTCTTAATAGCTAAGCATGTTTTTATCCATTAATTAATCCATCTGTTTCTTCTCTTTACCTTAAAAACCAATTATTCTTAATTGCTCTTCAATAGCTGGCAAAAAAAAAAAAAATTGCTCTTCAATGCTGGATGGTTAACCAATGTCCCAAACATGATTTGTCCTTATTAGATTTATCTATTGATTTATTGCTATCATTCAATCTCTTTTAATAGGGCAAACTTAAGCATCTTGAATTGTATTAGGCCCTTAAATGTTCATTGGAATGCCTTTATGTGTTGCCCTTTAGATCTTAACAAAAAATGTTTAGGCATACTTTTATGATTACTCTAAAACAATGGAGTTGTTTGTACAACTTTCTCACCCTATGCCAAGCTCTTGCTTAAATTAAGAGGTTGAGGTACAATTACTTATCCTTATTAACTTGATCTTTTGTTTTACACATAGATATATACTTATTAATCTCTTCTCTACTTAGCAATTCATTCCTTAAATGTGGTGATACTCGAGTCATTTTTAGGTATACTTCCATCTTCATTTTCATTGACGAAGATATGTCCCTTTGATTTGTTCTAAGTGTCTTGTAAATATACATATCTTACTCTTTGTGTCTAATTCTCATGCTCATGAGAATTGTCATGGACATAAGTAGTTGACCTAATAGTCTTGGAGCACTTAAAAAATAGCCTATCATTATGTGCATAAATCATAAGATGTGAAAGTAACCTATTTATGGGGCATTTGGTTAAATTTGAAAGTATTAATTCATAATTCATTACCCTAAAAAAGTAAGACTATTTGAATTATCACTAACCTTAACCACTTCGAATAAGGTTTTTATTTTCTCTGTCACATCTCCATTTGCTAAGGAACGTTAAGGAATTTTCAATTAGCTCATGATTCCTTCTTTTATAGTTCTCTTGGAATTAATCTAACGAATTTTTGCATTCTATGTCACAGCTCAAAGTTTCAATTTTGTTGTCTATTTGATTCTTGACCATGTGCTTATAATATTTAAATCACTCAAGTACTTTTGATTTGTGGGAGATTAAAGAGACTAAACTATATTACTAATCATTGTCTCACCCTCACTTTTTTAGACCACATAAATTAGAATGATTTAATTATAATGGATTCTTATTTCTTGTTCCTTTTTAAGGAAGTTTTCTAATTTGCTTTACTTGCTAGGCAGCTTTCTTATAATAGCATTTCTAAAATAGAAATGGACTATAGAATCTACTATTTTACTGGTCTACTCATTTTCTTTTTATTTATAAAACCTTAGCATAGCCCATCATTCATTAATATCCAAAACTAGTTTGGAAGTAAAGTGCTTTGCCTTATAATTGTGCCTAGTATAATAACACTATCTTAAAGAAAGCTAAAATCTTATTTTTTTTATCATTTTTTTCTTTTGTCAATAGAGTTTTCATGAAAAATTAGCACTTAAATTTCAAATTAAGAAGAGAAATGATAAATATTAAATTTTGTCAAATATTTGAACACCACGTAGGATGAGGTTCATTTTTTGTGCAAAATTAATCTTGCATACTTTGACCCTCTTTTACTTCAACTCTTGTAGTCTTTCTTAAATAAAGTTATCTATTTTCAACAAATAACTGATGATATTTTATAAATGATTTTATATTCTTAGGTACGTAATTTGTAACCTTTAACTCATTCTTACTTAGCATAATTATAAATAAAGTGATGCACTTTTAGGTAGATATGATGCTTGGCTTTTACTATGCCAAGTTTTTTTTTTTACCACATTTTCCTCCCTTCTTAATTCTTTGTTGTCCTGCTTAAAATGTTGGCTGAATTCTCTCTTACTATGAAAGTTTCTCTTGCATACTTTAAGTCATACTAGTCATAGTCATATAAGTATTTTCAGGGGTCTAACAACTTTTAAATTCTTATGTCCAAATTTTCTATGACAAGCAATCATCATTAAAATAATGCTCTTTTTGTAGGTCATTTTTACTTTCATATGCTATTAGCTTATAGATAAAAATCTTATGATAGTCTATCTTTAATACTTTAACTTCTTAGTAATCAACCTTTCTTAGTTTGGTTATACTTCTATAACCAAATTTATTCTTAAAGGCTATTTCTATAGCTTGAACTGTCTATTATGATTCACATTCAAATATGAGGTTATTAGCCATGTTACTCATCACTATTATGCAAATAATGTTGCCGTTTTTCTTTTCTTAAGGAAATTCTAGATCTTTACCTTTGTTAAATTATATTTTTATGTTTAACTCTTTTAGTAGTTTTTTAACATCATATTCTTCTCTAGGATATAAGAACTCTACAACATCAATTCTTCCAATTGACTTTATCTAGCTTATTTCTTTTGTCAAGCTAGGTAACAATGTTTCTAATAGTCATAATCATAATTTAATTCCTATATAGACATAGCATAGAAGACCTACATATACACAGTGTTATATTTGTATTTGTAATGAATTTTGGCTAAACCAATAATGACATTATTAAGTTCATAATTGGATATCTACACTTGGTATACTTCCATAACATGTTTTCTTAAAATGTATTTACTTTTTTGTTAAATTTATTTGCAATTATTATTCATGCTATAGTTTTTTAGATGAGCCTTTAAATTGCCAATCTAAGAACTCCCATGAATTGGAGTGTTTCTCACATTCTCTTACCTTAATTTATTCAGGTCATAGATGAGCTTGAATCTACCAAGTTGAGAACTTCCACTTAATAAAGTATTTTCCCTCCTTTTTATTTATTTAATACAAAGTACTTGTAAATTGCATTCATATTAACAATATCTCCACCTAAAGATGTTTATTAATTCTCAAATTATTTTCTCTTTAGTCTTCACAAGCCTATTCAATTATTTTTAGCCATCACAGACCTTTTCAATTATCTTTGGCCACTATAAGACTTTCCCAATTGTTAGCGGGTCACATTAACATATATAATAGAATATATTTCATAAGTTTGATTATTTTCTTACATTGAATAATTTTTTTTGTACAATGTTTTTAAAATTGAACTGACCATTAAATTAATATAGATACTAGTTCACGGTTTATTGGTTTGATTATGGTCAAACCCGTCATAATTATATATTAATATTAAAAATTTAGTACAATAAATAATAATAAGAAAATATTAATAAAGTTTAAAATATTTTATTACTAACTATATATAAAAATAAATCAAATATAACATAATATTTAAATTTAGTTGAATTTTTTATTTTAAAATTTGAGTCTAAAATAATTTATCTATTAATAAATATAATTATCAAGTATTAATTTGTAGAAACAAGTATTGCAATGAAAATATTATAAAAATTAATTATTCTATATATGAATTTTTTATTATTACATTTCAAAAAAAAATTGTATAATAAAATTTAATTGGTTAAAGAAGATTTGAACATAATGTTAAAAAAAATAATAGTTGATAAATGTCTAAGTTAAATATTATAAATTTCAAAAGAAATATTATAATTATATTTATATAATATTATACACAATTCTATGAAAGGAAACAAAGTGGCGTAGTGGTTGAAGTATTGAAGTCTTCTCTCAAGGTCATGGGTTTGACGTTGCTAAAGACCACTTTTATAAAAAAACACAAGCAACGATTTAATACTCTCTATATATAAAAATTTTAAAAAATATATATGCAACATTTTTTACACATGAGGTACCTAGTTGACATTCGAAATTTTTTAAGGAGAATCGGTGCAAGCCACTCCAGTTACATCGGTTCTTACTTAAAACTAGCTAATCAAACCCAATTTTTGATTGAGATTGACTAAATCTTAAAAGTATCAATTAAGAGAGTTCTTTGAACTAGACCAACGTTCAATTCCCGGTCTAACCGATTGAATCGACCGGTTTAGTCTTGTTTTAATTACTTTGATTTTGTATGTATTGGTGACAATCAAAATTTTTCTTTGATCAGATTAGTCTCCTATTTATCTAAATTTTAAATTGAAAAATTCAAAATTTAAAATCAAAAATTAATACTATAATACTTAATTAATAATTAATAAAAAATTTAATTAATTAAGTAGTTAACTAATTTTCTCTTAGAAAATTAAGTTAGGTTATGGGTCAGTTCATTAAAAGCACTCCATTATCTAACATATAGTTCATCAACATTCATGATAACGCAATGACCTTTACGGAGGTTTATCAACGTGCATAATGTACATCGATTAAAAAAAAAGATTAATTTTGATTCTCCAAATTTCTCCCCAAAATACTTACTAATTTAATGTTTTCCAAAACATTATTGGAGAATGGCTTGATTAAACTTAAGACCCTTAATAAGCAAAGAATTTCAATCCCTTACACATTTAGATTAATTCAACACTAGGACATGTAGTTTTATATATTAATATATGTCCATATAATAAATATGGAATGTCTCTAAATTCATAATTACTCATTTAGGGAAAATATAATTTTAAAATTCATAATTATAGTTTTATGAATTTTTTCATAAAATCACCATTTTACGGCATAAAAAATATTAAAACTTGACTTACAAATGTCTAAATATAGGAAAATTATATATCATTTTGAAACTCTAAAAATTAAGAACTTTCAAAGCCAAAAACTAGCTTCATAGGAGGTGAATGCGCTTCCATGCACCATTTCTTTTTCTCTATTTCAAAAAATGGCTGGAAAATGAAAAAAATTGTGAAGTCGACACGTTTACTTAGGCATGGTTTTCAGCCATTGTCTTACCACTGTTAGACTCTTTTTGATCTTCTATTTCTATTGGTACAAGTCTCAAGTCGAGTAAAGGTTGGGATGAATTGCACTCTCCACCCTTGAGGGGGGGCTTTAAACTTTTTCTTGAACCCCTATTTTTGTAACTTTTCTCAAGAATTACAAAAATACCATTTTTGCAAAGCAAATTTTGAATCACCATATTTCTTTCTTTATAACTCTAATTTAAACAAATTTAATGTCATTGGAAGGATTGTAATAAGAACTTTCCAAATGACATACATATTGTGCAGATCCATGGCTTGAAAGGGAGAAATAGCCCTTGAAGTATGGCTAGTTGACCATGATTTCTAGAAATACAATTTTAAGCACCCAACTTCTAACACTCATATCTTTCTTGATACTTATTTGTTTAAAGCACTTGGTGGCATTGGAAAGATTATGCAACAAGCTTTCCAATCACATATAGCTTACTTCACATTGTGGACTATGGTGAGAAAGCTAGGCCTTGAAAGTTGGTTGTTTCTTCACCAAAAGTTCAAACCTTGAAACCTTAATTTCTTTCCTATGGTTTGTGCATTTTCTACCATTTCTCTACCACAACATCGTCATTGTTAGGCTTCAATAATGTAAGATTCATGGCCTAAATTTGTCTCTATTGAAATTTGCTACTACTGGGTGTTTGGAAGTCTTAACCATGATTTTATGCATTTCAATTGACATCCAACATAATTGCATAAGATTATCACAATAAAAATGCATAATTAATCTTATGTGGACAACATATTTAAGCCAACCTAGCTTTGATCCCAAATAAAGGAAATTCAGATTACATTTTGAGATAGATCTAGATACTTACTTGGATGCAGCAAAATTGAATCTTGCTTGAATCTTTGCCCCATGCATAATTCAAAAAGAATCACCAATAGACTTCAATCATTGTTTTATAATGGATGGCACCAATTTTTTTGAGAAGATCAATGGAGTTTTTTTATTCTATGTTTCACTCTTTTGTAGACAAAGAAGATCATATTTGGGGGGGGGGGGTAGTCACATACACTCTACACTCTACACATACGATTACCCACATTCACGATAATGCTCACAATTAGTTTAAGCTTCTCCCATAGAAACAAATAAAAAAATAAATCATAAATTTTGAATTTCAAAATTTTAAAAATAATATTATTAATATTAATTAATTAAATTAATTATTTACCAAATAATTAATTTAACTTAATTAATTAAATTTTTTTAATGAATTTTGCTATGGACTTAGGGTAGCCCATCATGAATAGCTTGATAGTCCAACACCTTGAGTCAAAGTAGTTTCTATATGTGGGAAAAAATGCTTTTCTACGTATTTTGTTAAACATTTTGTGTGCATTCTATGTGGTTATCACATTTGAATAAGCTTTTGATAAATGTTCTCAGGTGAATTTGATTTATAAAAGACAGGTAGATTAAGCTAATCCCAAAAGTTTACATGTTTATATATTTATTAATTAAATTAATCTGCTTAATTTTTGTAAACTAAATTTATTTAAAAAACTTTCAACCCTTTTCACTGAAGTATTTAATACTATTATATTTCTATTTGAGAAACTCTATTTGATAAGATATACATGAGTTTTGAAATCGTAAGAATCTTTTGCTTGGTTATTCACTATTATTTATTTGGAGCTCTAATACAAAAAGTTATAATAATCTCGTTTGGTATACAAAATAAAAAAGAATAAAAAAATTAAATAAAAAAATTTGTGAATAAGACATAATTCTTATATTCTTACTTCAAAAAATAATTAAAAAAAATATTTCTGAATAATAATAATAAAGATATAATAGATATTAATAAACAATGGAAACGGTCATACTAAATAACCACTTGTTTGCTGCAAGGTTAAAGTTTAGAAAATGGATTGCTTGGCTCTAAATCTAAAGTAAAGGTTGGTATGAACAGTCAATGTAATTGGTGGCTGACCATAGTTATTTACGGTAAATTTTTTGTAAATTTAGAGAGAGAGAGATTATATAAAGCTTACTCATTGGGTCTCACCTGTCCATTCTCTCTCTGTCTTTCTCCAAATTTATGAAAAATTTACAAGAAGTTACTTCTTAAGATTTTGTTTCATTGCTCTCATGTGCAGTGATATCAAATGGAATGACAAGAACTGTATGTAATCTCAGTAGTTCCTGAAAGACAATAGCTTTGAATTTCATTCCTATTGTAAAGGACTTCAATAATAAAGGAAAATAATTTATGACCAAGAAAATAAAATTTTATTGATTATTTCACAAAATATTGAAAAATAATAATGTATTTTCTACCACAAACAGAACATAAAAGAACACGGATAATTATGCATTTTCGAATACATCGAAGGGTGAAAAATGGAAAAATAAAAAATTTTAACAAGTTACTTGATTTATTGGTAAAAAAAAAAAGCTAGAATTGGTGGTCTTTTAGTTTTTCCATCCAGCTAAAGACAGTAACAATTTAATATATTCTAAACTTTATGACTGCTCTTCACTTCATCAATTTCTATTTTATTCATGGAATATCATGCTGACAATTAATCATCTATCCTTACAAAAATACCAAATGACATTTGATAATTAATAACTATTGATTGTTTATCAATCAGGGAGTTCATTTTTATTACTCCTTTATAGTATTGAGCAATAAATTGAGTAAATTATTTCTCTTGTTTTGAAATATGTCTAAATTATATATTTTTTATATTATGAAATGTACACAAGCTCTTGATATTAAAATATGATAAAAATACTTTACAAAATAATAGATATATTTTATTAAAAACATAACTTATTAAAAAATATGTTTTTTTGAACTTATATTTGAATATTATTATTTTGTCTTAATCAAATGTATAGTAAATACTAATTATATTATATAAATATAAATTACAAGGGTATTTTGGTCAAAATAGATGTAATTATAACATATATTTTTCTCTAAGAAAATTAGTATAGTGCATATTTTGATTTTAAAAAAATAGTGTAATTTTTTAAAATAGAAGAGAACCTTGTTATTTGGTCATCTCTCAAAAAGGGAAAGAGAAAGTAATTCACCCTAATAGATATTAACTTCATTTATAAGCTACCATGTAGTTTAAATTTAAATTATGATTGAATTGGATTCAAAATTTAAAAAAAAATGCTTATTTATCAAAATATAAATGATAAAAATATTTAATATTTTTTCTTAATAGGGCAAAAAATATAATAAATATTTTCCCAAATAGCAGCCCACCGTGATTTAAGAAGCCATAGGGCAAACAAACACTTACTACTTTCAAGAATGCCAAAGGCTATATCTTATTCCTTCATAAACAAGAGATATTTTTATGCTAATAAAATTATTGTTGAGATCAATTATGAACAAGAGTAAACAAGAGTCTCCAATTAAATAAAATTAGATTAGAAGAAGAGTATATAAATAAAAAGACTTATATACTTAATATCTTAAAGTTTTTGATTAGAAGATAGTGTCGAATCCATTTATATACTTTCTTTTAAAATTTAACCCAAAAAAAAATCACAACAATTATATCTCGATCACTTTCGTAATATATATATATATATATATAGACAGACACACATGCATATCTAATTAAGATCTTGTCCTTGAATGAAATCTGCAGAAAATATAGTGAAAAATGGCGAGTTCTTCAAACAAGAGAGTGATGGTGGTAGCGATGGATGAGCATGAGCATAGCTCATATGCCTTGGAGTGGACTCTAGACCACTTCTTCACCCCTTCTCCTTCAGATTCTCCTTTCAAGCTTGTTGTCATCTATGCCAAACCCTCTCCTCCTCTCGCCGTCAGTGTAGCTGGACCTGGTAACTCACTAAACACTGCCGATTATGATAAAATATATATGCAATGATTGAATCAATCTTCGCTATGATATTGTGACTATATTGATTCTCATTCTTTTAATTAAAATTAAATTTCAACATATGATATGACGCATTTTGTTCAATTTTCATGCCAGAGGATGAATTATAGATTATAATAAAATTATTTACGAATCTTTATTTTAGTTAAGTTGAACTTAATTTTTTTAGGCCAATTTTTTTTTTTAAACATTACTGTGACCTTGCTTGCTTTCATTATTTCTCTTAATCAGAATTAAATTACAGCACACAGAATGATTTTGCTTGTGTTGAATTTTTATATGCATTATAGATTATCACTCTATATGATAATTTAGTCAACTATACTCTCTTTCTTGAAAAGTGCATAAATTATATTGTCTTTTTTTCTTATTTTAGAAATTTACACTTCTCTTCCTCAAAATTAAAAGATGTGTAGTAATGTTTTTTTTAGCAAAAAATGAGTTACAATTATTTCTATTTTAATATAATGAGTATTAAATATGTAGGCTAATATAAAAATAGTAAAATTTTTAATTTGGAATAAGTTAAATTTATAATCTTTTAACACATGATAAATAATATTAAAATAAAACTTCTAAAATATTTTTAATAAGCTATATTTTTAATAAAATAAATTAATATTATTTTTAAAATATTTAAGTCATATTTTAACTTTAGATAGATATTTGTATAATAAAAAAAGGACTGTAATTTAAATATTTCTTAAAGGAAAAAAGAGTAATTTAATTTTAATAATCTAAACTTTTGAGTTAAAGAGTTTTGGAACAACTATAAGAAAAACAAAAAGAAAAGTCTCTGGGCATATATATATATATATGTATATGCATGTCTAAAAATGGTGCATTTGATGCAAATGATTTATAGGAGCCTTGGGGGCAGAAATTCTTCCAACACTGGAGGTGCAGATTAAAGTGGTTGCTGACCAAATTACAGAAAAGGCTACACAGATTTGTGCTAATAAATTGGTAAGTTTTACAACTTATTATTATTATTATTATTATTATTATTATTATTATTATTATTATTATCATGTGAATATAATATATGGGTTTATGTATATAATTTGGAGGTTCATGAAGTGGAAGTGGAAGTGGCTGAAGGTGATGCCAGGAATGTGCTGTGTGATGCTGTAGATAGACACCATGCATCCATTTTGGTTGTTGGTAGCCATGGCTATGGAAAACTAAAAAGGTACCGTTCTTCAGAATTATAACTTTGAAAAAAAAATAGTAATTTTTTTAAGATTTTACTAAGAATATTTTGCAAATATTTTAGTGCTTGATATATTAAGCAGTACTACGCTTTAAAGAATAAAATATGATATCATTTTGTTAAAAAAGAAAAATTATGACATCGTTTAGATTTTTTATGAGATATGCACTACAAGTTGTATGAGCTTTTGTAGTCCATTATGTGTTCCTTAACTTTCAAATATTTTTTTATAATTCTTTTGATGATAATTTATTTTTTATAAAAAGCATACATTCAGTCCACAAAATACAGCACTTATAACAATTGTAAAATTTTAAGATCTAATATTAAAGTAAAAACATTCATAATTTATGATGAATTAGTAGCAAGATCAAACTAATCCAATTTTTGGGGATTAAATTTCTTGACCGTGTTTGGTACTACAACATGGTAATCACTTCTATTTCATTTCATATCAAGAAAATAGGAAAAAAAACTTATTAACAGTAATTTATATTTTTATTATTAAGTTTTTCAATCAAAACATAATAAGTATATGATTATTTAATAATATAATGTATGTACAATTTTTTTTACAAATAATTATATGATATTTTAATTAAATTATACACTTATGATGTTATTATTGAAAATTCATATATTTGTTATATTTTGATCAAAAAAATATAATAATAATAATAAAATAAAAAATTACATATAAGTTTAATGCAAGAAAATATCAACCCCAAGGCAGAGAAATGGAATCTTTGAACTTTGCTGCAGAAAAAAAAAAGATAATCTAGAGAGCTCTCAAATATCAATATGCCATAAATGGCAATTTGAAAGACTATATAAAATAAAAAACAAAAACAGTTGCAAAAAAAAAAACGAAAAGATAGACAGATGTCCGTCAAATTTACCATAGAAAGATAAATATGAGAACATTTCTTTATAAAACATAAAAAGAGAGAGAAAAGAAAAATGAAAAAAAATATTACAAAGGAATAAAAATAACACAAAAGAATAAAAACAACATAGCACTCATGGGTGGTAAAGACTTGTTACTCTTCTTGAAATTAGAAGAGGCTTTTAGAAGAAGGCAATCTAGGGTTGTCTCAAAAATAATCTAGGAATGATTATTTATCATTTAATCCATGAACTATTTCTATTGTTTTTTTTTTTTTGAATTGGGGCTGCACTTATATTATTAGTAAAATCAGAAGGTAAATTCAGTTTATAAAAAAGCAAAAATGAAATAAATTTATTCAAAATTAACTTGTTCAATTTTGTTGCAGGGCATTTCTAGGAAGTGTGAGCGACTATTGTGCTCATCATGCTCACTGCTCAGTGATGATTGTGAAGAGGCCCAAGATCAAACATTAAGCCATTCACATCTCTTGTTTCAAATAAAAATATTGTCACACATATTGTCTCATCACATCCACTTTATTACTATATATACTTATTTATATCCACTATAGTATAGTGAGGTTTGTATTTGAATTATAAATGTATAGAATATCCAATGCTTTGAAGGTGGGGAACAATTAATTATCAGTTTATTTCAATTTCATATTTTCATGTATGACCTATCAATTATATGTTTCTGTAAGTTTGTGTTGAAATTGTTTTAAGTCATTTTCTTTATGTTCAAGACAAGGTCCTAAATTTTAATTGTACATACCTTTTTTTTTTTTTGGTTTGGATCAAAATTTGTTGCTAACTTGGTTTTACAAAAATTGTATGCTAATATAATAAAATTATGAATGGGGAATTAATGGTAAAGTAATTTTGGTTTTGTCAATTTTTTGGATTCAAATCATAATCTTATTTTATTTTTGTAAATATTTTAGTAAAGTAGCTTTATCATAAAAATAGATTTAAGTGCATTTTTTATCCTTCTAAAATTTTTTAATTTTGTTCCCTTATTTCAAAAAAATAGACAATTAATGTTGCTCTTCTACTTGTTAAAATGATTAATTTTTGTCTTTCTATCACATCTCTATACAAAATTTAATACGATGACTTGAAACCAATTTGAGTGTGAGTTGACGTGCCAGATAAATAAATATAGTTTACTTCAACAAATTATTGAGTTTAAGTGTTAAATTTTAAATGAAGAATGTGACAGAGAGATAATATTGAATCATTTTGAGAAATAAGAAGGCAATATGGCCTGATTTTGATTTAAGAGGATAAAATTAAGACTTCTATCAAACTAACGGAACCAAAAGTATATTTAAGCTGATAAAATACCTAGAAACTTTAGAAATATATACATTCTTAATTATAACTCATTAAAAGAATGATCAAATTTTATGTTAAACAAATGATCAAACTTTTCAAGCCTCCATATGAAAGAATTAGCTTAGTTAGTAAGGGGGGATATTTTTTTTATTTTATTATTAACTTGTATTTTTTTTAAAGAATAGTCCTAAAGTAGAATCCTACGTATACTAGGTCATAAGAAAAAATAAACCTTTAAAATTCTTTAAAAAAACAGCTTAGCTAATGTCCCAAATTAAAAAAAAAAATCTCCTTATATTTTCGGGCTGACCTTATTTTTTATTTCTATTTTTTGGTCAAGCCCAAACTTATTTTTTATTGGGTTATTTATTGCTTGACCTTAGCAAAGTTAAAATTCATAAGGACCGTACAGTTATACTCCACTTGGTATTATAAGGTAAAGAGAAATAAATACTGAATCTTTTTTCTACATCTTATTTAATAGTCAGATTTTATCTAAATATTAGAAATGGAGAAAAAATATATTTTTGTATATAATTGTATAAATTGAAAGTAATTATTATGTTTAATTTATACAATATTCATTATGTCTTTATTTTCATTATTTTTTTAAATAGAGGTGCAAAGGTTTTTTATTATTTTTGTTATTTTAATAATTTTTCATCTAATTAAATATATAAATAAAATAATATTTTTATTTGTTATATTATATTAAATATATTTATTTTATTCCATTCACATCTTTATTTTTTTATTTTTATATCTAATAATTCAATGTATTAAATGAAGTATTTTTTCCGCCCAATATGTAGTGGGCCATTTATCGAGAGCCCAATAGCATAAAGTGAAATTCATGGGCCTATATAAGATTGAAGGCCCATATAATTGTTAGTTCAGAAAACCTCTCGGTCCTTTTCTCAAGCTAGTCCTGCGAAGTGCGAAGCCATTGTCGCGGCCGTTGCATACGCCGTCGAAAGTTCGGAGACTCTTCGTCTTTGTGTGAAGTTATAGATTCCTTCCATCGAGACAAACCCAGCTAACTGAACTCACCAACTTAAACTCAAATCCGAAGTTATGCTTCAAGTTTCAATCCACCGACACAGGTAAAGCTTCTCAAACTTTAATCAATCTTCATGCTTCTTCATCTTTGGGAAGTTACCGAACTAAAGGGCACTCAATTTAGAGTTTCTTCAACTTGGTTTGGTCAAGCTTTTGTTTTTCGTGTAAATTTGGTTGCTGATTATTTAACTTACGTAACCTTGAGTGATCACAGAAATGCAAGTTACGTGTTCGATGAAATGATTTAGAGCATTGGTTTTAAGGTACCCAAGACAAATATTAAGAGTTTCGTATTGGAGAAAACGCTGTTAACTGTAATTTAAAGTGATAGGGGTTACAGGTGCAGTGGAGAATGAGGGTATAAAGTACTTCAGAAGCAGAAGAATGTTTAACTTTAAAAAAGAAGTAAAAAATCTCGATTAGTTAAAATGATGAATTTAGAAAATGTGAAGCTTTGTATGTCCTCTTCCTACTCTATCATCATTAGTTTCAACGTTTCGCTGTTTGGGGTTGCGATTCCCTGGTAATACTGATATTTACAGAAGAATTTGGAAGTGGTGAGGGATGCCAGCTCCTTCCTGGCTGTAATGCTCCTGATTATCTGTTTTATCTAATCTATTGTGGTCTTTAAACATTGCTGTTAGTAAGCTTGAAAAAGGAAAAGAGAAAAGAAAATGAGCAATTTGTGCTGTTTAGAAAGAAAGATTTCTATTATCATCAGTAAACCTTGAGTTTTCGTAATGTAATTTGGTTATCCTTATATTTTCTCATTGGATTAATATGAAAACTGATTTTTGTGGCTAAAATCTGGATAGTGATATTTAGAACTTCCGAAGGATAGCTTTCAAACATGCATGCATAACAACATTGATACACAGAGAAAGAACTGATACCCTCAAGCTATCTCAACACAGATCTCATTATTACACACACTTCAATCCTTTCCCAGTTACCCTTATTTATATTACTCATAAAGGTAAGTAGGCAGTTAAAATGAGAAATAAAATTTTTCAAATTAATTGGAAACAGACTGGTATGCTTGCTTATCCTAGTGCTCAAAAGGACCCAACTAATTTTGACGCAATAAGAATGAGTAAAACTCTTGATGAAATTTATGATAGGTATAATTTAGCTTTCTTGGAAAAGCAAATTATAAGGAGGTAGCAAGAAAGCTAGATGGAAATTTGCAATTCAGGAGGAGACAAATGAGATTGAGAAGAATGGAAGTTGGGATTACAGAACAAGCTTAAACTTAATAATGGGTCTGTAAATAAATTCAAGGCCAGATTTGTTGAAAAAAGCTATTGTCAAAAAGGTGTGTTAAAAGAAGACAATTATATTAAGCAACCAAAAGGTTTTTGAATTTCTGGAAGTGAGGGACAGATTGTTGATGTCTTCACCAAGCCTCTTCCCAAGAAGAAATTTGAAATTCTTAGATCAAATCATGGAATCTTGAAGAAAAATCTTAAGGAGTGTTAGGTTATTGAGATTTTTCTAAATTATGTTGATAAGATATTTTATTCATTAGGCAGTTATTAGCAAATTTCTTAATTTTAGGATTAGTTGTTAATCTATAGTTGTTACTAACAGCTGTAGTTATTTTTATTTTGAATTATTTTAAGTAGTTATTTAATTACCTTATTATATAGATGCAAATGTCAATGAAATATTTGAACTTTTGCTGCCATGTCTCGTGCGCGTTAGCTTTCACTCTAACTGTGTATGAATGTTTTCTTGAAATGTATTTCAGCATATATGAACTTCTGGTAAGCTATGTTGCTAGCTAGACGTGTTCAAATTGTTGGCAGTCTCCTTGGGAGAGCTATACAAGATCCTTTTGCTCAGCAGCTGAGGGGTGTAAATAAGCATTTTTTTCAATGGTATTTAACTGTGTCTTATAGCTCTGAGCTGCCAAGAAAACTGAAGAAGTCTGAGAGGAAGCCACTGGTGAGAAGTATTAATGAACTGAAGCGTGAAGCTAGACAGAAGAAGAAGGATAGGCAAAAGGTGCATGAGATTATACTACAACCTCCTGAAAATGGCTTGTTGGTGAAGCAGTTAATTCCTGTTGCTCAAGAGGTCTATGCTGCCAGATTTGAACTTTTATCTATTGTTTCAAGGCTTGTCAAGCACATTGCTGTTTATACATGCAGGTAGTGCCACTATTTATTTAAGCTATTGGTGTTTTCCTACGAGGGCTTCCCAATGAATTATGACATCTAAATTCTAACCTCTAGCCAAAGGCCATGTTTTTCCGTCTGGATTTTTTGTATTTTTCTCAGACTTATATCTTTTTAGATGAGATGGTTCAATGCTTGCTGGGTTTTGGGGAATTTCTTAATGTGAACAAGAGCTGTTGCAAGTGAATTTTGCAGACATATCTCACCATATAGGATTTTTTCTTAAAGAATACATTCCTAATTGAGATTGTGAACGTTTACTTTGCAGCTTGTGTGGAGAAGCTCATGTTGGTCATCCACCACATAAAATAAAATCATGTAATGTTAGAGGAAGCCTATCAAGCAAACAGCATAGTTGGGTCAGAGGGGGTCTCGACCACGTTATGCCAATTGTAGAGTCATTTCATCTGTATGACAGAATAGGAAGGGCAGTTTCACATAATGAAATGCTCGAAGTGGACCGAATTCCTGCAATTGTGGAATTGTGTGTCCAGGCAGGTGTTGACATACCTGAATACCCCACCAGGAGAAGGGCCTTTCCTGTTTACTGTGTGGCTGGTAGGATAATTGATTTTGAGAAAAGGTTCCCCAAAGATAATTCTCTTGGCAAAGACATAGATGCATGTGGGTTTTGGTATGAAAAAAAGAGGGTGGATGAAGGTGTAAATTCAATGGAGCTGCATTATAATGATATTCAAGGTTAGTGAAGACAAATACCGTTTACTTCTCTCTCTCTCTCTCTCTCCCCTTTTCCGTTCTTTGTCCTTTATTGTTTTTAAAAACCAACTATACTTGCTGGCAGACTTCGGTGCAGCTATGGCTGTTCAAGGAATGAAAGCCTGGGAGAAAATGTGTACAGGCGCTTCAAAACTTATGGAGAAGTATGCTATCCAAACTTGTGGATATTGTCCAGACGTCCAAGTGGGGCCTAAAGGTCATAGAGTACGAAATTGTCAAGCTTACAAACACCAGATGAGGGATGGGCAGCATGCTTGGCAGGAGGCTACGATTAATGATTTGATACCCCCAGTATATGTCTATCACATTCGAGATCCGCAATCCTGTGAACCTTTGGTGAATGGGTTGAAGAGGTACTATGGAATGTTGCCTGCTGTGGTTGAGCTATTTGCACAGGCTGGGGCACCAGTTGGAAAGAAATACGCAAGTGCAATGAGGCAAGATGTTGTAATCCCTGAAATGGACGAGGCAAAGTGGGTTGTTTAAAGCATTGAATAGCTTGCTGTGCATGGAGGAACCATTTCGGGCTGAGAATGAGTCTAATTTGGAAAATCAAGGTTCAATATATTTACAAAAATGTAGGATGGTGTATGCAGGAAAAGAGAGTGGATATGTCTAATACTATAAGTAGTTAGGGATGGAATTGGAGAAAAATAAGAATGGTAGATTAAACTATTTTGTGGTTGCTGACAACTAAATTTTGCAGTTTTGGTTGCATGGAACCTACATCTGCCTTGCATGGAACTCAGATTTTCCCCTACTAGGGCTTATATTTTTTTTTCCATGCTCTTCAACTAAAGAGGCACCAGATAGAATTGCACATCTAGAAACCACCAAATTAAGCTGGCGACTCGTCTTTACTTCCTCATGGACCCCCACTACTTGTGAAAACTTGGATTCTATCGTGGAAAGGTCTCTCTAATCTCTCTCATAAATGCTGGGAATCAATTTTAGTTTTTGAATTGAGCAAAATCAGAATTTCTTTAAACTTACAAGTACTCCCTCAGGATTTAGGTCAATTTGAATTTAGTTTTGATTCTCAGTTATCTTTATTCCCTTGCACAGTGAACATTCAAATTATATAAATTAAGCTCCATTTCTTGAAATGAATTAAAGCATGTGAGAATCTTGAATATTTTATTTGATGAAAATGAACCAAATTTGGTCTGAGGTTTAAAAAATACTATACAAATTATTAACCCTTATAGTTTTATAAGATTTTCCCGAGGTGTTTCTACTCTGCTTGAAGGCTGACGCATCATTTTTTCCGTATCACTGATCGTCTATTTATGTTGTTTCTACACTATTTTGCTTTTTATGATACGTAATTCTGACTCAGCAGGATTCTAGTAATATTCATATGAAATGCTTTAGCTGGGTAATTTCAAACCTAGAAATTTATTTCTGGAATAACTCTGAAAACAGGGAATAACTCCACTTATAGAAATATGAGTGGGAGGGGCTGCAATGATATTGTAGAGCTGACTTTTGTACTGATAGCGTGCCAGGGGTGTTGATTTGATTGATGCTTAATTTGAAGAATTGCTCAGTATGCAAGAAGCACAGAGACGGTAGATAATGTGACTGAAAGCTCAACTTGAAGGGCGTTTTTGAAAATTTATTATACTTTTGGTGTATGTTGAATGCATAATATGTCACGTGTCTTAAGTAGATGGTAGAGGTGCCCGAGAAGTTGTTGACAAATATAATATTTACCCTTTGTATGTTTCTTGGAAATCATTTCAGATTTGTGTACGTCTAGTAGTGATGCTTGACATTTCAATCAATCATTTAGTTTCAATAGAACATTATGTTTTGATTTGACCATGTTCTGCAGTATCTGTATGACCTAGTTTGGCAAAAGTATTGAATAAAGAGGAGGAAGTTGAAAACTTCTCATGATTTACTTTGCGTTCTTGCAATTTTGAAGACTTTTCAGAGAAAGGAAGCCTCCTGTCTGCCTACCTCAGCTCAATTTACGGCTTCAGTGACTATTATTTTTACTTACAATATTTACAATTTTATTAACAAGTAAAATAAAATAATTCCACTTGCAAGTTGTCTAGAAGATTATAACACATGGCCGTAGTTTCTTTGTATTTACTTATTAGATATATTTCTTCACATTTAATTGCTTTTTCTTTTTTAAATGAGAACCCTGTACCTTTTTTTTTCTTGTTATTTTGGATTTTAACTGAGCTATTATCTTTTGTAACGGTTTTAAAAGTGTATTCTTCCTTATTATAGTGATGTATTTAATATTTTTATCATCAAATACTTGTTAAAATAATGAAACCTAAATTATTAAAAAGAAATCGACCAAAATCGACGAAATTAAGCGTTGGTGAAAATAAATGTTAAAAGGATAAGCTGGCCACGCCGATGAGAAGAAAATTGCCATTACCTGGATCAATCCTATGCTTCTCAATAATTGATATCTTGTGCGATGTAATTTATGTGACTTTGAAGAAAAGAAAAATGGAAACATTGTGAGAGAAAGGGACAAGAGTTGACTACATCCAAATACAGAATTATTAAATATATATATAATAAGGATCCGAATCTCGTATATTTATCAAAAAAATAATAAAAAATAAATGTGATTGACTAATAATAATATAATAATAAATATTATATAAATTAAATAATCTTATTTTTTGTAGTTTTCTTCACCATTTCTGTTTCCTTCGATCAATCAAACATCCGTTAATTGACTTGGCCAGATAGATATTGCCTCTGTATTGCCAATTAGCATCATATATAAGAGTCATTTTCATGAAAGAAGCTGAAGCTGCGTATTCAATTACATCCAACAATTAAAGATGTAAGTAGTAATAAATGGAGATATAAGTAAGATAGGGCTCCAACCCACTTAGATTAGAATCTCTTAACACTTACATTCAAAAGAAGATACCATTTGAATCAAGATTTTTAGAAACTGGTCTAAAAAGTTTACAGAAGATGATGTTTAAGAAAAAAAAAAAAAAGGAACAAAGTTTCTTTTACTCTGGAGAAAAAGGTTACCAAATTGGAAGCCTGATAACATCTAATGTTTCCATATATAGAAGACGCTCCATAAAAGTCATGGAGGTATCACTCCTTTTTTTCCATCTTTTTCTTTTTTTTCATTCCAACATAATTAAACATCATTGACCAAAGAAAACATAATTGAACATCACGTTATCAAATGACCATAAGTATGTATGTTGAAATTCAAGCCAGGAATCTTGCTGTATTTAGACAAAATAGGAAGCATTTTCTCAGGAGAGACGGAGACGTTCACCCAATACACACTCAAATTCCCAGAAGGTCTGTGTTCGTTAAACGATCCACCTTTTGGGACAAGAAAAAAATGGATTTTACTAAAGAATGTGGATAGCTAATCTTCATCTCACATGTCATCAAGCTTCTTCCATTGCCCTTTATTCTCAATATTTATTCATCTAGTTTCCAACAATCTGGATATACACAAACACAAAATTTTTGTGTAACTTTCAAGTGTTTGTTATGAATGAATTTTTTCTACAATCTAAGTTTTAAGGAGTCGTATGGTTTATAATATAGTTTCATATATCAAATTATATTTCATTGCTTTTTTTATTTTTAAATCTATTTTTTCAAAAAAAATTAGAAATCATGAAATCACGTGCAATTATACGAGACCCGATACTAGTATAATATTAAATAGTAAATTCTTTCCCAGAAAAAAGGTTCTTCATATGTTATACAATGAAGCTAACAAAAACTAAGGTATTGTTACTTAAGTCTTGTCCTATATATTAACCCTTTGGAAGGAGGGGAAAAGATGGAAAAAGTTTTTTTTGAAAAAAAAAAAAACGTATGGTGGATACTTACGAAGCGCATAAGATGGTAGGTTCAAAACAAGCTCAAAGTTTATCTCTTTTCGAGAATTTGCAATAAAGTGCACAAGTCAGAAATGGATAGATTTCAATCAGCACGAGTTGAATGATCTTGGTCCAAATATTTTATTTTCATGAATTTTGCTATGGAGGGTTCTAGTTTTTGAAAGATTTAGATTTTTAACCTTTGGATACTTTGAATGTGTGTATTAGGTGAACGTCAAATCCTTGTATTTGTCTTAGCCATCGCATTAACTTTTATCTCATGGATTCATTCCTTCGATGACAAAGAAATGCGTAGCAACCAATAGGGAAACTTATAACATGCTAACAATAATTTCAACTCCAAAAGTTAAACTTGTAAAGAAATTTTTATGAATAGTTTATTATACTTCTATAGCAACCATTCTTCCTGAAAAAAAAATCATGAAGAGAAGGATTTAATGTTTTTTACGGATATATTTTCGCCTATTGCAAGTAACGATGATATGATATATGATTATTTTGTTTTTAAAAAAATATGATGATTATATATTTATAACGGATTAGATTTAGATACAATTTTTTATATTTTTGTTATCAAATTTTTAATTAAAATATGATAAAAATCATATACTTATTATCATGTTTTAATTGAAGAATATGATAATAAAAATATGAGTAACTTTATATGAATTTTTTTCATTTATAATTCCACTCAATAAAAAAGAAATTTAAATTAGATGAAGTTACAATTGTAAAGGTAATTAACTATGAATATATATATGTATAGACACTCTCTTTGAAATTTTATTATCATTAGAAATAAATAAAAAGAATAATGATATACAAGTTATTATAAAATATTAGCTTTAACTTTTATATTGTCCATTTTTCAGAAGTTAATCAATTTTAATAATTTTTAATTGGTCATTTTAGTCAATCTTTCAAAATTTTGCTCATAATAATTTATTCATTTCTAATCAATAGGCTGTAGAATTATCAGCTAAAACTAACAATATCAAATATTAACATAAAATACTTTTCTACCAAAAAGTGGTGTATTTCCTTGCTAATAGCCATGACATTCATGTGCAGTCAACGAAAGAGAAGATTGAAGAAGAAAAACTTTCAGAAGGCAGGACGTAATTGAATTAGGAGTAATGCAGAGACTGCATTAATGATACTATCATTTTCTAGAAAAAGGAAAAAAGAAAGAGAAAATAATGGCAACTTTTTAAAAATAAAAATAATTTACAAAAATTACTTTTGTAAAAACTTAGTTATAATAAAATCTTTTATTGTAAATTTTATAAATTCAAAATCTTTAGTTATAATTTTTTTCGTCAAAAAAATTGTTGGGTTGACGTAGAATGGCTTGACGCAGACATTTAAGGCTGCACCTGAGACTGGGCGTTACTGGGGGTGACCATATGATTTGAAGCATAAATTTGTGGGGCCTTTAGAAAATAAAGACATATTCTTTAGCCATTGAAACTTCCTTCGTTTGGATTTGGATGTTCATAATAAACTTTCTTGTGTCTAATTAGTACTTGTGCTTTGTGAATTTTTCAAAGGGATTAGGTTGATTTGATCAAATTATTTTGGCCACAATAGGATTTGACCCTTCTCAATTCTTCTAACCCCTAATTATGAATTATTTATGTAGCAATCCAAGATAGAAAAATCACTTGATATACGTAATTTGAAAGTTAAATTAATACTTTTTTATTACAACAACATAAATTTTTAGATTTACCATTTCAGAAAGTTAGAAAGGGATTTGGGAGAATTCAATCCTATAAAATGCATTGCACACTTAAAAAAAAAATTCTCTAAATTACGGATACTTATCCTTGATAAGAAAATTAAGAGGATGTGTGTGTGTGTGTATTTTTTTGTTTCTATGTGGCTACTTAACTATAGTACACAAAGTTAAAATTTTTTCATCAATGATTAATTATTTTAGGCTCAATTTTTTCTCTAGAATGTAGAAGACAATTTAGATCAGTTTTTTTTTTTGGGTTTGAGAGATTATAATTTATTATGCTTTTTTGGGTGAAATAATTAATTTATTATGCCTTTTTTATTTCAAAATTTGCATGTGCATTAATGACAATATTTGCCCATAATCTACAAATTTCACTGAACAAAATTCACATGTAAGTAAAGCTAATAATATCCAAAGTAGAAATCTTCATGAGGGTAATCTCATCATAAGTGGAATTATACACAACTAATACTAGATCACCACTAGTTGCCTTGGTTTGCCATAAGCAAATCAAAATAAAGAAACTTTTGCTTAATTTGAATCTCCATAAAAATTAAACTTGTTTTACAAGCTAATTACTTGTCTCATTTATTACATCTAAAATCAATAGATAGCAAATGAGGGTTTTGAATTGTGGGGATTAATTAATTGCTATATAAGTAAAGTTCCCATATATATATATATATATATATATATATATATATATATATATATATATATATAATATAAGTCATAGTGACTTTCACATATTTATATGTATTATATTAGATTAATCTTGTGGAGATATAATTCTATACATATCATATGAACTAAATTAATTTAAAGAGATATAAACTATGAAGTTGTGGTTGCAGCCTGTGGCTTCCTAATGAATGAAAATATAAATATTTGGAAAGAATATTCATCAAAATCAAATGGAGAAGGATAGAGACCCCAAGATTTTTTCTTTTTTTCTTTTTCTATTTTGGCTGGTTCCAAACATAGAGATGCTGAAAAGTTATATACTCTTTGGGATACCACCTTGGCTTTGGCCCTTTGCCAACCATCTTTAATTAAATAATAATCAATAATTTAATTAATTTTATTGAATGAACACAATGGAAAACTGTCATGCAATGATGTTGTTGCTTTCCTGATATGTATATATACCAAATGTGTCGTTTCAAAAACTTCTAGTGGTGGCGATAATATCCATTTTAGCATAAGGTCAAGTTTAATATAGTATTTTATAAATGAATTATTTATCACGTTAGCCTCTCAAAAATTTTAAGGATATTTATTTTCTTTTAATATTTTAAAAAGTATATAATTTTAGTCTTTACCCTAATTCAGGTACAATTAAATTGATGACAATACATTTTTAAATATTAAATCATTTTTCAGAAATTAATATGATAATTTATTTTTTTTAAAAAATTTTATTACACGCTAGCTATTTTTTAAAAAAAATTAATGGACTATGTATATTTCTTGATAATTAAGATGTACTGACATACATACATAGATGTATACATACATGTATGTATGTAGGAATTTTCATCATAAAAATACATATGCAAGTTTGTTGAATTTTTTCAGTACACAAATATTATTCTTTAATAAGTCAATATATCCTATCACAATATAGATGAAAAACTCGAAGACACTAGAAAACCAGTAGTGTAATCTTTAGAACAAGAGGCAATAGTATATAATATAAAATACAAATTTCAATAGAGACCGATAAAGTTTTCTAAATTTTTAATGAAAATTAATCCAATACAATTGTTGGATTTTTTTGGGCTAAATATACAATATTTTATATTTAAATATTTATATTTCTGATGTAAAGCTGAATCACTAATATATAACAGAAAGGTTATATCTTAAGGAAAATCCCCTAAGTAATTAGATTTAAGTTTGTTATAATAAATTTCTCAATGGCGCATATATATATGTATAATAATTAATTTGCTTTTAAAATCACTTTTTTTTTTGCCATCCAAACATTTTTAATTACAATCAATTTGATAGAAGAAATTAAGATGAATATATTATCGTTGAATTAAGGCCTCAATTACACATGCACAGAGAATCTAATATTGTGTAAATATTATAAGAGATTGATTAGGGAAAATCAGGAAGATGCATGTTGAACTTTCTTCCCAAATGATCAATATGTGGGTCAGCACAAATATATAAATAATGAAACTAAAAGAATAGTAGCATCATAATTCCATTTTAAACATTTTATAATAAACTCACAACATAAAAAAATAGTTAAGGTCTCAGTTATTTCAACTCATAATTTTTAAAAATAGTTTTATATAAAGTTCCATTTCTTTAGAAGTTAATTTTTTACTTTTTAAAAACATCTTAAGATTTTTATTTAATAATTTATTAGTGAAATTATAAAATAAAAATAAAATATTAAAATATATTGAATCATAAAATGTTTAACCTTTTAAAATGTTCTTTTTCTACTAATTATAGTAGGATAAGGTTTTAAAATAGAAAAAAAAATTGGCAACAAAGAGTGATGCTTTTTATGGTAACGATGAATAAAAAAAAAGGGTTAAAACCATGCAATCAAATAAATTATAAAAAAATAAAATTATTATAATAGTCTCTCCATTTGTAAGACAACAATTCCTAACCTTTCAAAAGAAGAAAAAGTTTTTTTTTTGTCTTTGAGTCATCAACTTGATCTTAATTAAATGAAATAAATGAAGGCTTCTATAATTATGGACATTTGCGTGTAATTCCAACCTTGCAACCACCCATATTTTTATTAATTAGTGCGTATCTAACTATTTAATTATGCCTATTGATTCTTCAGCAATATAATTAAAAAACTTGTTAATTTTAGGAGTGATAATGTTATGTTTTTTCAGAACACTATATTCTCTAGTCATGGCACAATCAATAATTAAAAATAAAATAAAATTTCATTAAATAATTACTTAAAATATTAACTTATTTAATAATTAATAATTCTTAAAGAATTAATTTATTTTTTGTATAATTAATGAGTATGATTATAATAATAAATTTATTAAAATAGGCAAAGTATTGTTCTATATTTAGTAATAATTATTATGTAATAATTTAAAAAATGTGGTATTTCTAAAAATACAAGATCATGATTCTAATTTTAAAATGTGAAGGTAGCTAGTAGTGAAAAAGAGTATATTATAAT